>OY720031.1:571199-1171199 GCA_963082485.1 Eudonia mercurella
TGATATTCACGTGGACAAAGTCGTATACGAGCCGCTATTTTACTTACATTAATTCTTAATATTTTGTTTCATAGCAGGAAAGACGAACGTGTTATTCGCCCGGACATCCGCCGTGAAAAAGAGAAGCCCAAAGAGAAAGAAAGAGAAGAGAAAAAAGACCGGTACGACAAAGAAAGAAAACACACTGAGAAGAATGACGCAGAGCAGAAGAAAAATGATAAGGAGGATCGCAGGCACTTTGACAAGAGTGACAAAGTAGATAGAGAACGGAAACCGTCGGAGAAGAGCGACAAGTACGAAAGAGAACGTAAACACTCCGAGAGGAGCGACAAGGATGACAACAAGAAAGACAGAGATGACAATAGAAAAGAAAAGGACGTCATCAAAAGAAATGTTGATAGAAATGATAAGGATCGCAGATATTCTGAGAGAAGTGACAGAGATGTGAAGTTGGACAGGAAGAGTGATAAGCGTGAACGCTCGAGGGAGAGAGACAGATATAGGGACAAGAGCGATAAGCACAGAGATGACGACAGGGACAGAGATAGAAGAAAGAGACGGTCATCGCGTTCTAGCAGCAGGGATAGGTGAGTGAAAAATTTTACATTTTAAAGTATCTTGTTTGAAAGAAAAGTCAAAAAAGCTAAAAGCCATACATAACCATAACATGTCAGAAGTTCATTAGGTGACGTAAAAATGCTAAATTACTTCATTCAAATAGTTTGTTGAGCATAATTTGATTTTCTATCTATTATTACTAGATGTGTTTTTTTTTTCATTGGCGGCGCTAGTGTGCGGCGTAAACGTTCTTAAGCAAATTAATTTGCAAAATTTATGTTATTCTGGTATTCCTGCGATGAACGATCCTGTTTACGCTCTTTAAAGTATATGTATACGTTATACACAATTTCATTTGCCTGTCTTCCAAACGGTTTGCTCATCTTCGGATCGTGATCTCGTGTGCGTCCAATGAAATTCCGCGTGTTCAAATCACACCACAAGTGGCCGCGGCAAACGACCTCCGACGACTAGCAGTCCGCCGCACGCGGCGCGCTCGCTTGCCCTTCCACTACCCCGCCCGCGTCCCCTCCGAGACCGTTTTACCTCGTCCCCGCCAACGCTTGTACCCCCCGTAGGCGCGGTAAGCACGATCTTGACGACCTATAGGTATTCGATTTCCGAAACGATTCATTAAAACAAATATATTCTTATTTTTTTGCATAATCCTAATAAATAATTTAGCGTATACACTAAGCGCGGGAAAATCGTGGCGCCGCCGATAGATCATGCCGAAAAGTCACTTTTTGCTTTGCACACCGCACGCACCCCGCGAGGCCACGCCTTCATCCTCGCCTCACGGCGCGTGCCCCGGCGCGTACCCGCCGCGGGCAGTCTGTGCCTTATTTTCTTACTTGTTTTATGTTTACCCAGGCATAAACTACCATAGGATTAAATGTTTCCCTCGTTTTAACTAACACGCTGTACAACTACAAGATAAAATTTTACTAGGAAAATTCAACCAACTTAAGTGGTCAACGAGTTTATGGTGTTACTGCTATCAATAGACTATTGATATTACTGCTAGTTTTGCTACCGATAGACTGTCGATTAGTCTACTATTAGTCGGTAAAACTAATCTGTATCCCCAATGAAATAAGGTCGAGGACTCCAAAGCGTGACCGCAAGCGTTCCTCGTCGAGGAACCGCGACAGGAGCCGGGATAAGTCCCCGCGGGAAGATGACAAGAAGAAGGCAAGTACCTTTTATTTATTTATTTATTTTGATAAAAACGACACACATCCATTACATTTATCACTCAATTAAAAATGCAAGCTTATAGTCGAAAAAAAAAGAATCAAAACAATTATGACAAAATTGGAAAATACAATAAAATTAAAATTATTCGGCATCCTCGCTTTCTGGGACGCCTGTAAAGCTTCATTGGTCACTTAAGTTCTCACAATATTTTAATAATGTTTATATTTATATCATCATCATCACCTCAAACAATTCAACTTTCAGTACTCAGACAGTACTTACATGTAAATTATGAACATTCTGTTTACATTAAGGCACATATAACTTACTCCGCTGGCTTAGGGACTCGCAGTGGATGTTGACCTTCGACACAACAAAACGCCATAATTCCCTACTTTGTGCCCTCTCAGACCACTGGTCAATCTGAAACTCTTGTAGCTCTTTCTCTACTTCATAGGCACATATTACTTTGAAGTAATGGTTGAACAACCAAGTCGTGACGATTTAAAAAGCGTTGGTAGTAGCAACCATTTGATTTTTGTTTCTGAGATTAAGTTTACTTTTACTTTACTCTACATCCGACTCGATGTGTATTAGATTTTTTTTATAATTAGCGCGGCAAATGACTTCATTCCACATGATGTTAAGTCTTAATGGAGTGCAGACTCTAAGACAACTGGTGCAACGTGAAAACAACGGCGCATCAGTTACCCTCACTTTGTCGGCCCAAAAAAATATAGTACAGTTATATTCGTTCGGTTAAAAAACAACAAAAATATCACATTTAGTTTTATTATTTTGTGTCTATATAGGAGGAGGAAAGGAACGAAGCCAGGAAAGAGTTGATGGAGATAGTCCGCCTCATCAAGTCCCGCCAACGCGACCGGGAGAACAAAGCTGCAGGTACAGGCGGTGAGACACAAAAACAAAAAAAATACGGAGTGTTTGGTAATAGGTGTATAGTCTTGAAACAAGTCCTGAAAAATAGCCATACTTACGTAGATTTACTTTTCTATGCAATAAACTCAAATTTATTTTTACTACATTATTTTTGTTTACCCCAAAGCAAAGCCAAAACATGTCAGTTTTGGCCTGTGTTTTCTTTTAGAACGTAAGGATGACGACCAAGAACAATGTATCAGCTGAATGTATCACTTTGAAATTTTACTTTGTAACAATGTCAATATATCGTCCATGTGGTGCTTTTCAGGCAGGATAATTTTCTTGGATATGAATGATACCCTATCTGCCATATTCAGGTTTAAAGAGGTATTGCCAAACACCCTGTATATACTCCAACCATATTTCAAACTTTATACGATTAGTATTAACTAACTTTATTATTGAGGAATAACAAGTTATTAAATAATGGCTTGTGTTTAAACGCTTACCAAAAATGTATCAATTCTACTACCAATAAAATTCGAAACGCTTACCAAAACGGATAAGTAATACCGAATTGTGTTTCCTAAAATATTACAAAAAGGAAACAATATATATTTTTATTAAATGCAATAATAATATATGAATACCTTTTAACTGCATTTCAGACCAAATATGTTATTTTGTCACCAAATAGATAACACCAATATTTTATGCCTCGGGTGTCAATTTGGTAATTTTTGTTTTCTAATAAAAAAAAAGTGAACTACAGGAGTAGGGCAGCTAGTATCCTCAATCATTTGAATAATAGTGTAAAAATTTGGTGAGCATTTATCCATTTTGGGAAGCAAAAATAATATTTGTACAGTCATTTAGTTTATTTGGTACTTAGGCTTAGGGTCTAAAAAATATTTCTGGTGAGCGTTTAAATTATACCCTTAAATAATGTTCTCATATTAATACGACTGTATGATTTGTAAATTACTTCATAGCTTCGTCTTTTCTCATCGTGCTGTATATTTTTGGCTTTAGCTATAAAACAACAGGTAGAGCTTGCAAAAATCATTTAGAAATAAGTCGATTTTCACAGTTTTCCTATTTTTTATTATTCCAGCTTAGGTTTCGAGGTAATTAGCTGGATTTAAATGCAATTTTCAAAGTTGACTCAAAATATGTATAGGATACAAAGAAAATTAAAGTGCTTTCATTGAATAATTAAATATTTCATACCCAACATAGCATGTAATTTTTTTAAGAAGAGCTCGTTAAAAATGAAATTAAAGGAGAAATTCTTTCGACTTCGTTGTAATATTGTAATAATATTTTGTGTTGTTCATAGTTGCTATTGTGTACTTTTGGCACATGAGTAAGTATCCCTACAGAGCCCAAGCTTTCTAACAACGCGCAAAATTGATACATATTCTGATAGAGCTGACACCTGTTGCACGTTAAAAAATTAGGGAGGAAAAATAAAATAAGGTAAGTACATAATAAAACGTGTATTTATAAGGAATTACTACTACATCGAGATTGACACATACTAAATTTAAAGTAGTTTATAAATGGCTAGCCCTAAATAATTAATTTTTATTATTTTCTTCAAGTATTTATTATTTCTTTTTAACGTGTGGTACAGTCTGAATCTAATATACAGCTTTCTTAAATAATTGATCGGAAAACATTCGCATGGCATGCCAAACGATAACTTTTAAATTTTTTTAAATATTTATTTTCCAATATTTTGGAGTCTCGGATCATTTTTAAAATAATCTTGGTATGGTTTTTCCATTTCACTAATAAAATTAACCAAATTATCTGGCGGTATTTTAATGAACCCAGCCTGTACATTACCTACATTATAGTCTTTATGATGAGTAAATACAAAAATAACTAACTATTAATAAAATAAAATTAAAAAACACTCATTTACCTTTATACAAATAATTGAAACACTGAAATGGTAAAATCCTAAATTCGTCAACAAAATCACTCGATTAACTTCCTGAATCTCGTCTAATGCGCACGACGTGTGGCCTTGTCAGTCATCATAACGCAACAGAGCCGGCGCAAACCAGTTTTTACCCCGGCGGCGCGTCAGTGGACCCGTCGGTGAGAGGTCACGCGCACATAGGCCGTGCTATGTGTGAGTATACCTACAGCGTGTCGCTTATAGGCAGCTTGGACTCTGTAGGGATACTTACTCATGTGCTTTTGGTCTATGTGGAAACGTCACTTATTTTTTTAATTACTTATTGTATTTTATGTAAGACGTATGAAGTTGTTTGTTTCTCCAATCAAGAAAAATGTATAATAAATAAGAATTAAAATTAAAATTTTGTCATTTGTAAATCACAGGTACGATATGTGCTCATACATCATAAAATAAGAGCCTCAGTGATCATACAAGATATATTAAAATTACAGTAAATAATTACAAAATTTAAAGTTTCAATATTTGTAGTTAATATTTACAAGAGCTGTCACCGAGTCTGTTCATGTATGGAGCTGCGCCCCCCTTACTGGTGCCACAAAATATCAACATTTTAGCATATCAATGTGTATGGCACGAGCTTATCATTTCGGTTGCATAGCTAAAAAATGTAATATGTCCATTATGTTAAGTTTTCATAAATGCTGTAAATAAATGTTTTTCATTTCATTCATGATAATGCGTACTTGGTTTTGATAGTGGTCTCCTCTGCCCACAGAAGCCAGAAAGAAGCGCTCCTCTTCCCGCAGCTCTTCGGGCTCCGCGCGCCGCCGCCGCTCGATGCGCCGCAGCCCCAGCCCGAGGTACCAAAGCCCTACTTCAATGATATTATAAACTGTGCTATTTTAACCGTAAAGCCGAAGCTCAATAATTTCTTATCGTTCATAAAATATCATCCAGAATTGTCGTTATAACGAAATAATTCATTTTAAAATTAATTGTGCATGTTTTTGTTACAAAACCACTTTCATTCATTTATAATTGTGGTGTCGCCATCTCTGAGGTCCCGGGTTCGATCCCGGTCGGGTCAATTCAGAAATTATTGTTTTTCTAAATTGTCTCGGGTCTGGGTGTTTTCTATGTATAATAAGTATGTATTTAAGTATTTTAAGTATGCTTATCCGTTGTCTAGTAACCATTTAAGGAGTTTCATAACGAAGCTTCTCTTGGTCTAGATAATTGGTGTGAGTGTAGGAAAGTTTATTTATTTATTTATAATTTCAAACTGGCGTGATTTTGTAAAGTAACGAGGTCACAAAGAATATCATTGCAATCTTCATAAGTTGTAATTTTTTTACGGCTGGCGGTGATCGTTGCGCCATCTAGGTTCAAAGGTTATAAGTATGACGATCGTCAGTCCTTATATATTATTAGTTCATGATATAACTAATCCTAGTTTTATTTAATTACAAAAGAAAATTTGAGAAATCTGTTTTTCTATGTTGTTTATTTTTTATTATCTCATGGTAAAATTACATTATCCTTTCATTTTCATTATCTAGGTAATGGATACATTCACAAACGCTCCACGTTTGCGAACGTATCTATCACTAAAAGCGGTTGCAGGAACGTGGAGCGCAGTTAGATGCGCATCTTATTATTTTCTTATTTTTCAACAAACCTAATAGATACCCACCTTTATGTAATAATATTAAGATCGGATGTTGCGAAGTGAATGTCATGCTAATGTATATCGACGTCTCGGTATCCGAGTGGCAAAGCGTTCGGCCTGACACTCGAAGATCCTGGGTTCAATTCCCAGGTTGGGTAAAGTGTTTCGGATTTTACGAGGCATACCCCTGCCCCCCAACCGCCTAACTATTTCGCTTTCGATCGCTTTGAAGCCTATAGCTTTCGATATTGCTTTCATATTCCTTTCGAAATGACAAGATGACGCCTTCTCCTCGCCTCGCCTTCAAAGCGATCGAAAGCGAGAGAGTTAGGCGGTCGGCCCCCCGCCCGCTTTTGGCAAGCATGTTGATAGAGCTAATACCCATCAATCGTAGTGATGACTTGATTTCAATGATGGAGGTCTTTGCCCAGCAGTGGGACAGTATATAGGCTATTTACTCCTACTTATATTGATTTCCGTGCCCCCGCAGAGGCCGCCGCGGCAGCTCGGAGCGCCCCCGCCGCCGCCGCGGGCGCTCGTCGTCCGACCGCTGAGGCCCGCGCGGGCTCCACGTAGATAGCACTCGCCCTTTTAAGTTCAATTCAATATTATGTATACGATTATTTACATATAATTTACGCAAATTTTGTTGTGAACAAATTACAAATTTAAAAAAGACAAAGTGTTGAAAGAATTCCACGATTGAGATCGGATGTTGATGACGTAGTTGTTGACGTTGAACAAGGCTCTTTTGGCTTACAGAGTGAGAGTAGATGTTGATTTTCGACGAGTTGGATTGAGCCACGATAGCATAATTGGTAGTGCACCTGACCCTGTATGTCATGGAGTGCGGGTTCGAATCCCGCTCGTGGAATTTTTCTCGAAACTTTGTCTTTTTTCAATTTATGTCCATAAATATAGCGACAGCGGCACTAAAAAAGAGACTAAAAAAGGTAATTTTCATACATATCGCGCTCGGGCAATTTTATCAACAACACACTCATAGATTTCATGGACACGGAATCTCGCTACAGAGCGCCTAGAGTGAGTTTTATTTACTATCAATATTCATTAGATTACTTACTACTAGAAAATTTGTATGGCAAAATTTTAACTCTTCTCGTATGTCACCGGGAGGCGCTGCTTCAACGCCATAGTTTTTTATTGATAACTCGGCAAATAACTCCATCCCACCTGATGTTAACCTTTTGAACGCCACGGTCGGCACTGGACGACAAATGAAAAAGTGCCCAACACGCCACCGTCGTGTATAGCCGACGAGAAAACGAAATTTTTAAAATACAAAATAAATATACTAAATTAACTTTTTTGTGTTTCTTTTTCCTATTATTTAAAAGTACAGTAATGATATATTGTAAAATGGCACGAAGATATATCCATTAGTTACATTTCACTAGCAAAAATTATCATTAAATATTGCTAATCGAAATCCTTAAAAAAGGTGTTCTCCTCACGCCACAGTCGGCAAGATACGACAGCTAGTGAAGGGTAAGTTAGGAAAATTTATTGAATAGTGCAGAATAGCTATTGGCATATAATAGTTCGTAGCGGCCTCGCTTTTTGTAAATTTTGCTTACCTTTTTAATGAAAACCAAAATAGTAGAGAAAGATTTTCATAAAATGCGCGAAGGCACTTATTTGAGCTCCTAGATTGAACTACTGTTCTAAACAAATGAAATAAAAAAAATAGAATGTTATCTCTTATATAGTCGAATAGTTCGTAGCGGCCTCGGAATTTTTAGATATCATTGATTTTACATTTTACATTTTTACATTTTTACATTTTACAAAACTTCTAAAATCGCTTTAAGATCGATGTGAATTTCTCCTATCTACGATAATATTATTGAGCAAAATTTATACCAGAATAATTGTTACTTCATGAGGAATAAACATTTAATAATGAATTTATAATCCTATTTCGATAAAAACGATAAATACAACTGCAAAATTACTATAAAATGCGATGCGCCGGCCGTCCGAACTCAGCTTTTTCTCGCAGAGTGGAAATTTGTAATACTAAGGATGAATTTATTATTCGATAAAAACGATAAATACAACTGGAAAATTACTACAAAATACGAAACTGGGCATTTTACGCAAAAATCACAGTCGAGATGTAATAGGCCTCTTAATAATTAGTACTCTAATAGACAACCTTTTCTTTACCTTGTTGTTTATAATTTTTAGTTTACTTGAAATGTCACATCCCTACCTCACACGCGAGAAAGTTGTCAAAGGTCGTGCCAACCACGCCATAGTCGGGTCTTCCCGACAGCGGATGACTTCACGAACGAGATTAGTGATGTACCTTATTATCTGATTTATTCGTTTGCAGTTCTAATGTCTACTTTTACTTTGTTTAGAATTTTGTAACTGCTGTTAAATGATACGAAATAGTGTCAAATAAAGATTGATATAACGAGTAATATTTTATTTCAAAAATATGTGACGAATAGCAATTATTAAATTGGTTATTGACAAATTATCGATAAGATCGTTGGCATTCCTATTTTATTTGTAGGTATTTGCTCTGAATTTGTGGCTTGGCGTGGAAGGGGCGCCAATGCGTTTGCGCTCTGGCGTTCAAAAGGTTAAGTGAAAATGTAGTCCAGACGCGAAAATAACTGGTACAGCGTGAAAACAAACGTAGCATCAGTTAACCTCACTCTGCCGGCCCACAAGGTGCTGGTAGACTATTCCAACTTTTAGAGGTGCATTCCATTTTATCCTGCTCGTTTATTAGTAGCTCGTTTATAGTAATTCTCGTTTTCGTTACGTTATCGAATGTCAAAAATAACTGGCATTAGGCGGTCAGCTCGCAACAGGCCGAACGCTGCCGTTGGGACGTTCCGTGTCTGTGAGAGGTTGACTATGTGTGCGTAGCTTGAGCGCGTTTGTGTGAAGCTTACCTTCTGTAGTCTCCTTATATTGTGACAGCGGTGAAACAGGCTGTATAGCTTGTCTAAAGCATAGTATTATCCGGTTGTTCAAATGCTGTTAGGATAAGACCTTTTGGAATGGAGCGGCATATGACGTCAACTGACGCCTGTCAGTACCGTTAGCAGTGCTGTCGAGAAAGCGCGTGCGTGACACGTGAGTAACGAATACAACTTCATTGGAAGTATTTCTTTTTAAATTATATTTATTGGTACTTTTGTGACAAAAATGAGTGCTAAAAGACGAGATGTGCTAAACAGTCGTGCTCGAGAAATGCTGACGAACGATTATTTTGAAGAGCAGTGCAAAAACATTTTAAAAACATCGAATTCTTTGTTAAAAGACCTTCGTTACTATCCTTATGTAATATTTTAGTCGCCTTGATATCTGCAAAAAAAAAATTAATTAATATTATCCACCAGACAGTTTAGCTGACCCTACAAGTCGTCACAGTCGCGTAACGCAACTCCAAAAGGTCTTATCCTAACAGCATTTGAACCGGATAATATAATAAAATACCTGTACACTCCCAGTGACAATAGTCACGTGGGTGACACAAGCCTACGTCATCGCCGCTATCGATGAGAACCATGATGTAGGCTTGATGACGTAAGCTTGTGTCACCCACGTGACTATTGTCACTGGGAGTGCTATACATGGCGCAGTATTTTATTGTACTATGGTCTAAAGCAGGCATCCACTTGGAGGTGTGGTACGTAATGTATCTGTAGGCCAAGCGCGAACTATCGTATTCGTATTGAAGAACGTAAAACAGCATTTAGATATGGAAATTGATACAACGCCACAACGTCCGTAAATGGAACTGACAATCGACTGACGTCATTTCATATATTTTATAACGTTTACATGTCTCAAGTTTTACATTAGAACTTCATTAATAGATGTTCATACTAGGCTTACTGGTAATGTAAACAGCGTGCTCGTCAGAAGACTCGTTTTTGAGCGAACACAAAGACGCATGTACCACACGCTTGCACGTCAGATTACCACAAACGTCAAATTTCTTCGTTAGACTTTGAACTTTATCATCTAAGGCATACGGTTGATAATTTATCGAAGAAATTTGACAGTTTGGATATTCTGGGAACACGCAGTAACTTGTAGGCGGTACGTACTCACTCATAGGTTGATGCAGTAACAGATACATTACGAGCTTCGCCTACCTGGAAAATCTGCTTAAGGCTGCGTTTCCACCAGAGATGTGCGAGGTAGCTAAGTGGTGTGCGAGGTAAAAAATCCACCATTAGGATTCCTTCATTGTCCTTGCAGGATAAAATGGAATTCTCCTATTGGTGGATATTTACCGCGCGCACCGTTTAGCTACCTCGCTCATCTTAGGCGCCGCACACCGCGTTGCTGCCACCGAGGACAGTTCAATACTAATCGATGCATTTAAACGCAACGCAACACTGCCACAGCCGCTGTTATAGATTTTACAGCTATAACTTGGTTTCCACCAGACCCTAAGACCCTAAGTCCAGTATACACCAAAACGAAAATGAACACAGATGGGTGATGTGTTACCGCCCATCTTCGCTTTGGTGAACACCGGATTTACTTGTGAAACGATGCTTAAAGTTAAACATGAGTTTTAAATAGTAGCTCCCTGTCTTTAAATATATTGGATAAATGTTACATGATTTGTTTTAGGCATTGTCTAACTTTAGACTTCGTTTTGCAGTAAGTAATAGGATTTGTTGATTCCCACAGCTTAAAGCTAATCATTGTTTTTCTACCTGTGTCTACTACAGTTATGAGCATATACACTTTGACTCTTATTGCATTGTAATAAGAGTTACATTGTTTCTATGGTAATGCTCGTGACTACCCATCCTATTACCTTTCCTAACTACAGTTTCGTTTTGCTCCTAAATGGATATCTATTTTTAATTAAACGTGTATCTGTTATAAAGTATTATTTCCATTTACACTGTAAGATCAGCATAGAATAATTGGTCAAAATAAAATAACTCCTAATGCATAAGTTTTGAGTCTACTTTTTCATGAATAAAAACGGTGACAGTGTTTGTATAACATACTTTAATCATATGACTGTAAAATTTGTTTTCTTATTACCAATTAATGATGACTATGTATGTGCATTTCTTACTGATTCAAATTAAATGATTATGACGTGTGTTATATGTATATTATACCTACTTCATGTTATACCATTATTATTGTACTCAATACAAATACAATTAAAATGTACTGTATTTTTACTACACAGTATACGATTTCACTCTATGTATAGAAATATGCGTTCAATAAACTGTATTGGTGTTTCAATTAAAAAATGTATTAGTCAAAGGGTTCGAGACTATCAAAGGACATTCAGACAATATTTTAAATAAATTGGATATGTTATTTTTTCGTGCAAGCAAACATCTACCTTATTGCAAGTGCGTGTACTTTTATTAATATTAGTCAATAAACGTTGAAATGAATTAAGAAACTTTTTTGTTTTATTAAATAAACCTCTAAACATACAAAGTGAAGAGTCCTGTCTGCTGTTTTTTTTTTCAAAAATTATGTCGAACCGTTAAGTGTTCGTGAGTGTGCATGAGTGTTGGCAAATGTAACAAAACAGTGCAATGTCAATTTTCAAATTCTCAAGAAGTCCGCGTAAGGACTTAGTAAAGCCCCATATCTTTACTGAGATATTCGAGGGGTTGGGGGTATATCATTCTCACTTCTCATTTTTAATATCATTCATCATCATCATCATCATACCATACAGGAAGGAAATGGCATAGTGACATTCAAAAGAGCTCTTTTAGGCTACAAATAGCTATTTGTAGCCTAAAAGAACTTTTAGTCCATTTTTTCGAGAACACTGGTGTTCATTCAGTTCTTAACGAAACGTTTCGTTTGAATTACTAGTGTTGCTATACTCGTGTCAGTGTTACCTAAGAAAAATATTTCAAACGTGAATAACACTTCTAATAAAAATCTTTGATAAACTGAATAGTTTCCACTATCCACTTTTTACATACCTACATTGTTGTACAAACAGAAATGCTATACATTCTTGGATCGTTGTCAAAGGAATTTGCCTGATGTCCTTTGTCAGTTTTGGATTGGTTGATATGCAGCCGTCGTCTGTACCTACCTATCTACCTACCTGCCTAACTACCCGGCTCATTAATTACGATGGCTACTACTATCGTACCATTTCAGCCGGCTAGCAGCTAAGCAGTCCTGCATTGCATTATTGGCCAAAAAGTGATGCAACTAATTTGTGACTAATTTTCTCTTATTCAAAGACACTGGTAACTTGGACACTGGTAACCTGGACACTGGTAACCTGGACACCGAAAGTTATTAATCGTAATAATATTTTTTTTATAATGCTTAGAATATTTTTCACTATTAATTTCGAGATCGTTGGTGAGATTAAAAATCGCCTCTCAGCCCCACTACTCTCGGGCACTCCACTCATCATATTTACCCATATTTAAAAGCGATGCCAGGGCAGTCTTTAACCTATTGGAGGCCCTGTACTTACGGACAATGGGGCCCTTATGCTACGCTAGATTTTAGTAAAACAGGCAAAAGAGTAGATAAGCAAAACTCTAGATTTATTCAACTGGTATTTTTATTTATTTGCAGCCAAATAATAATAAGTTTTATATTATTACTAGTTTGTTTGTATGTCTCACAGGTTTTAATGAGGCCTGCGTACTTAGCAGTTTATGTTAATTTTGCTGCTTCTAATTAAAAACTGCTAAAATATTTTCTATTTCACTTGGAGTGTAGATTAAACTTTTGTGAATATTAATAAGTGGCTAATAATAAGTTTTTCATCCCCCCATCTCGGAAAGAGTATTTTTACTCTTCGATATCTGAGCGCAAAAGCCGTTTTTATCCGCTAGAGGATAAAGTAAAATTGAATTTAGAACATCGTGTGCACTAAGTTTGTGAATTCAAAACATCATCAAACCTATTTACTTCTACCTCCATGGTGCCGAATTTTCAGTACTGTAGCAACCGGGACTCCTTGCTCGGGCATACTTACTGGCAGCCGCTGTGGCCTGAATTCAAACGTAGTAGAAGAAAAAGGGATGGAAGAAAAAAGAAGAACATCGCGGACTCGGTGACGGGCCGCGACGACGATTTGATTGTTATGATTTCATGTTGAAAGCAATATAGATATTTAAAGCTTTTAAAGTGTTATTATTCGATACAACCCCCGGTACCTTAAGTAACGACCCAGCGGGGTGTTACAGTACACAAGTCACTAACACCAACATTACAGTACCTAACAAAAATATTACACTCAACTTAAGGGGGTGCCGCGCGGAATTTCGAAAATTTACGTGTTTTTAAGTCACTGGTGCTAGGCGCTGAATAGATCATATACATTAAAAGGCCTAGTGTAGGTTAGCTTTATCCTTTCACAAGGCCATGGTTGTCTTGGAATTTGAAACAAATACCCAGAAACTGCATAAACAGTACGTAAAAGTAATGATATCCACAAACTTATTTCTTCAGAAACTTTGGAAATATAGCACAATTGAAACAATGATCCGACATCGAAATGTTTGTATTGATATTCCACAGGCCACTGTTGTCTTATTTTTCAATTAAAAAATATAAATATGAAAATAGTAAGACTTCTATTATTTTTTACCCAAACGCCTATGATTTTACGAAAGTAAACATTGCTCTAATTAAGTCACCAGCCTACTCTGTACAGATATTAGTGTGCGTGCGTATTTGTAGTCGTGCGCCGTTGTCATACCACTGCCACGCGCTACTCGCTCTCTATCATAAAGAAACTTGAAACTCGCAGTTTTGCGTCCGCGCTGCACCCCCTTAAGTAACTGTAGCAACGTTACTTTCAATTTTTCTTAATTATACTTAAGTATTATTTGTTACAACTTAAAGATTATTCTGTAATACTTACCTACCTATCATAATGTAGTAGTTAATACCTAAATTGTAATAAAAGTAACTTGTGATTGTAAATGTTATTTTTTGCATTTAGTCATTTCCTCGCTGAGGTGGGATGAAAAGTTACGTGTTGCACTCGAGTGCAAAGATTTTTCACCTGGTGCTCTTTTGATTCCCTCGCTAACGCTCAGGATTCTAATTTTTGAATCACTCGCTGCGCTCGTGATTCAATTTTAGAATCCTTCGCTTGCTCGGTCATCAAAATTGAGCACGCGGTTAAAAAGCAACTTTGCACTCTTGTATAACAAATAACTATTATATTATTACTAGTTTGTGTGTATGTCTCGCCAAGCCCACAGCCCACAGCAACCCACTGCTGGATACGAGCCTATTCTCCACTGCACCAATCATCAATGATCCTGGGAGGCGATTTTTCGAATATCCATTACTAATTCTCACGCTATGATATCAACAACGAGATCTTCTTTTTCTCATAGACAAAGTCACTGATAAGTTAAGTATTTTTGACATTGAAAATTCTCGAATGGTATGTAGGAAGGTAGGTATAATCGTAAATAATGCAAAAGCTGCTAATAAATAATATCATCATCATCATCGGCTCATTCATGTTCCCACTGCTGGGGCACGAGCCTTCCCTATGGATGCATATGGAGAACGGGCCATAAACCACCACGCGGGCCCAGTGCAGATTGGTGGTTGTCAACGACTGCTAATGCAGCCGGGACCAACGGCTTAACGTGCCTTCCGAAGCACGGAGGAGCTCAAGATGATACATGTTTGGTCACCCATCCGATGACCGGCCTTTGCGAAAGTTGCTTAACCTCAGCACTCGCAGACCGGGCGAGTTAACCACTGCGCCATCGAGCTCCTCCCAATTATATAATAAATAATATATTATAATTATAATAGTGTTTCATGTTACTTTAAATATAAGATCGCTGGTGATATTCAAAAATTGCTCCCCTATGCCAACCGCAAGACCGCAATTTATGAGATCCCATTATGTGCGATATCATTGGACCATCAGGCTTGTGGTCTGTCCAGTGGCCTTGTTGCTTCTCTTGGCTAACACTCTGTGGCTGCCTTGGTCAGTGGTCCGACAATTCTGTCTAGCTAAGTAGTCCGCCCAACTCCACCTTAATCCCATTATTTCCCGGCTGCATTAGCCGTCGTTAACAACCACCAATCCCCAATGGTATGATCAGTTCTGCCGAGTTGCAAAGTGCTCGGTCCTGTGTTCAATTCCCAGGTCGGGCAAAGTGTGTTTCGGATTTTTCGTTACGCAGCCCGGGTTTGTGCTCACCAACCCGCATTTGGAATGCGTGGTCATTAAGTTTACATACATCAATTGTAGCGATAGCTTGATTTGAATAACAGTGGCAAAGGCCCAGCAGTGGCACAGTAAAATTCAAAATTCAAAATTCAAAATCATTTATTCAGTTTAGGCTACAAATAGCTCTTATGAACGTCATTATGCCATCGGTTCGTAAGTCTACTCTGGGCGGGAGAACTTGTACTGAGAAGAACCGGCAAGAAACTCAGCAAGTGTCCAGCTCTTTTCTCCCTTACAGCGTCAAAAATATTGGAAAATGCCCTATCATAAAAGGACACTTTCCATCACAAACAAACACACAAAAAAAGGACAATCACAACACCCAAAAATAATACAAAACAAAAAAAAAAATAATAATAATAAGTTTGCAAAAATTACATCAGGTAACTACCAATTTCAATTTTCACAATGTCATACAGTACTAATAGAAGTCAAAAATTATCTAAGAAAACAAAGTTAAAGTATACGAGTATAATAATAATAAAAATAAGATAAGTAAGCAAGAGCAGACCTGCCTCCACAGGAGGCACCCGTTCACGAGTATGACATATGAATCAGCCATCGCTTCACTCAACCATATCTTAGGGAATGTAACGATCCGACGCACATGCCACCACCGCAGAGACAATAAAGAGAGCATGCCACACTCAAGCTACTCTAAATAAGAATTTAATGAATTGTTTAACGCAACATAAATATTGTTTGTAAACTGTAGGACACTGCTGATAAAGGCTATCATATCAGCGCTAAGATATTAAAGTATAATAATGATTGATCCAAATAAAACAAAATGCTGATTTTTTATTATAACCAGGCTGTTTTATCATCTAAATATTCTTTGACTGTATAATAACCTTTCTTAAGTAAAGAAGATTTTACATGATTTTTAAACTTATGTAATGGTAAATCTTGTACAGTACTAGGTATTTTATTACAGTAGTGTATACCTTGCCCCAAGAAAGAGCCAAGAACCTTTTGCAGTCTGAATAGTGGCATTACAAGTTTTTTCTTATTTCTAGTATTGAAATTGTGTGTGTCACCGTGTTTAGTAAATGAGTTGACATTGCAACGCACAAAGACTATGCAATTATAAATAAACTGAGATGCAACTGTAAGAACACCAATTTCTTTAAAAATAGTTCTTAGAGTAGTACGGGAATCTAGTCTATAGATGGTTCTTATTGTTCGTTTCTGTAAAATAAATATAGTTGTGTATGTAGGCTATTAACTTACAAACTTATTTCATATGCTGACAAAGACAATGAGACATCACTCGCAGTGTCTGTATTCAACACCCTCTAACCTTTGATAATATTTTTATTTTTATTTTTTTTTATTCATAGCTCGGCAAATGACTCCACTCCACTTGATGTTAAGTGGAAACGGAGTCCAGATGCAAGGACAACTGGTGCAGCGTGAAAACAATGCAGCATCAGTCACCCTCACCTTGCCGGTCCACAAGGTGCCTTTTCACGCCTCGTTTGAAGGACTCCCATGTAGGGAAAACGTGTGCTGGTAGACTATTCCATCTTTTGGAAGTGCGACAAAGAAACGAGTCACCAAATTTCTTTGTGCGCGATCGAATGTTCGAGACAGTACAGCGGTGACTCCGGAGAGCAGCACGCGTACTCCTATAGAGGAAGGGAGAAGGTGAGTTAGGTCAAAGAGTTCTTCAGAGCACTCGCCGTGGTATAAGCGGTAGAAGACGCTGAGTGACGCAATATCTCTACGCAATTGCAGTTTCAAGAGTATTTGTGACTTCTGCGTTGCCGATTATGCGTATAGCGCGCCGCTGCAATCTGTCCAAGGCATAGAGAAGTTACGGAACGGTTTGCGGAACCGTCTCAGAGGTGCGAGCAATACTCCACGCAAGACCGCTTCTGTGTCTTGTACAAAAGGCACAACTGATCTGGCGTGAAGAATCGCCTCACCCTGTTCATGACACCGAGTTTACGTGACGCTGTTCTTATCACGACTTCGATATAGTCCCTCTGGTTCAGATCGCAGCGAATCTCCATACCGAGCATGTTAATACTGCTCTGAAGGCCGAATGATGTGCCTTGAAGAGAGGAAAGGGGTAGGAATGGCGACTTTGCCGTGAACGCGCATACCTGTTTTCTTGGCATTGAACTCAACAAGGTTATTGGAGCCCCATTTAGATATGAGGTCCGATACCCGATTGAGCTCAATGACAAGATTTACTCGTTTCTCTTCAGTCTCGACCTGCCCAGCCGCTGGGTGACCGTTATACCCACCGTGCACTGTACTATCATTGCTATGCAGATGACTGCATAGCAATAAAAAAAAAAAAAAAAAAAAATGATGAATATTTCCAAGTATATCATTGATATGCAGAAGGAACAGCGTGGGGGATAGAACGGACCCCTGAGGGACACCTGCGTCCACTGACATGAACCGCGAAGCGTATCCGTCTGAGAGTACTCGGATTCTACGCTCATGTAAGAAGCCAGCGACCCAGTTGCAGATCTGAGCAGGCAGACCGTATGACGGGAGCTTGGAGAGAAGGGCTTTGTGCCAGACCCGATCAAAAGCCTTGGCTATGTCAAGGCTAACAGCCACCGACTCGCCACGCTTATCAATAGCCTCACCCCAGAGATGTGTAACGATCGCTAGAAGATCACCCGTTGACCATTTTGGCCGAAACCCGTATTGGCGATCGTGAATTAAGGGGTGTTCTTCGAGGTAGCGGATGAGGTGTTTGTTTAGAATCCGCTCCATGACTTTACATAAAACTGAAGTGATTGGGCGGACCGATCTCCTTTTTTCGGAACCGGTTGCACATTAGCATCTCTCCAAGATTCCGGCACACAACCTGAAGAAAGCGAGATACGATAAAGGCGAGTTAGCACGGGGTACAACTCCGCTGCATACATTTTTTAAACTATTGTTGGGATATAGCTTTCCGAACATCGATTGACTGCAGCTCCCATCACACTGCCTGATTTTAATATCAGGCATTGTGTGGCCACAGTGAGGAATTGTAGGTGGCTGTGCATTGCATTGCAGGTGGCTGTGTATCGATTCGGGAGTTAGCCGCAAGGAGTCCGGCCAGGAGATCGGCCTTCTCTTGCGGCTTGTGAGCTAAAGATCCGTCAAGACATCTCAGAGATGGCAGCGAGGGTCGGCAGAAGTTAGATTGCACGGCTTTGGCTAGACGCCATTAGCTACGGCTACCCGTAGGATGCGTCAGTAATTCTTGGCCAACCCGTGCAACGTGCTGGGCATCCGCTCTAATGTAAGTCTTCTTGCAGGACTTGGTGGCATTGTTATAGGCTGCTTTCAGTGTGCGGGTCTCAGGATCTCCTTGGGCTGAACCTCTGATCCAAGCGCGGTATGCCGTCTGCCTGTTAACAACAGCGTTGGCACACTCGCGGTTGAACCATCGGTTGCGCCTGCCTTTGCTGATGAGAACGGATGCGAAATAGTCCCGCATACCATCCCAGAGTAGTGCCAAATCTGGCGTTTCGATACGGCTGAAGGCGACAGCGGGGCCAGAGATTTGCTGATTTGATCACTTTGCTGGATACCAAGTAGTGATCCGAAGATCCTAAAGGAACTCGAACTTCCACTCGGTAATTAGCTGGGTGACTCGCCAGCAGAAGGTCCAACAAAGAGGGCGCGTGACCGACTATATCTGGGATCCTGGTGGGCTGGTTCACCAGCTGAGTCAGGTTGTGCGTGAGAGCGAATGCGTGGGCAGTTCTACCAGCATGGTTAGTTTTGGAGGAACCTAACCACAACTCGTGGTGAGCATTGAAGTCTCCCAAAAACACCGATTCCGCCAATGGAAACCGCTCCTGCGCATCATCTGCTACCCGACTAAGATGTTCCATAAGTCGAGTTGTCTCCATGTCGCCATTGTGGGATCGGTAGACGCAGACGTAGACACGGCTATGAGAGCCCAAGTCGACGTGTACCACAAGGAGGGAAAAGGAAGGGTCTTCCAGACAGCGCAGACGGCGACAGCAAACATCCGTCCGAACGAATAAGCAAACTCCGGCTTTGGCTTTGGAGGATTCCGAAAGCACAAAGCCGCCGGATAAATTATTTGCGTCTCCGTCAAAAACAACATTGCTGGCCGCACCGTCTCAAGATGGTGGTGGACGGCATTGAGGTTTGCATGGAGTCTGCGGATGTTAGCGAAGTCGACTTCAAACGGTAAGATTTTGGTGGGGGTGTGCACCGCTGTAAGACCAGTTTTAATGTTAGGCGCTGTCATGCTGGAGAAAAGGAGGGAGGCGTGAATCGAGGAAATGCTGCCGCGATACAAATGGTCAAAGTGAAGCGGCCTGTTTCACCAGGGATCTGCCTACAGAGGAGTATCATTAACCCGCCGAAAAGGGCCCCCGAACCCCCCCGGGAATGGCCGCCGGGACCCCACCCTCCGGTCACCAACCGGCACGACGGACCACCCCGAGATTATGCGTGGCATGGTGAGGCAGCCTCACGAGCCGGTTAGGCTCGTCCTACACTACTTGCCGAGTCACGGTTGCGCTTCCAACTTCGGCCTTATCATCACTTCACATCAGGTGAGATGAAGGCTAAGTGTTTACCCGTAAAATAAAAAAAAATTGATATCTACGCGAAGTGTGTGTTTTAGAGTCCTCGCACACTACAGACTTTTAATCGGTCAATAGTTTAGTCGGGTTGGGTTGCTAGAGAGCACACTGTGCCAACAAAACAGTTGGGTCGTGAGTGCGCAGACTAGCCAACCAAAACTCGGCCGATTGATTATATTCGCTAGGTAGTTGGTTAGTGGCTCATGGAGAGGTCAGTTGCATAAGGTAGTGGAATGTTGCCCTGAAATGTTATTATTGCTTTTATACAAAGGAAAAGAAGGATGAAGAAGAAGAGAAATCGAGAGTATTGGGTGCATCCCATCTACAGTAATAGATTATTGCAAGGGAAGTTTTACACGATTTATTCAAAATTACTAGATTTCCCGAAAAAATTGCATCCATCATAACGCGCTGTACTGATCAAGCGGTCGGCCGATAGTTCGCCGATAGAATAGTTTGAAGGCAATTGTGAAGCCCTACAAATTTTTTATCGGCCGATACTGAATCGCTGTAATGTGCGCATTTGCATACTTCTCCATACTGATTAAGACGCCGACCAAACTATCGGCCGATCAAAAGTCTGTAGTGTGCGAGGACTCTTACCGTGTCCTGATGGAATAAGAGTTTACTTGCTATGTTGGTGCTGCCGTACCTACGGTAGAAGTTAGTAGATAATACTCTCAATACGTCGCACTGTTCTCATTCAATATTATATCTATAATGCCTTCTTTTTAATAGTAAAAGACTATTGATTGATCTGTGGTCAAAAGTTTAATAGTTAACATAGCCTTTAACTATGCCACTGCTGGGCAAAGAACTCTATCATTGAATTAAAGTCATAATTACAATTGATGTGTAATGGCTTAATCATCCCAATTGCCAAAGGCGGGTTGGTGATCACAGTTTACCCGACCTGGAAATTGATCCTATAACCTTCGCGTATCGGGCCGAACGCTTTATCAGCCACTGAGGCGTTAAAAGGTTGATTAATAACTATTGAATTGTTTTCTAAAGTTTACGCAAGCACAATTAAATTGAAACACTTCTTACAAATCTACGCGCGTTTAATTCTAGCTATTCTTAGTTTCAAGCTTTAACATTGGTCGACGCAAGGTTACACACCCTCTACAAGGTATTCACGTTATTGTTTGTTAAAATGAAGAAATTATTAATAAGTTAAAAATAACTGTTCCGGAATACCGTGAACCTAAAAAATTAAGCCAACAATTTAGAAAATAAATGGGACAAAAATTATTGACATAAAAACGTCCCACTGCTTTACATAACAACATAACACAATGGACATTTTACATTTTTTATATGCAACTTAAATGATCTGCACTCAGCTCATGCCATGATATTGACGTGCCAGGGCGCTGGTATTTTGTGGAACCAGTAAGAGGAGGAGGCGCAGCTCCAGACATAAATTAAAAAAAAAAAACAAATCTACTAGAAATTTCAAGACTTTTAAAGGAATAAAATATCTAATGCCTTAAGTTTGTAACATAGTCACCATATACGTGCGCGTTGGTAATTACCCAATTAACACACCTGTTTAAATTGCAAAGATTTCATCATTATTATTAATCGGTTCGCACTTAATTAAGTACGTCGGGAATAGAAGAGGATATAGAACACCGCCTTGTGGTACGCCGAGTTAGAAATAGCAATATCACATAATTACATAGTATTTTTTTAATTCTAAAAGCACGATACGTTATTTACAGAAATAGTAATAGCTTTTAGGGCACTTAGCTGTAAAAGCTGTATGTTTATAATTTGTGTGACACATTAAAGAAAGCTTTAAAAAGTTCTAAAGAAGAATTGTTATAAATTATGTAAGTTGTAAAGTTACACCTCTTTATACTATTACGAGACGATGTCCATAATAAGAATACAATAAGAACTTCTCATTGTAGGTGGGTTAATTTCAGCTTCAGCAAAAGTTTTGCAAGTAATGATGCGGCGCCGACAATCTCGCGTGCAAGCCTTCACCCCGCACCCGTGACATAGTTTGGGTGCAACGCGCCTCTGCCGGAAGTACAATGCGATTATCGATTTGCTTATGATGACAGAAAATGCGTTGAATGGACAAGGATTGCGGCGAGGCGGGGGGCGGGGCCGGCCGCGCGGCGCGTCAGTTCAGTGCGCGCGAGGCCGCGGGCTGCGCTGTCGTTCCACGCAGCCCGCTACGCGGAAATAATTCGTGTGTTGTGCAAATGCTTGTGTTTTTATGGCGTTCATATTGCTACGACTGTTGGTGTTGGGTGTAATCGCGGCGGCGGCCGGCGGTTAGTTATCATTTTGTGTTATTGTGGCCACGTGCACTAGCTGCCCGGGAGCGAGCCGTGTTTACGGCACCGGGCGCATGCGCACGGCTTGTTTGCTTCAGCCGCGGGTCAACCGCCTAACCTAAAGCCTACATACGTATCGGGCTGTCAAGTAAGTCTAGAATATAGACCAGGAGATGATGCGGCCCGTGACTGGTAAGCCAATCGATAGGCACACTTGTTTTGGTCCGTCCTTCCTCGCTTCCTTCCTTCCTTCCAAATTAAACAGGTTTAGCCTCCCGAATGTTTCCGTCGCCTCTACGTTTGGTCCCACATACCGGATAGCCCTCTTGTTTACTCCGCTCTACGAGGCTGTTTACCACTCTATGATCCGAAGTTTACGGCGTCGTTTCTTTATTTGCATGTGTCTACCTACCTGTTTCACTTTACATTCCAATTGCTGCCTAGTGTTCCGAATCTTATTCGACATCTTTCTTACTAAGGCTCTATCATTTTCATATAATCTGCTAAGAAATTAATTGCGACGCAATTTAATTTTCGTGTTGATGAATAAAATTTGATGAGAACAACCTTTGTTTGATTTAGTTTGTGTCATGTCTCCACAATATTAGTGGTTATAAATATTGTTATTCTAGGTCAATACAATATTTGCCTACGAATGTTTCAGAGAATTTTGCAATAACAACAACACAGCACATTTATTTCAATCAACGACTCTTCACTTACCTGAATCAGAATCAGATGTGTGCTTATTGTTTTATCTTTGTTCAGGCTTTTTATATTTCGTAATTCTTGTAAGTTGCTCTGGACGTGATTATAAATACTAATTAAATAAACAATAAGTTATAAAAAACAATAGTGTTAACCTTGACTTATGCTATACCTACCTATTCAATCCTATGTTTATTTATACCTAATAAATAAATACCTACAGAGCGATTGAGTTTTAAGTGCAAATGTACTTCTGATAGATAGGTACTTAGTAGGTCGAATTTTTGAGAAATTCATTCTTACTGATTTTCTTCTTCCCCAATAAAATGAATTTTAGATTTTATTTTTATTTTGATAGTTACCTAACCACTATAATTTTAAAGCTATATAAACTTTAACAGTGTTATTAAAATAAATCTAATTGAATTCTACGCTATTATAATACCTAGTCACACAACGAAGCAACTAAAAATTTACGAGTAGGTACGCCTATTACGAACAGTGCCTACCTCCCTACCTCGACACACGCACAAATTGCGGCAAGGAAATGCGTATCGTTATACTTATCAAGGTTAACTTCGTTTACTTTTAGGTGTAACATAATGTGCCCATTGTTCCACTCTAACATCGTTTTCGTCGAAAAGAAGTTCTTTAGTTTATCATAATGTTTTATTACAATACCTACGGTATAGTAGGCACGTATTTCTATATTATTTAGGAACGTTATTAGAAAATACATGTACATACATACTTGTATAATAGTAATGATACAAGGATATACAAGATATATATAATATACAAGTTAGTCAGCTTCCCGCCATTGTTTCGCAAGAAGAAAATGTAATAAAAGTTAATGATTTATTTGATTGAGGTTAAAATAATATTGAAAATGAATAAACCGTAAGTTTTAAAAATAACACCAAAAAGTGACTGCGACGCGTAAGAAATGACTATAATACTACAAATGTGATGCAAACAGAGGCATTGATAGCTCAATTCAGATGATTTGAATAAAGAAAACGTATTCTGAACCAATTTCACGCTCAATATACGGCGGCAGCTAATCTGAACCGGGCGATACAATTGGTTGAAAAACAACTTATAAGCAATCTGGACCCAAACCCATTAAATTAATATGATCCATCGATTCACGCAATTCGCCAACTCGTAAAAAGTTCACAGACAACTTTTCTTAATCCATCTTTATCAATTCCTAACTAAGATTCAAAGTAAGTTATCAACTTAGCCATTGTTGACGGTATAAATAATTCCTGAAAGTTGTTACGATCTATACAACGTACCGAAGGTCAAGCTATTCCTTTGTAGCAGCCTTCAGTGTATCACGTTGCTGTAAGCGATCACGATTGCCAACTAATGAGTAGGGTGGGAAGATATTCTCCACAAAGTCTTTTACACGGCAATACAATTGTTCAACCTGAGTAGGCAAATTTTCTTATTGTAGGAGCTGCGAGAAATTATTTTATAAACTCGCTTTGTAATTCGCAATCTGAAAATAACATTTTGGAGAAAAAAATAGCGACGCAATTATTATCCCAAAGGCGGTCTTTAGGGATTGTAATTAGCCTTTGATTTCCCATTGAATTGAGCTCTTTACAGCTCCCAAATTAGCTCCCACCTGATGTCTTTGTGTCTCTGAATGTCTTTGAAAATGTTGTTACATAAATCATGTTAACATGAGATCTGTGTGAATTCGACAATTGCTAAAAGATGGGAAAAGTTATATCCGTCAACATTATGATAGGCCAATAAATATTGATGAATCGTTCCATTGGTCAATCTAGTATTCATTGAATTATTTCCAAGAAAAATTCCATTAATATTTATGGGCAGTAAGTAGGGACAATCGAATTATTTACAGTACGCTAGCTAGTAACATTTCCGTAGAACATTTTACATTGCAATCAATATGGGCAACTAGCTGTATTAAAGATTGACTTTCAAAGTTGCCGTACCCTCAGCCCTACCTGGTTTTGCTAAGACGTCTCTCTCTAACATAAATGAGAAAATTTCACAAGGTTTATTTAGGCAAGACAATGCTGCAAGCAAGGTAATAAGTTTATTGGAGAAAACAACAGCAATTTGTCAGTCTAGTCGGCAGAAAAAATGTAAAGGAAGGTTATTGCGTTACCTATTAGAGATCAGACAACATTATGACAAATTAGGAGATTCAGAGGATCTTTTCATGAATGAAAATAAATACGAAAGAAGTTTGATAATAACACAACCAAACTATATTTATAATGATGTGGACTTCTCTATAAACCTATGGCCAATGAATACCTACACGGTGAATGCATGAATTCAGTGGTCTATAAGTACTTACAATATACTAATGGCGATTCATTGCATGCAGAACCTCAAATCCAGATTTAGTAAAATTTTGTTTAAAATCAGTTCGTTGAGAAATACAAGAATAAGTGACAACAATAAAGTAAAGTGAAAAAAATAAAAAAATTATAGTCTATCCCACTGCTGGGCAAAGGTCTCCATTACTGAAATCAAACAAAACATCGTTTCAAAAATGGACATTGACTTATAATTACCACGCTTGTTGAAATGTGGGTTATGCATCGAAAAATCAGAAACCAAGAAATGAGCTTTAAATCGTCCAGACTGACACTATTTACCTACTAAAGAAAAACTGTTGTGACACTAACTAACAGAAAGTGCTAGAAAAACACCGTAAGTTTAAATAAATATAGCCATAGGTAGAAGTAAAAAAAAGCAGTGAAAGTTCTATGTAGCCCCCTTCGCCCGTCCTACTCGAAAGAATCGAAATAAAGATCAATATTCTTTCTATAAACGAATCCAATTTATATTGCACAATATTTGGTCTCAACACTCTTTCCTGCTACAAGAATTAGATAATATAATCTACTTTATGTTACGTAATTCTTAGAATAGGTAAGTAGATACCTTATTTTGGAAGGGCCCTCTATTTGGTTTAAAAGTAATACCAGTATTTAAAATTGTAGCTTGCAAATATAAAACATACTGTTTTAACATAGTTATGACAATAAAAGAAACTCTAAACGACACTTTAAACAGAATGTTAACTTTACTACAGTTAAGTACTTAGACAAAAGAAAACAGCACGAGAAAAAAGAGCCTTCAAAGTCACGTCATCTATTTATACAATGCCCATAAATCAATTGAAGTTTATTAAATAGACAAAAATAAGACAAAGAAACACACAGAGTCGATTCAGAGAAAGACGCCATTGAAGCACATATTGTATTCGTATACCTCTCCGTCATTTTGCAATCAATCCAAAACCTGTCCAAAATGCTCACTTCCCGTTCATCAGCGTTTCCCATTGTCAATGCCCAAAAGAGGCCCTCGTTTATTTTTTATGTCTAACGTTTCGATAAAAAAAGACAGTGGCGTGGTAGTCCAAGCCATAATCAAGGTCAGTCGTCTTACCTAATAAATTGCGCGGATTTGGGAACATTCGTATGGTCTCGCTCCGTCTCGGATAGTTTATTGTTTGACGACCCCGTTTCCGAGGTGGGATATTTGTCTTTTCCGATTGCTCCTAATTAAGGCCAGCAACGAATATTCGCAGTGAATATTGCTCTCGGAGGCTTTTCAATATCAGAACGCCCTTGGAGATCCATTTGCTCAAACGGTTGGGCACTTCGGAGTTTGTTTTCAAAGCGGCTAACTGCTAAATTGGTTTTTCGTTCATAGCATTATTAGGCGAACGCGACGTGAGAAGCTAATAACAGTATCTCGTGGCATTGGCTCAATAGCAAAATACTGCTGTGTTAAGAATACCACATTTCCTAAAATGGGAATACATTATTCCATAGAGCTGGCAGTCGTCCAGAATCCTAGTAGGTAGGTATTTAGGGAAAGCAGGACATCAGATCTGGGATGCTTCAATGTTTTATAAGAAGTATAGGCAAAGAATGACGACATCTCATTTGGTTAACAGACATGTCGAGTGGAGCTCCACAAATGCCCCGTTTCTTACTTCAAGTGACCGGTTTGCACATACATTGTATTATTTAGATTAGTTTTATCGAAGTGTCGCAAAAGCTTAAAACGAGTTATAACTGCCAGAGAAAAGGTCATCCTTATGGATAAAGGAATGTATATGTGGAATAAGTAAATATTTACTTTTTCCACACGGATGTATTTGAATAAAGCCAACTTTAAAGTTTCTAGTAACATCCTTTACGGTGTCTTGTTCTAAGAATACCTAGCAGTAGAAAGTGGATTCCAATATGCCAAGAGTAATCTGTCGAATGGCTAAATATCGGACACATTTGGTTATGTCTAAAAAGGAAACGTTTAATACACACGTCATACATTTGTCGGTTAGTATGTGGTTAGTATGAATACAATACGTAACTACGTCGTAATATTTATATAACACGATATCAGCCTAACGTACCTTCCGAATCACAAAACACTTATTTTTTATTTTCTGTTAAGAATATGGCTTTAAACTTCCGTAACACCAATTTGTGAAAGAAGAACCCTTAAACTAAATGTTTTAAAATGTGACCATGAAAACATGCGAAGGGAAATGTCAACATGAATAGGTAAATGTTTCTTCAAGTGACGGTGTCTTAAGATGTTAGTTACACCATGCCGAGAGATATATTAAATAAGTTTGTGGAAATCAAAGTGGCGATGGCGTGCTGGCGAGTGGGGGAGGGGCCCCGCGCCAGCAAGGTCAGGGGCCCGCGCATTGTGGCACCAGCCTCGACGCATGCGCGCGCGCAAACTCCGACACCCAAAACTGCCACTAGAAGGGATCGCTTACTTCGACGATGTCGCCTCGGGGACCGCTGCTTTTATATCGAGGAAAAAAGGGTACGACGTCATAAAAGATAATACCATGGATATTCATTGCCCGTACAGCGATCAGTGTTTTGCTGTCACTTTTGTAGAGATATATGCTCGTGCTCGTGACGCCGCGCTGTATAATACGACAGCAATTGAACCGAAATTGGGTGCTAAATTACACCTGAATAAAAAGGAGTTGAACATTATCATTAAATTAAATATTGACACGTACGAATAGTTATTAACTAGACATTTTCTACAATGAACGTTACAAATTAGCCGGCATCACCTGCTAATCTCGATCTGAAAAGATCACACGGACACGTGATACGAACGCTGCCATTCTCAGATGGCGGTTGTAAAAAATTGATTCCAACTCTTCTAGTTCGACGTACGGCAAAAAACGAGTGAAAAAAGAGTTACGAATGACGAACGAAACGCGCGGCAGCGTACGAACGCTTTTAATTGATATTTGCAAACATGCCGGCGATGTTGCTTGTTTGGGCGCTGGCTAATATAGAGATGTCGCTACGTTTGATTCATCGCAGTCGATTGAGCATGTCATTTTTGTTATTCTTAGATATCATCCCAGTCTTTGTACACACGGCTGTACATCCTACAACAAACTGTTAAATTTCCTCAATAGACTTTCAACTTTATACTTAAGGGATATGGTTGAAAATGTATTGAAGAAATTTAACAGTTTTGTATAGGTAGCTGTGCAGGTGTCTGTACAATTAAATATGAATGGTGAACGGTAATAGTAGCTCTCTATAAATGTTATATGCGAATATAAAACTTGCTCTATCGAATAATTATCAATTCAATGTGTTACACACGTTCGTTTTATGGAGTATTAATGTATTTCATTTTAAGAATAATCTGCACGCACGCAGCATTGTAAAAAGTTGAATCTAGGTATTTTATTTTAATTAAATTTTAAAATGAGAATTGGTTTGCCTATTTTTATTATTATAATAAATTGGTTGCGTTGGTTTCGATTTTCCTGGTCTAGAATAATTCTGGTAATTAACAGCGTTACGCTGATGTAGGTATCTATCTAATTCTATACCTATCTCATCTAAAAGTATAAATCTAAGAACAACATCAGCTAACCAATAAACATTTCGTTTTTAAATTGAATTAAAGGTAAAAAAAATCCAAATTCAAATCATTTCCAAATAGCTCTTATGAACGTCATTATGCCATCAGTTTGTAAGTCTACTCTGGGCGGGAGACCTTGTACTGAGAAGAACCGGCAAGAAACGCAGCAAGTGTCAAGCTCTTTTCTCCCTTACAGCGTCAAAAATATTGGAAAATGCCCTATCATAAAAGGACACTTTCCATCACAAATAAACACACAAAAAATAAAGGACAATCACAACACACCAAAAACAACAAAATAAAAAATATCTAAGTTTGCAAAATCTACATCAGGTACCTTCTTACCAATTTCAATTTTCAAAGGTCATACAGTACTAATATAAGACAAGAATTGTCTAAGAAAAACAAAGTTAAAGTTTACGAGTATAATTATAACAAAAATAAGATAAGTAAACAAGAGCAGACCAGCCTCCACAGGCGGCATCCGTTCACGAGTATGACATATGAATCAGCCATCGCTTCACTCAACCATAGGGAATGTAACGACCCGACGCTTTAGAGCATTAAATTAAATGCTCTAAGCCCGACGCACATGCCACCACCGCAGAGACAATAAAGAGAGCATGCCACACTCGAGCTACTCTAAATAAAAACTTAATGAAATGTTTAATGCAACATAAATATTGTGTGTAAACTGTAGGACACTGCTGATAAAGGCTATCATATCAGCGCTAAGATATTAATGTATGATGATTGATCCAAATAAAATAAAAAGTGTTTTTTTTATTATAACCAAGCTGTTTTGTCATCTAAATATTCTTTGACTGTATGATAACCTTTCTTAAGTAAAGAAGATTTTACATGATTTTTAAACTTATCCAATAGTAAATCTTGTACAGTACTAGGTATTTTATTATAGTAGTGTATACCTTGCCCCCAAGAAAGAGCCAAGAACCTTTTGCAACCGGAACAGTGGTGGAGCGAATTCAATACTAGAAATAAGAAAAATCTTGTAATGATTTTTCTTATTTCTAGTATTGAATTCGTGTAACGTCACCGTGTTTAGTAAATGAGTTAACATTGCAGCAACGCACAAAACGATGCAATTTATATATATATATATATATATATAAAAATCAATAGCTGTTCGTTTGAGTCGCTAAAACTCGAGAAACGCTGGACCGATTTGGCTAATTTGATTTTGAAATATTTTTGGATGTTCTGGGAAGGTTTAAACGGTGAGAAACAATAAGTAATGGAAAATACTAAAAACGACAATTTAATTTTCCAATACAAAATGTTCCTAGCTTTGAAACTTTTGATGTCTTTTGTCTTTTTAGAAAAAAAAATTGTCACTTGGCTGTCAAATGTTTATAGGTGCGTTCAGAAATTTGTCTATTTCATAGAGCTGTGTAGTATGAGGTTCGATATCTTTGATCTGTTTTGGTGGAATACAAAACAGTTCTGTATCATAAATAATAACTTTGACCATAATTATGTAGGTGATACGAAGTTCACCGGGTCATATAGTTATAAATAAACTGAGATGCAACTGTATGCACACCAATTTCTTTAAAAATATTTCTTAGAGAAGTTCGGGAACCTAGTCTATAGATGGTTCTTATTGCTCGTTACTGTAAGCAGGTATGTATATGGCACAACACAACACATGAAGAATAATGATCAAATTATTATTTAACGATTTAAGCCCTAGTTTTATTGAATAACAAACCACGTTTATCTTTACAACTTCTTACTTTTGATCTTACAGGTACAAAGCACTGGTTCGCTCGTACTTTTTAGATAAACAAAAAGCTTCAGTAAATGTTAAACTTACCCCTCCTACCATTACCTACCCTTTGAACCTACCCGCCTAATTCACCAAACTTACCCATTCATTTTATTTTATTTTATTTATTTACTTAACTAACTATATTATGATTACACAACACATATAATACATATAATAGCCTATTTTTAAAAGCCACACATGAAACACATTGCACGTACTTCTACCCAACTAATTTAACATTGTATTAACTACTATACCTTTATGTCTCAAAAACACATTCTCTTCCTTCTTACCAAATCGTACCCTTCAAGGGACCAGTCTGAAAACCAGCTCTGGGCTGCGCCTAGCACTTTGCTGAGACTTGGTACCCATTGCCAATAAACTTTGATTTGTACTATTTTATTTTTACTTTTTAACTTTAATTAGTTATATATTTTTAATTGTAGTTAGTATTACTTTCATTTCTCTCATCTTATGTTTATGGCAATAAAGTTTTTCATTTTCATTTTCATTTTCATCTTTTTTAGGGTTCCGTAGCCAAATGGCAAAAAACGGAACCCTTATAGTTTCGTCATGTCTGTCTGTCTGTCTGTCCGTATGTCACAGCCACTTTTTTCCGAAACTATAAGAACTATACTGTTGAAACTTGGTGAGTAGATGTATTCTGTGAACCGCATTTTCACACAAAAATAGAAAAAAAACAATAAATTTTGGGAGTTCCCCATACTTAGAACTGAAACTCAAAAATTTTTTTTTCATCAAACTCATACGTGTGGTGTATCTATGGATAGGTCTTCAAAAATTATATTGAGGATTCTAATATAATTTTTTTCTAAACTGAATAGTTTACGCGAGAGACACTTCCAAAGTGGTAAAATGTGTAAACTTTTAAAATAAGAGAATGATAAAACTAAAAAAACATATAATATACATTACCATGCAAACTTCCACCGAAAATTGGTTTGAACGAGATCTAGAAAGTAGTTTTTTTTTTAAATACGTCATAAAGTACGGAACCCTTCGTGCGCGAGTCCGACTCGCACTTGGCCGGTTTTTAGTTGCTAGTTTAGACAAAATAATGTAATAAACTACAATCAATAGTATTTGAAAATGTTCATGAACTTTCCTTTACTTTAGCTGATTAACTTTAAAAATAGATTGTTTTGGTTTCTAAATATAAAAGTATCTAGATAACAAGATACCGTATCGAACTTTTTGTTGTTATCAAATAATAAGGTGCTACGAATTATTTCTTTAAGTATTTATTCGTCTGAAATACCCAGAGATAATAAATGAACAGATTTGTTGTGTGCAACAACCATCGCGATTCACGTCAATTTCAATCAAGAAATCAACCCGAGTCTATTAGGGAGACCGGACAAACGGTTGTTGGTTCATTAATAATTCAGCTGCTTGAAAAAAATAATTAAAACGGTGGATTTTTTATTATTTACAAATATAAAATTCTAAAAAGAGTTTACTCCTTTTTTGTATATGATTGTTTTCTATCAGTAAAATAGATTGTAAATCCAAAGGTTGGCGAAATCATTTTGCTTTGTTATCAGTAGGTAGTTAGGTACTTTACATTTGTACAGATGGGTAAATGTTTAATTATATTAATGCTATTATTTTAATCAGTAGTTATAGCTAAACTTTGTGATGAATGAATTTATTTCCGCTTTGTGTAGACTTACGAATTGATGGCATAACGACATTCCTCTGCTGACTCCTTCTGCCATGGTAATAAATTGCAAAGTAAATAGCCTATATTAGCGCACACACACACCCTTACACCCCCCCCCACACACACACACACACACATACACACATTATGAGTCTTGGTTTGTATATTTGGTATTCTTTTTGCTACTCTTGTGTGACTGTTTAGTAATTTGCACGTATGTAAAATCATTAAGGAGGAGCGGGGCTTCTCAAAACAGGCCTTAAAGCTTAAAGAGAAGCTCCAACCCATTGTTTGTAACGTTAAACATTGTTAATGGAAATAAAAAAATTTATTAAATTTACTAAATATTATATATCAGTATATCAGTGGGACAGTTCCCACTGCTGGGCAAAGGCCTCCATCACTTAAATCAAGTCATCGGTACAATTGATGGGTATTAGCTTAAATTACCAATGCGGGTTGTTGATCACAAACCCGGGCTATGCATCTAAAAATCCGAAACACACTTTGCCCCACCTGGGAATCGAACCTAAGACCTTCGGGTATGGGGCCGAGCACTTTGCCACTAGGCCACCAAGGCCCACCAGGGTATTGCCAGGCTTGGATCACGCTGGTGGCAAGAGAAGAAAAGTGCAGGCGTTTATGGTAGTAGCTTCCTTTTTGCTTTCACCATACCAAGCTCTTTGGGACTGCAAAGTGGGGGTTCTGAATAAGTCCCACATCATTTGCGTAATTGCGTTTCCCCGGACGTAGTGATACCGGCAGCAGGCGTTCTCCCTAGTTAATAAACATTTAAGATATGACTCCTTCCTTGGTGAAGTGCCCTCATATCTTCCTATCTATGTAATCAGATGATCTTCGAGGCATCCGAGCCGCCCCCGGTACTACTATCAAGGTTGGCACTACAGCCTGTAAGCGAGGCTCGTGTTTAAGTTAATTATGTCGTGCGTGGGGTAGGGAAAAAGCTTCCAGGCAAATATTTGTGTTGGTAAAGTGCGAGTGACCTTTCACATTTCACTATTCATGAAAATGTCGTTTCTATTTTGTTTACCTTGCAATAGATATCTTTTTGTAACTGAGCTACCTGATGGATAGTCAAGGACAAGGACGGAAGGCTACCGCAATCCATGGACGTTTGGGTACGCCAAGGGTAGAGTATGCCAAACCAAGGGTTTCACGTGCGCTTAGCTGTTATGCCTCCATGCTCTGAAATTTGGACTTGGTACTGATTTGATATCTAATGGAACTGGAACACAGCAAAGCAAAACGATGCGTGGCAGCAGAAATAGGTGTTATGGTAGTTGAAAACCAGTCAGATTATAGACTGAATCCTTTCAAACGGCACTATATGCAATATATATAAATAATCTGTTCATTTTTATGTCCCCACTACTGCGGCACGAGCCTTCCCAATGGATGAAAATACCACTAAAACGGGCCATAAGCAATCACGCAGGCCCAGTGCGATTGGTGGTTGTTAACGGCTGCTATTACAGCCGGGACCAACGGCTTTACGTGCCTTCTGAATCACGGACGAGCTCGAGATGATAAACTTTTGCTCACCGATTCTATGACCGGCATTTGCGAAAATTGCTTAATTTCCGTAATCGCAGACCGAGCGCTGTTATAACCACTGCGCCATCGAGCTCCTCAATTACGGAGTAAATACTCCTTTGTAAATATTTGCTTTTCTGTTAATTGTCAACCGTCTTTTGTTTAACTTTTGCTCTTTTAGCTTGTCATCGCTGTTGTTGGGGCTTTCGAGCATCGATATGCTTTCGAGGTATGTTTCCATAAGTTATTTTATTAATCACATTTGTTTTACTTTGCCTTCTCTTTATTTAATACAGTCCATTTTATTCCCTTTCGCCTCCTTCCGTTACATTACCGTTATAATTATTTTCATTTGTCGTATTAAAATGCTTTACGACAACTAATAATAATGCATCTAATTAAAATGAGCTATCGTAATATAAATGTATTAACGTGCCTGTTATTAAATGATTCAGTAGATTTATTACTAGCTGCATTGTAGGTACATATTGACGTATTGATTGAGGGCGCAATTAAAATTATACGTAAGTATGATTAATTAGTCGACGACTGGCGGTATAATGCAATAATTGTGATAATGAAAGTTTTATTTATTTTTAAAATTGAATATTTGCTCATGAACCTGTAACCTTTACGAGTATGTTACAGGTCTCTTTTGGATTAAAGTATTTAAAAAGATACGAATAGTAATTTGTTTTTAACGTGCGTAAAATTTATATAGCTTTTTAATCTTCACTGATCCTTTCTATTTGTTCAAATGTGAGGATCAGATGTTGATGACAAATCCCGCTGATGTTTTTTTTGAGCATTCCGAATTTTATTTTGTTACAATATTTGCGTATTAATGAACGTAGATATAATAGGTTGGTACTTATGTTTATAAAGATTTCTTATTTTAATAACTGTTTACAGTAGGTTGGTTGATCTCCTAAGGTTCCCTGCAATTAAATATTCAATGCTGATTCTTGAATTCGTAAAACAATGCAAATGAGACGTTTCAGAATAAACAGCAAACACAAATATGTTTATCTGGAGCCCAACAAGCCGGGACCTTTGACAAAATACATTAAAAAAAGTCCAAATGGATAAAGGAGCGGATAATGTATTTCTGCTTTTATTTATGGAGATCGATTCACAATAAATGTATGTTGGTAGGTACAGTCAGACAGAAAAGTATGTTTCACTTAGTTTTGAATCTACCCAGTAGATACTATAAGCTCATTTAGCATAAAACTGATCGCACTCGTTAACAATAAAAGACAGTATGAAAGTACAATATAACGACAGGAGAGGACCAAAATCTCAATCTCCCTGTGACGACGACGTCAGAAAACGTCAGGAAGAAAAATGAAAAATAACAAGCGAGTAGAAACAATTTTTAAAACCGCACTATTTTTAATTCGGCCAGCATTTGGTGTGACGAGATTCGACTTGCAATAGTTTAAATTAAAATAGGTGTGACGAAGTTTGACTCATTTTTAGGTGTGACGAGATTCTACTATGACGAATGTGGAACAACCCTTTCGAATCTACCCGCGGTCAACCTGTCGTCTGCTGTGAGTACAGACACAATACAATTATAATTGTTTAGGGCACTGATCAGTGCTTGCTGCAGATGAGAGGTTAGTTAAGTCGTCTCCCTGCCGTCCCTCGTACCTAGAACCTGAAAAAGCAAGTAGAATCATACGAAGTGTTTCATTTCACTCAGTGTCATAGTTTTCATTCCCAAAATACAATTATAACAGAACCTACCTCGATTTGATAGAATTGCTCACCCGTCTGTAGGTATTACCAACTTTGTGTTATCGCAATTTGTTTACCAGTAACAACTGCGCGCAAATCCGAGCTTCAGATACCTAAAACAAACCCGTCTCTGGAAGTTTCTTCAAAATTCATTTACCCATTTCCGTTTCTATGTCTGGCGAAGTTACTGTTCAAGACAAAACAATTCGGACGCCACTCGGGGAGGTAGGGTTGGTAGATCTGGAGCAGGGTGTCGACTGTTAGATTTCTGGTTACCATGGGTAACCGAATCTCATTCTCATAGTAGATTGTACCTTACTGAGAATAAATGATAATAAAGATTTAGATGAATTTCTTTTTCAAGTAACGCAAAATGAATAACATGGAAGCAATTTACCTTGACCTGGATTCACTGTCTATAGCGAAGGTGATTAACTGTGATGTAGATGAGGCGAGCCTACATATCCCTATGTACACCACAACACTGAATCTTATCTCGCAGAACATACGCAGTATCAATTATAACCTTTTAAGTTTCACTACATTACTCCAGAGATCCAAAATAGCTTGTGATGTGGTTGTTCTGTCTGAATGTTGTCTCTCTACTGCCAAGCACATACCCGAAATAGAATACTACACGCACGTTACCACGACACGACATGAAACCCAAAAAGAAGGTGTAGTTATATATTTCAATAAATCATTAAATGTGCTTGTCGAGGAGCCTTTGTTCGAGGATGCCAACTGTCTAATCCTAAAAATACCCAACGAATACTGCGTTATAGGTATATGTAGACCTCCTAGTTATACAGATATGATTAGTTTAATACACTCTATTGCCACAATTCTTTCAAAGCTTCATAATTTTTAAAATATTCGTCTCTGTGGAGACATAAATATTGATATTCACCCAAATGGGCGTTCACACGATTACCTAACCCTATTAGCCAGTCACTGTATGCTCTCGAGTACTGATCCCACACATGACCGGACTTGTTTAGATCACATTGTCATCAAGACCGAATTAGAAGCTACATGCTATATATTCCATTCGTCTATCACGGATCACCACAGTGTGGCACTCAGTGTCATCCTTAAATCTAAATTAGCGCCCAAAACTAGTTACATAGTGTATTATGTAGCCCATTCATAGTGTATTACAGCGTATTAACTTTGAACAGCTTGACAGAGCTATTGGAAATATCGACTTTCAATCTATTCTCACTGTCACAGACACCAACTTAGTCGCTGACTTGCTGATCTCTTATTTATCGGATTCTATCAAAGCCTGTGCAAAACTACTCAAAACTCCTAAAAAGAAAACTATATTGAAGCTCTGGATCACTATTGGATTATTGCGCTGCATGAGATGCAGAGATAAATTGCTCAAAAAATCTAAAAGTGACCCTAATAATGAAGTTCTTAAAAATACATATAGACGTCATCGTAATTTTTGTAATGCTCTCCTAAAAAAAGCCAAACGCTCACATGATAAGCACGAAATTACTAGGACACGAAACAACAAACGTTAACTGTGGCTTATGTTGTGAAGACGATGGTTGTAGCTAGCCAAGCGGATTTACTGAGACCCGGTGTCCGCTGGCAGTTCAAAGAAGGTTGTGCCATGATCAGAACAGTAACTGTGGTTAGAAGAGGGGGTCGCTGTAGGTGAGCTGTTCGGAAAAGAACATCCGTCTGTCTTAATATGGTAGTAAATCTGGCTTTCTTTCGATACCCGGCAAGATCTTCAAGTAACCATCCAAGGCGTGCTCCTCTCATCAACGGATGCGCGATTGCCTCTGAGTATCTATTAAGGTATGCTAAAAAGTTGGCAAGAAAGAAAATATACTTAACGAGTATGTAATCAGATAATGTTTTCCACTAACACTCTCAACATTTTTGATTTGCAACAATTTACTTAAAGCATTTAATTTTTCTTATGCTTCGATCTATGTGATGCTGACTGTACCTACCTGGACTGGATAGGAACCGCTAGCGAATGAATAAGCTGTACATTTTAACTACTAAAAAGGAATTCATAAGTACCTTTTAATGTACCTGAACTCAGTACATAACAAAAAATAATACACTGTATATTTTTAAAAGGAAAATAAAGAGGTTTTATTCTAGACAAAAACTGCTTCCAACCGATATAAGATGTTATATCTACAACTTCATGTTCCAACCTCTTCATAGGTTATATTGTAATTTCGATTCAGGAAACGCGTAATAAGTATGTATATTTTTACAAACTTTTTTAAAGCTCAATATAAATTCTTCTTAATAAACAATCTTTATTTAAAGATCTTCGAATAATTTATGAAAATATAGAGTGTAACATATAAATATGTTAATTCTATTGTGAGTGCTGATACACATTCTGCTGTCGAACGGGTAAGCTGGGACCACAGGGGTTGCGCAGAAGGACCCTGACCTTCCGCACCTTAACATAGGGGCTTATGGTAAAGCTTTTTCTATAGGTAGCTGTAGGTACTGCTTTTTGATGCAATACACCTTTGTCATTGAAAACGCTTGCAAGTACTTCGTCGCATGGTTCTTTATAAAATTCATAGTTTATTAATTCATATTAAAGGTAGAAATAATATTATGTTATCCCATTTTAACGAAACTTTCTATGCTTAAAGAAAATACAGAGATGTTGACAATAAAAAGAAAAAATAAAATATGGATATACTTAACTGAATTTATATGATTTTGAAATGGCACTTAAAACGATCGCTCGTCGCATGGTGTCATAGAAAAGTTCAAATTTCTTAATTTCTTTATAAACCACAATTGAACTCTTATTGAAGTCAGTACGCCATCGTTTCGTAAGTATACGGCGGGAGACCTTGTACCGGGAAACCGGCAAAAAACCCAGCAACGCCAATTCTTTTTTTTCCTTTGACAGCGTCAGAAGTGTTGGACATTTTTCAATACTCATCCTCCTAATAAAGAAGGACACTTTCCCTCGTCAACTTGATTTTTTTTGGGAAATGTTTGCTTTTGAACGCTGATGGCCCTTACAGCGTAAACTGACTTATGTAAGCGGTGAGAACCTAAAGGTTCCCCAAGTCGTGGTAACCGAAGGACCTCAGAGGGTTTACCCGTGTCCCCGTCCCTTTCTAGATTCTCCGAGGCTATCGGATCGGTAAACAGCATGTACCAAATGTTACATTACATACTAAAAGTTTAACAGCGACCTACATCACTGTGCAAGAGTGCGAATCTTATTTACTTAAAAATCAAGAAAAACAAAAATCACATTTGAAAGACAAGGCAAAGCTGAAAAAAATGAAACTAAAAAAAAACGACGGGTTGCACTCTGGGAGTGCCGGCAGAAGTGAAAACTTGAATATTAACGTTGTGCATTTTTGATATTTTGGAATGGTTAGGGAATAATTTTGCACGAATTGCTTTAATTATCAGTATAAAAGTACTCTCATTTATGTGGTAGAATACAATATTTATTTATTGGGCTATCGTACACAAACATGACAATTTATATTACATTAAAAAGTTATATTAAGTTATATTAAAAATTTATATTACGCCGCGCCAGCTGTCTACTCTCCATCCGTCTTACGAATTTTCGATCAGGACACGTGACCTGACGCGAGTTTAACATTTTTTACCCATTCCAAAAAAAGTGCACAACGCCGCTAAAGAAGTTTTCACTTCAAAAAAGTAAAGGTCACATAGCACAGTAACTTCTTTATTTGTAAAAAATCTTATTACTTTAATTTAAATAAGCTGTAAAGAATTTGCTTGCATGCCTGCCTCACCCCTCGAGACGGGACTAACTTAATAAAGTCTATTAAGAAAATGTAACAAGCGGGAACGCGAGGGGACTCCGCATTCTGGCAACAAACATCACATATCTAATGCTCAATAAATATTATTAATGGAGGTTGAAGGACACAGTGGCACACTCCCATTTACAATATTAACATCCGAACGAAACCACATAATAAGAAAGGGTTGTACAAAGGTTTCTATTGACATCGATATTGATTTGTTGTTACTAAGATCATCATTATCATTTAGATAGTGTCATCTCCATACTGAAGTTTGGAGCGGTTTACCTCGCCTGGTGATGATGATTAGGTTGAAGGTATAACCACAATCAACCAGGAATTCTACTACTGAGGAACTGGCTATTGACTCGCATTTTTGAAAAAAACACAAATGTTGAAAATCTCAATTTTGAAACACAACAATGCTACAAACAATGTTGTAATGGCGATAGACTTAGATAAGGTAGATGCAGTTAGCCAGGCCATAACTGCTGTTTTTTTGTTCGTTTCACACGAAGTTGTTTGAAAAACAGATGATTGACATAAAAGTGTGTAAAATGTTTAACAGTAAAGTTTGTAGGTGAATCATTATGAAAAATATTCAAAATTAAAACGAATATGTACATTTCAACGTTGAATATGGATCGTTTTAACAAAAACTACAATGAATTCGTTTAAAAGCGAACGAGCAGCCCTTTCACTATCTAACGGAATGACTTTTTAAAAGCAATTATCAACGGTTGCCCTTTACAACTGGACGTACTTTCACTTTGAACGATGCTTTACTAATGTGTTTTTTGGGGCAATTTATTCTACTTCTTGTGTACACCAGCGCACATGAACTTGATACCTTCTGTTGATGTACACATGCATGCACATCACACAACAACAAACTGTCAAACCTCATAAGACTTTGAATTTTACGTATATAGGTCATAAGGTTTAACAAACATTTATTGAATTTTTTTTACAGTTTTAATAGGTTCTAGGTACTACACTACATCTGATTTACGTGTTGGGATCAAAGAAACACTTTACATTGCAAATTTTGTATGAAAACTGATAATATCTTTTGCTAAAATTTCCTTTATTACGATAACCATTCGGAATATTTATTTGTCAAAGACAAGTAGAAGACAGACAAATATAAACCGAGTGAGCCTTACAGTAGTCGCATATGATGTGTAATATTTGAGATCTCACCTTAGTAATAAGCAATTTTAACATTATATTCTGAAAAATTCTGAATATTGTGATGAACTCTTAAAACATATTAACTTTAAGGTACCAACTCGTTCAGTACGTAATTCTCAATTGTTTAGTTTGCCAGGTGTGAACAATAATGTGTCAAAAAATGCACCGCTTTTACGCATGTGTCATGCATATAATAACTTATGTTCTCAAAAGGACATTTTTAATTGTAGGTTAAGTTCATTTAAAGTATCACTATTACGTGATATTTAAATTGTTCTCCTTTTTTTCTGTTCGAATTTGTTCATAACACTCACTTATTGTTTTGCTTCAATTGTTCTTTTCATTTTCCAAATTGTTAACTTTTTATTTTAGATTAGTTTAAATTATGTAGTTAATTGAATATTTTGTTTACTGTTGTTTTGGGTCAATGCTGTGTACAATTTTTATTGGGATTCAAATTTAAAAAGTGTTGGTTTGATGTAAATTGCAATGTTACAATTTGTATTCTGTTGTACCTTTAACAATAAATAAATAAATAAATAAATAAAAAATGGGTCAGGTCATACATAATTTTATAACTATAAAATAAATGCAGTAAATACTTATTAGAAGACATTTGACATATCAAAATGACCTTTGATAGTCAAATGACACAATATGTCACATATAATAATAATATGTCATGTTCTTATGAATATTGACATATCGATTATTAATATCGATTATATGATATTATCGATTTTAAATTTACAAAATGGCGCACGTTTCCGCGCTCTCCCGGCTTACTGTTACACATACTTCCGTCCCATTTCACGAAATCACTCCCACAAATTGCTTATACTCGTATAGAAAGCGAGCGGAAAGATGTTAAAATCACTCCCACAAATTGCTTATATAGAAAGCGAGCGGAAAGATCTTTTTATTCAGTCTTGTTATATATTTTTTTCAGTTTTGGCATATTGCTTTCATTGATGATGTAATAATATTATCAAACACAAGTTGGTAGCACTAGCCTTTCTTTCTTACAACCAATTGTTGATAGAATATAAAATGGACGTGCTATAATATGCTAAATTTGTAGCTGACAAGTTAAGGCTAAGTCTGTTCAGAGCTTACTGTCAGACGGTCTACACCTGCGCTCTTTTGGTCAAGTTTAGGCTGCGTGCACACGAGCCTTGAGTTATTTTAAGAGTATGCTATGAGTACCTCTATAACTGGATGCAAAATTATAATATCTCTAGCCTTTCCGTGCTTAAGAGGGCACTTTAAGCCGACAATGAAATAATCTTGTTGTCGTAAAATGACATTTGTGAAACACTCTACCTATTGGGCGGTTGTGCTGGTTATGGATCTCCAGGTGTTATTTATTGTTCATGTTTATTCGCCAACAGTGGGATATATAGGCTGATTTTGACTAAGTTACATAACCGATGTTCATTTTAAATTTTACTTACAAATCTATATATTAATACGTGAAGCAAAAACTTTGTACCCGTTTTTACGAAAATTGTGCGGACGGAGGAGTATAAAATTTCGCACACTTATAGTTTATATAGAAAAGGTTATCTGAATGTTAACATTTAAAAAAAATTATGCATAAAAATACATTAAATCAACAAAAACAACATTACACACACTACCATGTATTTGACACACACGTATTGTTTGTCTTTAATGCGGCCGACATCTGTCAATGCCAATCCAAACTCACATTCTAACTTTTTTAATTTTTCATTGCTTAGGATACAATCTGTGCAGCCTTAATAAAATTGTGGTCGAATTTCGACCACTGGGCGACTACTAGTAATATGAAAGACGAGAAACAGCCCTCTGAACCAGCAGTAGAATCAAATTAAATATATGTAGGTATAGTTTATTAAATTATATGTTATTTATTACTATTCTTGTGTGTACTCATATTATTTTATTGTATTTTTTTATCCTTAAGACATGTACTTGACGTTCATAAGTGCACTATTGTACCTAAACTGAATAAACTATTTTTCATTGGATTTTATGATTTTACATAAACATAAAATTGTAAAATAAGTAGCGTATAAAAATGTCAACGTTGCTAATATAAATAATACTCACAAAGTATTTTTCATTATTTAGTAAAGTAGCTAAACCATCCTTTTCAATACAATGAATGCCTAAACAGCGAAAGTATTTAAAATCAAATTAAAATCTAAATTGTTCTGAACCATATTCGATATAAAAAAAAGTATATTGAATGAATGCAAAATATGTGCGAATTAAGTTGTTTTGGGTCATAAATTTGCGTTCCTAAAAATACTATGCCGAATTAAGGGCATGAATTAGTTACATTTATTGTTTCCTGTTTCGTGGAGATTTTAATTAATGAATTAGGTACCTATGTGGTTCAGCTTCGCGCGGCGACATGTAAGTACCTGCTACTGACTAATTTACCTTTTTTTTAATTGCACGTTTTTTTAGTTAGGACTTTGATTTCGCGACGAAACGACTTGTGTGTTCATTTTTATTGTAACTTTTGTCATAGCAATAACATTTAAAGGTAATTTTTTTTGCTTTTAAAACTAATAAGTACTTACTTAAAAATATATGAAAATAATTAAAATTCAAAAATATATTTTTATATAAGTAAGTAGGTAGGTACATAAGTAGGTATATTAAAATGTAAATATAGTATATTAATGTAAATTAATTAAAATAAATTTTGCACAGCCTCCCCACACTTTATCCACATCCTCCGTGGATGTAGATAAGATAAAGCGAGACCTTTGCCCAGGAGTGGGACAGTTATGGCCAATATAATAAAAACAATAATATAAACAAGTGTAAATAATTTTTTTTATAATTATTTATAACGTTAGATTTTTATGTTTTTTCATGTGTATAATAGTATAAAAACAGCTACATCTGAAGTAACCTCCGCACCGTTATATACCTAACATTTATCAAGCAGCCACCGACACGTGACACCGCCCGACGGTCGTAAACCAGCTCATTAAGTGCAATGAAATTGTAATTAACATTCCTTACTTTGTACAGAAAAAAAGTACTACGAGCTACTGAGTAATACGTAGTTTAAACGATCTGTCATAGCATACAAGATTTCCATGCCATAATGCGTAACAGAGTCGATGCACAGCCAGCTGCAGCACCAAACCACGGTAATTACTATTACCGTGACCAAACAGCCTTCTGAGTGCGATTGCAGACCGCTGAGACACTGGGTCACTGTACACGCGTACCGTGTCTCAGTTAAATAAAGAAATAATTAACTCCCCCAATGTTACCAACATAGTTTTATAAGTATTTTTTATTAATAACTGTATGGACTGTGTCTGAAATAAATATATTATCATAATAGCATCAAAACATTAGGATACTTACTCGAATCACCAAATGCATCGAACACGTTCAACTGACATAATTTTTTAATAGTATCCTGTTTACTGTACAGACATAAATAATTATATACAGCTCTACTCTTCTTCCTCTTCTTTTATTTATGGCGACAGCTCTACTCTACTCATGATTTGATGTAATTTTTTGACATACTTAATCGTTGGTACGTTGGCTGTGGCAGTCTGTTTTTTTAATAGTTATCGATGTCATATTGTATTGCAAATTTACGTGAACACTACACATTGGACGGAAAACTGGTTACGGGTTTATTTAAGGTTATTTTACATATTATTCTATCCTGACGTTTCAGTCTCCCTATAGGACTGAACTTTCAAGTACCTACATCAGGTTTCAAAAGTCAGGACAAAATAAATGTAAAAAAATAGATATTTGTAAAGTGTTTAATTTCAATGTCATCGATGCTATAAATTTATCGATGTTTATTATTTATCGATGTTTTCAACTAAAGTCCAATCGCTAGAGTGCGCCAGACAGAGCGGCTGGGTTCTATACAGCGCGCTGAGGCCGGGATTGTTCCAAATCAGGTTCAACGGGTCGTCGGGAACGCTCTCCGTACCGTATTCTATTCAGTGTTTAAGAGTTAGGAAAGCTGTGGGAACTCTTGTTGTCAGGGAGGAGTCGTTAGCATTAGGCGTAATTATTTAGCGCAGTTTCATGGACAGTGCCGAAATGGGGTCGATATTGGCTCACCTAAAGTTTTTTACTCGAAATTGTTATTCCTACTGATTTGTAATCCGAATGATCACTCTTCCTAAAGGTTTTATTTATACAATTTGTAGTACTACAGACGATGTTCATAACACTCATCTGAATAATGTAATTAATAATATCACTAATGTAAATATATTTAAACTCCTACTGTTGTTTTTTTCATAACGCTTTTATCCCTAAACATAATTTCCATTGTAAAGTGATGTATATTAATGTGAGAAACGCCTTAAAGTCGCTTCTGGCAGCCAGCGGTGTGTTTATGTCAACCTAACCCGCTCGTCGCTTCGCTCCTCGCTAACGTATGCGTATTTATTTTAAAGTCGCTTCAAATAAAAACGATATGACTGAATAATAGTGTAAAAGACAGTTATGTTGAGAAAATATAGGAAAACAAATAATAGTATAATAGATGTTTATTGCTACTGCCATTATGAAGTTGAATGATTAGGATGGAAAATGTAAGGAAGAACATTTTCGGAGTTCCAATTATAGGAGTTGAAAATTTAGGTGAACTTAGCGCACCCGCCGAAATGTTATTAGTATTCAAAAGTTATATATTAAGTTACATTTGTATGAGTGATTGTACCATATGAAGATTTTTTCTATTCTATTCTATATTATAATTGTAAGCTGTAATAAGTTCTAACTGTTAGACCTTGGTTTGAAATGCTCTCTATGACCGGACAGGTTCAATGTGAGGTTTCGGTTTTGATTCCTAGGGGGTATGCAAGGTTTGGTTGGTGGTAGAACTTCTTCTATCTGGCTACCTGGCTAGCTACCATCTATCAATTCAAAATTCAAAATCATTTATTTAGTTTAGGCCACAAGTAGCTCTTGTGAATGTCACTATGCCATTGGTTGGTAAGTCTACTCTGGGCGGGAGATCTTATACTGAGAAGAACCGGCAAGAAACTCAGCAAGTGTCCAGCTCTTTTCTCCCTTACAGCGTCAAAAATATTGGAAAATGCCTTATCATAGCAGGACACTTTCCATTACAATAAATATTGCCTATCATTTTAATAATTAAATTTAAATACCTTCCTATTTAATTAATAATAAAACTATTTTACTGCAACGCATCTTATTAGCTAATTACATAACAAAAACATGCAAAATAATAACATCGCATCTAAAAGTGGAAATCGTTATTATCAAAATCAAACAAAAAAAGTACCTGCAATAAAAGATATTCTATTCTATTCTACATACCTACTCGTATAGGAGTACAAGGTGTATGTAGCATAAAATCTTTTTTCTAGTGAAAATAGACCTAAAAACATAAAAAAGATAAATCAACCTTTACCCAAAAGCACAGATGCCGCTTATGTCTCTGGAACATACGGCCGATTGTGAAGTTTTGGGTTTGACAATTTGTCAGACCGACCCACAGTGTCCGGCGTAGAACAAGCCAGGTGGACAAAAGTCATTATCAAATTACCGGAAATAGGTACTTTCTACCTGTAAACAACACCCCTAAATTCCTGATTCCAAGAATTGTTTACGTCTAACATTCCATACTGATGAGTCATCGCTTATCAAAGTAAGCTATAAAGGTAAGTGCAATTAAAGAAATGGGTCAGTTGCATTTTAGCGACACTTGCACTAACATCTCATGGTGGCAGTTCCTAATTTTGTGGAAAGTTTAGTGATGGATTTTACTTCTGAAGGTATGTATAATATATTTTTCTTATTACAATCTTTTAATGTGTCATAAATATTCATTAAGTAGACTATCTATGAATACACAAAAAAATACAATGTTTTTCTTTGTTTTCGAACTTATCGAGCTTGGAAAAGCCATGTATCCTCTTCAAAATTCAAAATTCAAAATTCAAAATTCAAAAACATTTATTCAGTTTAGGCTACAAGTAGCTCTTATGAATGTCACTATGCCAACGGTTCGTAAGTCTACTCTGGGCGGGAGATCTTGTACTGAGAAGAACCGGCAAGAAACTCAGCAAGTGTCCAGCTCTTTTCTCCCTTACAGCGTCAAAAATATTGGAAAATGCCCTATCATAGCAGGACACTTTCCATTACAATAAACACAAAAAAGACAACCACAACATGTAAAAAAAAAAAAAAAAAAAAACACAAAATAAAAAATATACGTTAACAAATTTGCATCAGGTAACAGTTGCAATTTCCACAATGTCATACAGTACCACTACAGTACTATCGTAAAAGTAAAAAATTGTTTAAGAAAAACAAAGTCAAATTATAGTGAATAATACTAAAAATAAGATAAGTATGCGTGAGCAGACCAGCCTCCACAGGCGGCACCCGTTCACGAGTATGACATATGAATCAGCCATCGCTTCACTCAACCATATTTTAGGGAACGTAACGACCCGACGCACACGCCACCACCGCAGAGACAGTAAAGAGAGCATGACACACTCAAGATACTCTAAATAAAAACTTAGTGATCTATTTAACGCAACGCTGTTTGTTATCTGTAGGACACTGTTGATAAAGGCTATCATATCAGTATAAAAATTATATAAATTAATTTTATTATGATGATTCAAATAGAGTATAATGTGTTTTTATTATAACCAGGCTGTTTTATCATCTAAATATTCTTTTACTGTATAATAACCTTTTATGAGTAATAAAGATTTCACATGTTTTTTAAACTTATCTAAAGGTAAATCTAGTACAGTACTTGGTATTTTATTGTAATAGTGTATACCTTGCCCCAAGAAAGAACCAAGAACCTTTTGTAACCTGAACAGTGGCATTACAAGTTTTGTCTTATTTCTAGTATTGAAATTGTGTACGTCACCATGTTTAGTGAAGGAGTTGATATTGCAACGTACAAAAACTATACAATTATAAATATATTGAGATGCAACTGTCAGGACACCAATCTCCCTAAAAAGATTTCTTAAGGAAGTTCGTGATCCTAGTTTATAGATTGTTCTTATCGCTCGTTTCTGTAGAATGAATATAGTTTCAATATCAGCCGCTGTTCCCCACAGTAGGACGCCATACGACATGATACTATGAAAATAACTAAAATAAACTGTTCTAGCAGTTTCAACGTCTGTTAACTGCCTAATTTTTCTAATGGCATAAGCAGCAGAACTGAGTTTACCGGCCAATTTCGACATATGAGGATTCCATTGAAGTTTTGAGTCAAGGGTTATGCCTAAAAAGACTGTAGAATCTACCAATTCTAATTGATCACCGTTTATTCTAATATCAGTTGGTTCATTTCTGACATTTGGTAAAATAAATTTAATACATTTTGTTTTCTTAGCGTTAAGCTGTAAATTATTAATAGTAAACCAACGGAGTACCTCTGAAAGAGCTTTATTTACATTTTCATAATTAGTTCTACACCTAGTTACATTAAAAATGAGTGAAGTATCATCTGCAAATAATACAATTTCACAGAAGTTCTCTACAAAGAATGGCAAGTCATTAACATAAATCAAGAATAGAAAAGGACCAAGAATCGACCCTTGTGGAACTCCCATTTTTACATGAGAACCAGATGATTTAGTACCATTTATATCGACAGTTTGTGTTCTAGCGCTAAGATATGACTGTATTAAATTTAGAGCAAAATCTTTAAGACCGTAATAATGTAGCTTCATCACCAGAGTCCGGTGCTCAACGCAATCGAAAGCCTTGGACAAGTCGCAAAAAACTCCAAGAGCGTTTTGAGACTTCTCCCAGGCATCAAATATATGTTTTATTAGAGCAACACCTGCATCAGTAGTAGAACGACCCTTAGTAAAGCCATATTGCTTACTATGTAAAAGGTTGTTTGTGTTAAAATATGTCATCAACTGTTCGAGTATAATTTTTTCATAGATTTTACTTAGCGCTGGTAATATTGAAATGGGCCGATAGTTACTGGGGTCTTCTTTGTTTCCTGATTTAAATAAAGGTATAACTTTACTAAACTTCATAAGATCAGGAAAGATTCCTTTATCGACACAGTTATTAAAAATTTCAGCAAGATACGGTGCAATAGAATGAATAATATCCTTAATTACTTTAATAGATATACCCCATAAATCACTCGTGTTTTTCATTTTAAGTGATTTGAATGTTTTAATAATATTAATTGAATCAATGTATTTAAATTGAAAGGAAAGATTACATTTTGGTACATATTTTTTGAGTAAAGTTTGTGCAGCTTCTGGTGATGAATCTAAATTTGACGTTGTTATTACAGGTATATTTACAAAAAAATCATCAAAAATATTAGCAATTTGTGCATCTGAATTAACTAAGTTGTCGTTTACTTTTAAAGTGAAAGTATTATCCCGTGGTTTAAATTTACCTGTTTCACGGTTTATAATATCCCAAGTGGCTTTAATTTTATTGTTAGACTTTTTAATTTTTTCTTTAATGTAATTAGATTTTGCTACTATGCACACTTTCTTAAACATTTTCGAATAATTCTTTACATATTCCGTAAAATTAACATTTTGGTTATATTGTTTTAAACTATATAGCTCATACAATTTATTTCTACTTTTATATATACCAGTCGTGGCCCAGTCACAGAACTTAAGTTTATGAGTAATTTTTATTGTTTTTGGTGTAAACACCTGGTTGTATTCGGTCTTGATTAAGTTAAAAAGATTACTATAAAGTACATCTGGATCATCTTGTACAAAGGGTAATGCATCAATTTTACAAGCTATACTATTTTTGAAACACTCCACTCGCTCTTTTGTAACTGGTTTACAGTTCACTATTTTTGGTTCATCCCTATTATCAAAATCATAGGTCACCTTCAAACCGCAATGGTCAGACGTAAGATTACTAATGAGTGACTTAGAAACAGGGTCATAGTCTGTAAAAATATTATCGAGACAAGTGGCAGAATGTGAAGTTATTCTAGTGGGTTCGAGAAATAAATTTAAAAGATTAAAACATTTAAATAAGGCAAGAAGACGAACACTCGTTGAAGTGTTTTCTAAAATATTTATATTAAAATCTCCACATACTAAAACAAATTTCTTTTTTAATTTTAATTTTCTAAGTACGTCTTCCATTACTGATTCAAAAATATTGAAATTGCCCGATGGGGGTCGGTATACACATACTATTACAAAACTATTGAACTCCACACACGATAGTTCAATGTTACGCTCCACTGATAGGTCTACAATATCGTTGCGATTTTTGTATTTGATATTGTTTCTTACTAATATTAGAGAACCGCCATGAATAGCTGAGCTTCGCACGTACGCGCTTGCTTGTTGGAAATTATTCACATGGAACGATGTGTCATGACTTCTTAACCAATGCTCCGTTATACAAAATACATGAATTACCTGACTTTTTGCTAACAATTCTAATTCTAAGTCCTTGCCAGCCAAACCCTGAATATTTTGATGTATAATAGTAATGGATGTGGGCTTAGCTTTTGTCTTAGACCTCAGTTTAAATCTGAGGTTGTAACCTTATTACTAGTTGTAAAAGTTGCATTAGTAGAACTACTAATGATTAAGTTATTATAATGAAAAGACTTAGTTATACCACATATAACTGTATCATGTATATTAAAAGCTAACAAATTAGCTATCTGAGTCCTACATTTCTTAGAAAGATACATAGTATCTGACGTCAAAGTAAAGTTATTAATAAATTTATTAATATCGAAATATAAGATAGTGTCACTATGACGACAAATCAAATTAAATAGTAATAAATTTAAATCATAAATGCGCTTATTTTGTTCCTTCTTCTTCTTGTATCCAGGCTAAATTTTTGATATGCTTTAGCTGCATGGCTATTAATGATTATGACATATATTTTATGTAGCACACTTGAGTACAACCATTTTTTTTTTTTTTTGCAGAAAAGTGTTACTCGGTTAACAAAATAGAGTTTTTCGAAGAGTGGCTTAAGCACGAAAAAGACGTAAGAAATGAACGTCTATTTGAGTTTCTTTCGTCTAAATTTGATTTCTCTGACATCACTGAAGACTGTCAAAGGGAAATTAAGGTGAAATTGGCCAGCATTTCATCGAAAATTGCTACCAAATGGGTGTCCTCGGGAAAGTCGAAAGAGCGTTTCCTTGATAAGAATAAGTTGTGGCTGGAAGGCGAAGATATACAATTCTGCATACGATCGACTCAACCGCAACCTTCTACCTCATCCGCTGACTTTTCTCGACCCGGAAGACCTAAAAAAGTCTTCGAAGAATCGTCTTTTAAAACTAAGAAACGTAGAGTTGAAGATCTAGTTCAATCGCGGAGTGTTGGGGAATTAATGACTGCTGCAGAGGTAGCTGCACGGTCAACTGGGCATAAGAACGTTGCCAGAGTTATAAAAGACATTGCCGAAAATCCAGCTTCTGCAAATGCATGCATTAGCTTCCAACAAGCAAGTGCTGTGCAAAGTGATAGACCGCTAAGTAGTGACGAGGCATTAGCGTATTATATAGATTCAAAATCAACAACTCACACATACAAACAGACTAGGAAGTGGACTATGAAAGTTGGACATCACGTGTTTCCATCATATGAATGCGTTGTAAAATCAAAAAAAGCATGTTATCCATCCGAGGAGCATATTGTTGTGACACAATCTCGAGTAGAAATTGAGCTACAAGCTATTTTAAATAAAACAACAGAACGTTTAGTGGAAGCTCAGAGAGATGTTGTCACAAGTGTGCTACCCAATTCATCGTTTACTCTTGTAAGTAAATGGGGGTGTGATGGAAGTTCCGGCCATAGCACTTACAAACAGAGATTTGAGAATAGCGAAGACACTGATGAGTTCCTTTTTGTTTATTCGTTTGTTCCTCTTAGGTTAATCGACGAAGGTAATAACATTATCTGGCAAAATCCTCGACCATCATCGACGATGTTTTGCCGTCCAATTAAATTCATTTTTGCCAAAGAAACTACGGAGTTGACAAAAATCGAGACGAATAAGGTTTTGGAACAAATAAACAACTTGGAGCCTACATCTTGTGATCTTGGTGGTTCTGAAATTTCTGTTAAGCACAAGTTACTACTGACAATGACCGATGGAAAAGTATGCAATGCTTTGACAGAGACACATTCATCGCAGAAATGCTATATTTGTGGGGCTACTCCCAGAATGATGAATGATGAAGGAAGGCATGTTGATAGCAACCAGGATAATTTTGGCTTTGGTTTGTCAACATTACATGCTTGGATTCGTTCGTTTGAGTGCTTTTTACACATTAGTTATAAGTTAGATATTAAGAAATGGCAAGCTAGGTCTTCAGAGGAAAAAGAAAGTGTAAAACAACGATCAGACGAAATCAAACAACGATTCAAGAATCAAATGGGATTAATTGTGGACAAGCCAAAGCCAGGATTTGGTTCCACAAATGATGGAAACACAGCTCGACGTTTTTTCGGGAACCCCGAAGTGAGTGCTCAGATCACAGGATTGGATGTTACAATCATCAAAAACTTTGATACATTATTGAGGACATTGTCTTCTGGTTTCGAGATAAATCTTGTTGAATTCAACAAGCTTTGTCTCGAGACAAGAAGACTTTATTTAAGTCTTTACTCGTGGTACTACATGCCTGCTACTGTGCATAAATTGCTTGTTCATAGTACAGAGGTAATTAAGACAGCAATAGTTCCAATAGGGCAGCTTTCAGAGGAAGCGCAAGAAGCGAGAAACAAAGATTGCCGGAGGTTTAGAGAGCACAACACCAGAAAGTGCTCTCGTCTTGCCACGAATAGAGACTTGCTCAATATGTTGATTATAACTTCTGATCCTCTGATCAACAGCCTCCGGGAAGTACCAAAAAAAAAGTCGAATAAATTGAACGCGGAGGTCTTAAAGCTCATCATAGCTCCCACTATAGAGCCTCGACTCCAACTCCAACCAAGACCTCCACAAGCTCGGGAAGACTATCTTCTATCGGAATCATCGGATTCTGCATCCGATGATTCTGATATTGAGAATTAGTTTAAATGTAAATAGATACCTACCTCTAGCGTTAGATTTATAATTTTTGTATATAATATATTAGTCTAAGGTTGTGTATATATAATTAGCGTCGATATTTGTAGCGATTAAGATAATTATTTTATTCTTATTTTTTTCCTGTACCTTTCATTTCTAATAGAAATCGTGTTTACATGAAATAAAATATTTGTATACAATTTCTTTGCATTTTATTTATAAAAATATATTATAGTACTTTATAATTAACTAATTCATAGATATAGTTCCAAAACCATGAAAATATATTTTTGTCCACCTGGCTTGTTCTACGCCGGACACTGTGCGACCGGGCGGCGCGGCTCCTGACCTTTTGAGCCTAGGTTTCAGACATAGCTGTAACATATAGCCTTGTCTGAAAGTGGATGGAATTTATTTTAAAAAACCTAATATCTACCAATTTAATGTTTTCTTGAAATTTTAACTTTCAGTCTGTTCGATAAAGTGGGAAGTACATATTGTACTCGGTTTGTGAAGGGTTATCTGAAACTGCCGCGATAACAGCATTGTTGTGTTCTGACAGTTAGAGATAAGCCGACTCCTCAGTAGTTGAGGATTCCGGATGAAGAGCGCTTCCACCTTTGCCCTTATCTTCATTTACAATTCGGTTAGATGATAGACTTTTATGATGAACTGTGCCATACAAACTTCATTGCGATCAAACATCCAGAGAGTCCACTATCTATCACCGAGTTTGCAAGAAACTGAGTGTAGAGCTTTCGTGTTAAACAGCAAATCTAAAACGGTCTCTTTGTACAATTCAAACTACATATTTTCCAATTCCAATTTTTAAAATTAGAATAATTGAGCTGAATTGAATATATATAATGACCATGCTTAGGATCATCAAGAAATAAAATTAAAGACACTTTTTTACGTACTAGTGACAATGCAGTCTTATGAATACCTACACCGTGGCCAGGGTCAATGGCCCCCTCGTACCCAGGGGGTTCGACGCCTTTGTAGAGGCCGTAGGGATGTATTGGAGTTCACTGGAAGAGGCCACCTACCGTGCGGACCGAAGGCTCCGATGAGTTCTCGGGGTTCCGTGACGGATATCGTATGGTTTAGTAGGTCGGGCACACCATCGTCGAAACTCAGACACTTCCCGGGTTCTAACAACTGTTCAAGACGGTTTAATACTAAATTCTACTCTTAAAAAGGCGTAATGTGGGACTCCTATCTCCTCCCCAAGTCCAGCTACGAGGGGAGTTCCTCCGTGCTAGGAAGCCGTTCTTCAGGCTTTTTAAACAACCCTTTCGGGGATATAATCGTGCTCGAGTTCATGTATGAGTCATTGGCTAAAAATAGGGGTGCCGCAACGTAGGTATTATGGAAACGCCATTCTTTAACGTTATACAGAATGTGAAATGAGTATGACATGAGTCAGTAACCGGATTCATTTTCTTTAGGCGTAAAGCCTGCGTTAACGTCTGTGCATAATCATTATCTTTGTTGCTGCAAGAGCTTTCCGCCGCCGGCGAAATTGTGCGCGTACAGATAAGTTTATTTTAAAATAAAGTTATTTCAATAAAACAAGCTTATTTAAACAAAAACATAATATATGATATGTATTTGTTAAACAGTTACATTTGCAGGGCACTCATCGAACATTATAAAACAATAAAAATGGGAAATTTATTTAAAAATTGAAAGTGTAGTGTTTTAAATAATTTTGTAAAAACAGTTACATAGTTTACTTCTTATGTGCCTAAATACAAAGTCACTTTTATCCACTACAGACAATGTTAGTACACCAGTTAACTAATGAACTTTTAATTACTGTTATGCGCAAGCTTCCAAGTGCTAAAGACTAAGAAAACCTTTTAAATGTTCCCTTTTACTCATTAGCAGTACATCTCATCCCGTGATTCTGCGCAGGCGTCTCGGTGACTCACCGCTCCGGCCAGCCTCCACTTGTGGTGTACTGTCGACTTTGCTATTAATTGCATTCTGATCTATCAACCAAGGAAGGTTTGTATCTCGGCCGGCCGCTATGATCATGAACCCAAGTGCGGCCCCGGCCGATGAACTGGCCACAGATTAAATAGTAAACACACCAAATGTTTGTGAGTACCGAAACGTGGTACCATTTTACGTCATTTTTTTTACGTCATTTTAATCAAATTAGCTTGTGTTTATTAATAGAAAATATCAATTCAAAGAGCAAGCATTCTATTAAGAGTATTTTCTACAACTGTTCTCTTGTTTTTGAATATCCGATATTTCAGCACAGTTGCATGCGCCAAGATTACTCCAATATATAAGTGTATGGGAGTTTATATATATTATATAAGTTAAATAGAAAATATCAAATGAATTGCTGATATTGCTAAATATGACATAATGATTCACCCAAAAACAAACGTGTCTTTATATAAAACATTTGTAAAGTGTTCAAGGTCAATAATAGTCGGACAATCGCAACGTTAAAAAGTATTACACATTCAACCGATTTATTGCGACACAGTTTAATAAATTTACATACTACGAAACTACGATTCCATGGAATATTGTAAATCTACGCTTCGCCCCAGCTCGTCTCCGTGACCTCGGCAGCTCGTACAGCCACACGTAGCAGACGATACACATGCTTATATCAAAGTTTCAGAACTGAACACGGAAGCGCGATGCTGTAACAAAGGTCACGAGCGAGCACACACTGTATATTTACGTATTTCAGATATATTTAACCGGAATAGTAGCTAGTACGTCAAACAAAATAATAGTTTATTGATTAAGGGATACATCTTGAATTTTGTCATTGGTTTTAACCTTATGTCAAGAGGATAAAGTTTAAATTAGGGCGTCCAATATATTAGCCATATAAAGGGTGTATTTATCTATCACTTATTTTAAAATAAGATTGTTTCAAAAAACCCTTTCAAATGTTTCAATATTCGAAATTTAAAATTTAAAAATATATTATTTGAAAATGTTCCCGAGTGTCGCTTCTGTGAATAGCCTCACGCTGTGAGCGAGCGGCGTATAACGTCACAGCAGCGATCGTTAATGAAGAATTTTTTCTGGTGTCTTACGCACGAGCGTGGTAGCCCAAGCAACCTTGCGTGGGGCCAGCCCAGACGAATTTAGATGTTGAAAAACAATCCTAAACACAACGTTGTGGCACACGTATTTCCGAGCCGGCGGCATTAGAACTGGGGCGCGCGGGGATGCCGCGTCTCGTCTCGCCTTACTACGTACGCTATGATACAGTCGACTCCAATATATGTATTAGCACTTTTGTACGTTATCAAAGAAACTTCTATCACAAAATAAAGAGACTGCAGAAGGTAAGACCGGTTTTAGACCCAGAGGTCCCGGGTTCGATTCCCAGCGGGGGGGTACATGTTTGTGTACTCGGTTTGGTTGATGGTAGGACTTGTTTGTCCGCCTAGCTAGCTACCACCATCTTATCTAAGTATGTCGCCATAACATCAGTGTTTGTAGCATTGTTGTGTTCCGGTAGCTAGAGGTAAGATAGCCAGTGCCTCACTAGTTGAGGATCCCGGGTGAAATGCGCCTCCACCAATTGGCCTTATCATCACTTAACATCAGGTGAGATAAGGCACTGTGCTTACCCGTTAATATAGAAATTCACAGATTTCGCAGTTCCCGTAAGAATCGGAGCATTGAAAATGAATCAACAATTTACGAAAAAAAAACCATTTTATTTTAAATAACACAACTCCAACTTAACTCCATGCACTTCTCGCCTGCATTTGCATCTTTTAACATACATTACCATGACGATCGGTCAATAATCAAAGAAGCTACATCACTTTTTATTTACGGAAATACCAAATACCCGTTTTTCTACAATACCAAATCTAAAGGGACCACCTACAGGTCACAATTATTAACCGATTATCAAAACATTTTCGCCATTTTGTAGCTAAACTAATACCCTAGGACCCTTTTTTTAATTTTTTCTTATTACGGTTTTTTTTAATATTTATATGAGTTGAGTATACAAACACCCCCAAAAAACCAGATTCTTTTTACATTTTCCAAAATTCCAAAAAAAGTATCCAGCCGATTTTAAAAATTCAAACGCTCACACGTGTCTCGATAAATTCCTCAACTTTTGGTACTATTTCCATTTCGATTCTCCCAAAATCCTCGGAGCTTTGGCCAAAAATACGTCTCAGGCGATTTGCATCTAATAACCATTTTCAATGATAAAAATACATGCTTCATACGAACATAACAAACAGCTCGGAACAGACCGAGCGCAGGTTTTGCGAGGTTCGGTGTCCGTGAGGGTTTGTCTATGTCTCCGTTGCTCGAGCGCATTTGTATGATCTTTATACAGGGTTATTTGAAAAAACACCAACAACCTCGCACGACTAGACAACATTTGTTCTACGAGTTTTATCATAACTCAATACATTAATTAAAATTGATTTTCCAAGCTTTTATTGTACTGTCGTGACATTTGTAAGTCTATGTTCCATTCACATACGAAAAGGCGACGCGCGCGATGCTCGCGACGCGAAGTGCAGATATAAGAACATTGAGACGTAAAATTAAATTAATATTTATTTTTCTATGAAAGTAAAATGTGTCAAATTATCAAAAGTCGTAGAACAAAATGTTGTAGTTTATGATGTTAGCTACCTAGTCTTGCGAGGTTGTTAGTGTTTTACAAATAACCCTGTATACATTCTGCACTCTCCTTATTTTGTGCTTCTGTTAATTTAAATTCCATGACAAGGCAACCGTTAATAAAATAGGACGACTTGTATTTTTTATAAAACGTCTATCGATGTAGTTCCTTTCTATTCCGCAGCATGTATCCTCTGTTTATTTACATTTGAATTAAGACTGTAGAGATATTATTGAACTTGACTGTACACGGTTAAACCGAGGTGTTCGCACATTCAGCCTTTTATTAAGCTCAGTCAAGTGACACCTCTGTTCTGTAATCTGTCCGCTTCATTTGACGTGCCGAGTGTTGCGAGAGGCAATCTCCCAAACTAGATAATATCGTGTTCGGTTCGGTCCCATAGCTGTAGTACCTACGCGTCAAGGATGTCTGTATAATTCCTTGTAACATCACAATACTTGGGAGTCGGTTGTACCACAAAATAAAACCCAGAAAGTAAGCTAATTTTTTAAATGTTTTTTTAAAGGTAGCTCGTCAAATGACTCCATCCCATCTGATGTTAATAGAAAATTGAGTCCAGACGTGAAGATGAGCCTCAGTTAACCTCACTCTGCCGTCCCACAAGGTGCTTCTTCACGCCTCTTTTAAAGGACCCCATATCATAGGAAGGATGGAAAACGTGTGCTGTTAGACTATTCCATCTTTTGGAGGTGCGACAAAGAAACGAGTTAACAAATTTCTTTGTGCGCGATATTTGAGACAGTGAAGCGGTGACTTCGAAGAGCAGCACGTGTACTCCTATGAAGGAACGGAGAAGGTGGGATGAGGTCAAAGAGCTCTTCAGAGCACTCGCCATGGTATAAGCGGTAAAACACGCTGAGTGACGCAACATACTGCGGCGCTCGAGAACGTTCGCATAGACCCCTAGTACGGACACGGATCTCGGGACAGTCTGAGCAGCTGTTGCGAGATCGTGTGTCTGAATAAAGCTTACCTTCTGTAGTCACCTTATTTTGTACCTAAATTATGATTTCTCGGAATCTTAGGGTTGCCGCCTGTCTGTCATCGTTATTAAAGCTGAATGTCACTGGAAACTTTAAAGGTATTTCGTGTGACACTTGACTATTTATAGAGGAAGAGAGTGGGCTTTAATAATTTATGATAGCTTTATTATCTCATTTTATGAGTTTACTGATTAAATTTTAAAAAAACAAATTAAAAGCTTGGCTCTTTGCTAAATGGTATTCTCATATACTTACCTTTAAAAGGTGTACAGTAGAAGATGTGTTATTTGTTCTACCTTTCGAAGTGTTGTTTCAATTTCGCAACAATTACGCAGATGCCAGCACCGTTTGGGCCGGAAAATGACAGGCCCAAGAATTTAATCACAACATCACAATGTAAAAGTTATTACAAACTTCTATAGTATTTAGTTTGAAATAGAATAAGAAAACTTTAAATTATTGTTACCAAGTACTAAGTAATTTTATTGTGATTTTCTTGTTTTAATTGATTGGGTAGAGTGTCAGTTTTAAGCTAGACCAGTAAATATTACAATATACATTATATTTCCATTAAATAGTGTCCATTAAAAAAAAACGAAAAAGTCCTTTAGTTACGTCTACTTTCGCGGTCTATAGTATAATATTAATAATTTAGAAATATAGTAGAATATATATATAAAATAATCATTGGTATCCCTTAACGTTCCTACAAGGCGGTGCTCTAGAATTTGTTAAGGAATATGTCTACCTCGGGATGATTTTGCAATTGGGTAGAAATTGGGTAGAAACTACTTCAAGAAAGAGGCTAACAGAAGGATACAGCTAGGCTGGGCAGCATATGGGAAATCACGTCGGGTCTTTACCTCGGGTCTTTACGTCACCTATTTATTCCACAAAGTCTAAAGAAAAAAGTCTTCAATCAGTGCGTCCTACCGGTCATGACATACGGAACCGAAACGTGGACACTCACGGTAGGGCTGGTTCACAAATTTGAAGTCGCACAGCGAGCTGTGGACAGGGCTATGCTCGGAGTCTCTAAAGGATCGACTTCGGAATGAGGTGATCCGACAGAGAACGAAAGTAATCGACATAGCCCATCGGATCAGCAAGCTGAAGTGGCAGTGGGCCGATCATATTAGCCGCAGAACCGACAACCGTTGGGGTAAACGAGTTCTCGAGTGGAGACCGCATATCGGCAAACGTAGTGTGGGATGCCTTCAGACTAGGTGGAGCGACGATCTTCGCAAGGTGGCTGGCAAGAGCTGGATGAAAGTAGCCGTGGATCGTACTCGGTGGCGTGCACTTGGAGAGGCCTATTTTAGCAGTGGACTAGTATAAGCTGATAATGATGATGATGAACGTTTCTAGATGGGAAACCCATGGTAAAGGTCGGACCAAATCCCACTACCACAAAAGAAGGAGACTGCAGAAGACAAGCATCATACAAACGCGCACGAGCAACGCACGCACACATACACACCTCTCACGGACACCGAATCTCGCAACAGCTGGTCGGAGTGTTCCGAGCTGTTCCAAGATTCGTGCCCTTGCAAGGGGTCTATGTGTGAGTTGCTCGAGCGCGATATGTATCAAGCTTATCTTCTAGGTCCTCCTTACTTTGTGCCACTACGCTCATCCAAAGTGGATTGGAATGGAAGGCTGACATGGCTTCCGAAACAGCCATCTTGCCATCGATATCTCGTCACCGCGAAAGTTATCGATCGCGCCAACAGTAACATACATAACTCCGTCGGTACCCGCGCGAGTAGTAAGACTATTTAAACAAAAGTATTATTTATACGCAGCGGCGAGTGGCGGGAAACCTTGAGAAATGGCGGGCCTCAGCGGTGCGGCCTCACCGTGACGCGTGCGCAGCGCCCGGCGGGCGGCGTACTGCGACTTTTAATAGCCATACGATAACGTTATCGAATACGAGGATTATAGTGTGGCGTAATTTTAACCTGCCTCTTTTGTCACTGGGAGGTATTGCTTTGGTGCCATACAAATTGTTATATTTCTGGAATTTTCACGATTATTGGCGTCAATTGGAGAAGAGCTCCAATTTGAACTTAACTTTTTCTTCTTTTTACCGTAACTTTTGTTTTTTAAAGTTTACGCGAAGACTACACATTGAAATGAACCAACTGTGACCACGGACCCTGCAAAGGGTTCGAAACGTCAGGATACACATTAAAAAGTAATGTGTAAAATAAACGCGAGTAGATCCGTAAAAGTGGTCTCATTTAAATTCCTAACTTTTATTAAAAATTGACACTAAACGTAATATTATATTAGATTTATAGCCGAGATAACACCCGAAAACGAAAACGTCATCGAAAGTTACCTACGAATTACGTGCTGCAGAATCACAGAATAATATAGCAGAATGTCCAGAGGAATATATTTTTCATAAAATGAAAATAACTTATTATTAAAAAAATACTAAGATAATATTATATGTTTAGAATAAAACTCAAAGAGTGGTTATTAGGGGCTTTGCTTCTAATAGTAGAGCTGCGACGTCTGGCGTGCCGCAAGGCTCTATTTTAGGGCCATTGCTGTTTGTTGTTTTTATAAATGACATAGGCCAGTGCTTTAAGAATAGTAGCTTTCTTTTATATGCAGACGATTTAAAAGTCTTTAAACAAATTCAAAACAATGATTACAACAATAATTAATGATTGTTGTAATCTCCAGGAAGACTTAAATCGTTTGGTTGACTATTGCACTTTTAATAGGTTACCCCTGAGTACGGAAAAGTGTAAATCTATTACTTGTACAAAGAAAACTAACTTAACTCATTTTACTTACTCTTTTGGTGCAACCACTCTAGAGAAAGTTCGAAGCATTCGTGATCTTGGTGTACCTACTGTTCGATTCTGAACTACACCTCGTTAATCATGTTGCCAATATTGTCAGCAAAGCATACCAAATGTATGGATTCATTATGCGGAGGGGTTGTAAGTTTAAAAAGTCTGCCACATACATACATTTAGTTAAAAGTCACAATTATTTGGAACCCTCATTATAACAAATATAAACATCTAATTGAATCAGTTCAAAGAAAATTTCTAAAAAGGGTCAACTACAAATGTTGATTACCTAAATGTTCTTATGACGACTCATTAAACAGACATTCTTTACATAGTTTGGAGGTACGTAGAACAATGCTGAGTACAATTACTTTATATAAAACTAGCAGCCCGTCCCTGCTTCACATGGGTGTATATTTTTTTTTTAAACGGCATGGGCCTATATTACTCAGCGCTAATGTAGCATTCTAATGGTGAAAGAATTTTTGAAATCGGTCAGTAGGTCTTGAGTTTATTCGTTGCAAACATACATACATACAAAAATACAAAGGTTTCCTTTTTATAATATTAGTATAGATAATACACAACGTTTTTGACTGCTGTGAATTGATTGACCGATAACATCTACTATCGCACCCCGAGCAGTTCGGTGTGCGGTTCATGGGGTGCGGGTTCGAACCCCGCTCGTGGATTTTTTTCAACACTTTGTCTTTTTTAAATTGTAATTTGTTCGCAACAATATTTACGTAAAATTATATGTAAATAATCATAGACTATTTTGTCAACGTAAATCTTGCCGGCAGTTCGCCTTAACAACAACCGATCGATTCATCAAAAATGTTTAGTTCGGTAAATGTTAAGGCCAATAAAAAGCTCAGGGGGGGTAGTTTGTTGTTTATTGCATGTCAATCGGCGAGGGGGGAGGCGGGTCAAGGCCGATGGGCCCACGGTTCGGGGCCAAACCAAACATGCCGCATCACCCAATACTGTCGCGTATAAATGGGAGTCTTGTTATACGTGTAACCGTTTTATAGTGTAAGTGCCCTTGGCCTATTGGGAAGATAATTATAGTTACAAATTGTTTGGTTCGATTTCCGATACGGTATTCGGTAGTGGGGTGAGGCGTTTTGTACTTTATGAATTATAGAGTAGTTAGTTAGACGGCGTTAGCGGTAGGTACCTTGTGCGAGTTTTATTTGTTATTCGATCATTTTAACGAAAACTAGATTATGTATGGAAAAATTTAAGTTTCAAATTAAATAAATTTTAATTTAAAGTCAACTACTGAATCTACTACCAGTTCGAATGTTGAGATAGCCTTCGACCGAGAAGAGTTGGCATGACAGACAAATTTAAAGTCAAAGTCAAAGTACTTTCAAAAGCCTTTACAGACATCAAAACTAAGTATAAAAATTTAAATAATAATAAAATAAAATTTGGCTTAACTAAACTACTGAATCTATGTACCACCAGTTCGCCATCGTCAAGAAAGTCTTTCTTTCTTCTTCCATCTTTTCAACCGAATTACTGTTTACAGTGATTTTTCTTGTGTCATACTTCAGTAATAATAATATTAATAACGTTGAACGTGATACAGAATCACTAGAGTATATGGCTAACGATCGTGACTGCTCAATGCGGAAGAATCGATTTTCAGTTCACGTCACAGCGCTGCCGCTGCCCGCCTGCAAAGATGTTTTTTCCGCGTAACTTTGTTTTGTACTGACAAAACTTTCAGTTACGTGCGTTCTTTCCTAAATTTTCCTGGAGGCATGTTAATTCGTTGGTTCTGGTTAACGTAGTAATGGGGATGAATCTCCCCATGTGATGCTTCCTAAGCCCGTTGTTGGCCATTTACAAGCTGATGATGACATTATAATTAATTTTCAATTTCAATTTCAATTTATTTGCATCCAACATTACGTTACATAGTTGTTAATGTATTAAAATTATTGACACAATTTTGGACCCTGTTGGCTTGACATAATCATAATTTAGTCTTACCTTAGTTGTATTCAACTGAATTTGTTGGGATATCTCCAATAACAATAACGAGTATTATAAAAAAAAAAACACAAATGTTGAAAAAATTTCCACGAGCAGGATTTGAACCTGCACCCTTCTGACATTCCGGGTTAGGTGCTCTTCCAATTGAGCTATCGTGGTTCTAACCAACCCGCCGAAATTATTCAACACTTCTTACTTTGAATTTATTTATTAATCCATTTTTTTATATAAAATTTTGAACTAGTATGTGCTCATATTTATGTTTATGTCACTGTACTTTTAAATAATACTATGTACATACAACGCGAACTCCGCGCACATTTACACAAAACTGCGGTCTCCACGGAAGATCGGCGCTATAGTTTTTGTCCACTGCAACAGATACTGAATGGAGTCCTTTTAGAACACACTTTTAATTATGATTTTTTTTTGTTTTGTTTTACATAAGTTTATACTGTGTTCTAATAAATATATTTCATTCCATAATCATTATTATCAGCACTCTTGCTGTTTATTTGTCCAAACGCATCCAAAATACAGTGGCGGTAAAATATAGATACATTAAATATAGTACAGAGAAAAAATGTTCAATTTTGTTACATTTGGTTCCCGGTCAATAAATTACCATGCCTGTTAAGTCCATTGTGCCTTCGCCCAGATCTTTCATGGTGGTTTTGCGTGCTGCCCGCATATTTGCGACATGGCTGATATGAAAACAGAGCCATAGTGTTGTTATTTATTTCCTGTGACGCCATACTGGACATTTTCGTTATTATTTAGAAAAACGATAGTGGAAAATTGTAATTAGCCTATTTATTGTACTGTACTGTACAAGTCATCGCTTGAGGGTTCGATATCACAAACCAATGCACCGAGAATTTCGAAAAACATTTATCCACAAATCGGGAAACAAAGTCATAAGAACATTTTTATGAGGATGACTGCTTCAAGCTGCCCGTGTATGGCTGCCCTAACAAAGTGACTTTGTTTATTTTAAATGGCCTACCAAGAGTTTTTGTAATACATTCACTATAATACATAAAATAAAAGTAACATTAAAGGTAGACACCACATGACAAATAAAAAGAATAGTAATTTATCTACTAACTAAATAATAAAATGAAACTATCTCTAACTTTTTTTTTAACTTAATAATATCAGTTTTTTCTTGGCCACATAAAATGTACGTTTAATGCTTCGTATGGAGTTATTAAATATATCTATACAGTTACTGTGATTGTTTACTAATCTGCAAAATCTAGGTATGGCAGAGTTAATCCCAAGAACGGAACGACGAAGTGGGGGGCAGAGAGGTGTTATAAAATTTTAGGAATGCAGCGTGGAACTCTAAAATTTACTTTGCTTAGTAAATCAGGACAATCTATTTTGTTGTTAACTATATTATAAGTCAGTTTAAGGTGAATAAAATCTAGTCTATCACTAATTGGAAACATATTAAAATGGTTCAATCGTTCAAGATATGAATGCTTTTTTTTAGCTAATCCTAGGGAATAACCCAAGTGCCACATAATTCTCTTCTGGATCCGCTCTATTCGAAGAATATGTACCGCGTAATGTGGACGCCATACAACACTGGCATATTCTACTATACTTCGCACAAAAGTGTTATACAGAAGTATTTTTGTTTTTGGTTTTTTTGAATGCTTTTCCATTTCGTATTACGAACCCTAACATTCTAGACGCTCTTTTTATAATGTTGTCGATATGTGGCACAAATGTAAGCTTACTGTCAAACATAACGCCTAAGTCTCTGATAGTGTCCATTTTTTTCAAGTCCATGCCATCAATAGAATATTGATTTTGCATTGGCTGACTTTTACGTGTAAATTGTGAGCATTTATTCGGGTGGTTTAGTTGCATACCGTTATTAAGTCACCATTCGGAAAGCCTATTTAAATCCTGTTATATCAGAGTACCATCGTTCTTTGAGTTTATCACTGGTAATAACTTTAGATCGTCAGCGTACAAAAATGGCGATGAATTTTTGAAGTATTGAAGGATTTCATTTATAAACAAGTTAAATAAAATAGGTCCCAGATGTGATCCCTGTGGTACCCCGGAAGTTTTGATATATTTTTGTGACACGAACCCATTAGCAACTACATAAAATAGCCGATTTGATAAGTAGGATTCGAAGAACCAGTTTAAAAGTGATCCCCCGAGACCAAATGACTGCAATCTTTTTAATAAAGCACAATGTAAAACCTTGTCGAATGCCTTACAAAAGTCGGTATATATTACATCCGCTTGTTTACGTGCATCTAAAGCTTCAACCAATGTATCTTCGAACAAGACCAAATTAGTGACAGTAGACCTAGTCTCGAGAAAACCATGCTGACATTCAGTAAGTAATAAGCAATTACGCGATTGTAAGTAAGGACATATCAGGTACTCAAATCTTTTTCCGAAAGTTCAAAGAAGAGATATTGGTCTATAATCACTTACAAAATTCGATCCAGCTGCTTTCGGTATAGGTACAACTTTAGCTGTCTTCCATTGCGACGGGAATATTCTAGTACCCATTGATTTATTAAATATGAACAGCAAAGGACTGCACAATTCGTGTGCACATAATTTAAAAAATTAAGTGACTTAAGTAAGTCTCTTCATTTTTTTATATCTTGCGGGTAAACACTTCGCCTTCATCTAACTAACCTAATGTTAAGTGATGATAAGGCCGAAGGTGGAAGTGCACTTTACCCAGAGTCCTCAACTACTGAGGCACTAGGTAGTCATCTCTCATCTCATCTCATCAATCTCATCTCTAGCTGCCGGAACACAACAATGCTACAAACATTGATGTTATGGCGACATATTTAGATAAGATAGTGGTAGCTAGCCAGGCGGACAAACAAGCCGTAGGGCACTTCATAAAGCTAAAAGGTCGTTGGTGCATATGAGCATAAGAAGCATCTGTCACCATAATTACAGTAAAACTAATACCTGTATTTATGTATGTGTATGCTGTATTTATTAAATAATAACATGCTGTATGTAATTTTAAACACTGTCATGTAGCGCCTTTATATGTATTTCTTTTTATTGTTTATTTTTATTAATAATGGCATCCGCGGAAGACCAGCGTCGTGGGTAACACCAAGACATATGCTGAGCGGAGACCAGTTTGGTACAAGCACATTATATTCCTATTTTTTAATTTAAATATTGTAATGTAGTGTATTGTATCAAATAAAGATTTTTCTATTCTATACCTGGTACGAGTTTATCAAAAGGCAATATAAAACACGTTACGCATAAAAAATCGGCCATAACAAGACATGTTAAGTCAGTTGAGTGTAATCTTCAAGAAATACACGCCGGTCGTGAGCTGGGGCGGGCATTATCATATTTTTACGCTCTTAATATTATTAGGGCGCGTTATTCTGAAACGAATTTGGGCTACCAACCGCCTGTAATAATGTGTGTGGAAAACACGAGGCGCGTGTAGGGATTTTACATGGTTCGGGAGTAAAAGGCCCATTCAAAGAGCATCGCAATTGGGTGTGTCAGCTTTAGGCAACGTGCTCATCACATTTTATTCAGTGGGTGTCGGTGAAGGTAACTTCAAATGTTACATTTTTATATTTTTATAGCTTCATTCGTGATCTTACATGAATTTAGCATTTTAAAATATATTTTTTCCTTAATAATAATTGGTGCTTGTTTAACAAATTTTATGTCAATGTTAGGGTAATTGTCCAATTTTTTATTTTATTTTATACTTGATGATAATGAGTGCCGGCCGAAATGTTTATTGATATATTTTCCCTTTACCATTTGAATATATCAGTGAATATGTGTGACTTTACCGAGACCTCATGTGGATTTCTAGAGGGAATTTGAAAAATGACGTAGTTTTATTTTATTAGCCAACACTCATGCATGTTCACGAACTAAAACTGATCCTTTGTAAGTTTAACTATACCTATTTAGGTAAGTAGGTATATCAGCCAGAACAAACTTCAGAACGAAAACCAAAACTGCAAAAGTGCAAACATGACTATTCACTTTCCCGCTAAGAATCCGCAAACCTACTCGATAATGTAAGACTAAGCCAAAACAAACAAAAATGCCACCACAGCTATGTAAAAAGAAACTGAGAAGCAATCGAAATAAGAGCTGTAGGTTTTCCCCGCGTCCGACGTCCGCCATTTTCCGTCAAGAGCGCACGTAAAGAGGTCATGAACCCCTTCATCATAGACGCGGAAATGAAAAGCATTATTCTACGTTTTTAATAGACTAAAAAAAAGAGAAGGAACCTTATAAAGTATTTTGTTAAACTTAGACGGAAAATTAAATAATTATCTTTAAATTCAAATGTATCATAAAAGTAAAACTCCCTATCCATCCATAGGGAAGGCTCGTGCCCCAGCAGTGGGGACATTAAATGAGCTGATGATGATGATAAAAGTAAAATGCCATTGATTGCCGAGCTAATCAAGAAAGCTCAGGATCTTTAGAGCCCACAATATTTTTTTACCTCGAGATCACGAGATGATATTGACGCGGTCGCGATAACGAGCAATATAACAAAAATAAGTTGCAGTCTATTTTTAGTGATTTTAACCGAACACACAGAGTTCTTAATTGTTAATTGTTTGGCAAAACATTAATCTTTCTTTAAATGTTGTCTTTAATTCTAATTTTTAACACAGGATACGTGTTAGATGCTACATTTTTTTTGTTCATTTTTGTAATTATTTTGTTAGTTTGAATGGACTACGCTTAACCGACCGCGACAAATAAAGCTAGCTTTATTATTGTTCATGTAATTTGATAAAAATAATTAATTATATCTAAGTAAATAACAGGTCTGGCGTCCTTCAGCGCCCAAACATTATATATGCTGCTTTAGTATAATGTGAAAATTATAAAAACACTGGTAAGTATAGTTTAAAAATAGGTGTCATTGAATAAAGTGCGCAAATTTGATAAACAACACACAGTAACGAAAAAACACAGGTAGATATAAACACATATCATACCTTCCCATTTACAAAGTTTTTACTTATACACTTGTATAAACCTAATATGCTTATAATATAAACTTTCTCTGCTAGTAATTATAAACAAACACAAATAAAAAATGCAAAACCAAGAATAACTAAAATATAGTCAATACGGATTGACACCGACAGTAACATAGTCCTCCCAATTTCATATAAACATTAACAAAAAAACGGTTGAAAAAAGTTTACAATTACTACATAAACAAAAACAGGAAAAAGGTTGTAAGGCTTAACGGAGGCTGGTGTTGTTGAAACTCGCGTCTCGCTAATTAAGCCAGCACAGACATCCTTCCGAGGCCCGGATCACGGCTAATTGCCCGGGTGTTGGGTGGGAGAGCCTTCCAACTTTAAATTTATCTAGACTATCTAGAATTAGGCATGTTGCTTTATTTAGATGGCAGTTCTGTTGTTGTACAGCAACCATGTAGACAATATTTGTTACTAATCCTAGCGTAAGATCATCATCACTTAATGGTAAGGGAGTATGACGCTGAAGGAAGCGCGCTTTTCACCCTAAACTCTTCAACCACTGAGGCTATCCAATCTTTAAATGACGGGAAACAACAATACTTAACGTTGTTGCTATGGCGACAGAGTTAGATAAAATAGAATGTTGAACATTGTAGTTTAGAACATCTACACGCTATTGCGCATCTACACGTTATTGAGGAGCTCGATGGCGCAGTGGTTAACGCGCCCGGTCTGCGAGTGCTGAGGTAAGCAACTTTCGCATAGGCCGGTCATCGGATGAGTGACCAAAAGTTTATTATCTCGATCTCCTCCGTGCTTCGGAAGGCACGTAAAGCCGTTGATCCCGGCTGCATTAGCAGTCGTTAACAACCACCAATCCGAAATGGGCCGTAGTGGTTTATGGCCCGTTCTCCCTATCCATCCATAGGGAAAACTCGTGCCCCAGCAGTAGGGACATAAAACGAGCTCATGATGATGATGATGATGACACGCTATTGATACTAAATCAGCCATCCTAAAGATAGTATAGTCAGTCCGTGTTCGCGTCTGGGAATATATTGTTCATGCAAAACAAAGCTAATCTTGTTTTTCTAAAACACTCCCCCTGACCCGTCCCAGCGCGGAACGTTCAAAGCATCAGACTAAAAATAACACCGGGCTAAAATTAACGCGACTGGATCTCTATAAAGTGCCCAATTTAACGTTAGAACGGCGTTAACATCTCATGGCGAATCCTGGAAGTGGCTCTTAAATGTGCCGAATCTGATTCTTGACCTTTTCAACAGTTCCAAGATACCGCATTACGCCGCATTGAAACTTGCTATAACTCTTGCCTTTCTTCGATATGAACCGCCCGAGAACGCCCATGTAACATATGAACTTGCGAAGAAAGCTTGGCGAACTTATTAGTTTTTTCATCACTTAGATCTTTTTCCAATAAACGCTACTATACTGGGCCGTGTGCTGATGTAAGGGTTTCCTTTGTGTTAGAAAAAGTTAGTTAAATTGCTTCTCGCGAAGAAGTACTTGCATTAGAGGTCGTAACTACAGATTAGTTGGTACAGTGGGCGAAAGCTCTATCTTTAAAAGCAAGCCCTTTTCGTGAAGCAATAGCGTTATGAATTATGTCCGCAAAATACTTACTTTTTTATTGGTATTACTTGCCTTTTTCGCACTTAAATGAGTTTAATTCCCATTCAGAGCAAGGACGTACTTACAAAATATACACATACACACACTCACACATATACATATACACACACTATTAAAACTGTTAGCGTCGCTCCCTGTATGTACCGCAAGTGTTGAGAGATCCTCGAGTAAAAACACATTTACGCAATAAAATGGGGAATGGTCGTTTAACCGGGTTGGCCTTGATGTCGGCCCACTCAAATCAAGGCAAGCCATTTCAGTGGATGATGTTTTGAACGAAATGTCCTCCCGACCAAGACGGTTAAATTTAATGCTGTAACATTGTCTCATTAAAAAAAATCTATTAAATAATTATTATGTGAAAATTTATTTGTTATTTATTTCCGAGAAGCTTTTACGTGTCATTTATGTACTTTATTCATTTATCCAAACGGACTCCCCCCGACAAACATCCTGGGTTCGTGCTTGGTGAATCTGAAGAGTGCTTCGATCAATGTATTGTTGATCGAAGGAAGAGTGATATAAAATGGTACGTGGCGTTTTTCTTTGAAATATTTTTATACTTCGGCTTTTTTATAACAAATACTAGACTAGTATTTGACAACAAAGATGACGATAGGCAAGGCCTTAGGTGCAAGCTAGCATCGAATGCAGTCTCCGGAAGTACTTTTATAGAAAATATTTTATTTTGGCATGCTTGTACATGTTTCGTCCGGTCGATGGTGTAATTTTGCCCAGAGTGTATGGCTGTGACACTAAAGCTTTAGGATTCCTACAGATTAACCTAAGAGGCTCCGTGGGAATCATACAACTGCCTGGAATTGGCCCTACTCGCATTTGTTTGGGAACTGATCGCGCGCATACCTAACTGAATGACATATAGTCAACTCTGTTACTGAGATGCTAAAGTAGGTTTTCGCGAAGCCGATTCCTGGTGCCTGCGTATAACTGTTTCTGCTAAGCCTGGGTCGTGACGGCCGGCATGGTGTGCCATTTCCATTCAAGGTGCGACTTTCAGTGGAAGTAATAGCAATGAGAATGTTGTTCGATCGTTGGATATCGGATTAGTAGGCTTTAGTGGAAATACGATAAATGTAATCATTGAAAAGTAAAGTAATATCTATTTTTAGGAAGGGTATAAAGATCAATGAATCAACTCCAACTGTCGTATAAAAAAATTTGTTTCGTTAGTATATTTTTCTTCGTTTTGGTCGGGCTAAACTCTGTTAAAAATACCAATTTAATCGGTTTTTGTAGATCTATACTAATATTATAAAGAGGAAACCTTTGTATTTTTGTATGTATGTATGTATGTATGCAACGAATAAACTCAAAAACTACTGGACCGATTTAAAAAAATTTTTCACCATCAGAATGCTACATTAGCGCTGAGTAACATAGGCTATATTAAAAAAAATATATATATGTAAAATACTAAAAACGACAATTTAATTTTCCAATACAAGATGATTTGTTTGTTTTGTTGTCATGGAAACCATTGATATATATTTAACTCAATGATGGAAACTGTCAAAGCGGTACGAAGTGCGCCGGGCCAGCTAGTACTTAATATAATAGATAGATAATAAGTAGCTTTCTAAATAAATGGATTTATATTTTACTTTTGTGCCGACTCAAACTATAATGTTGAAATTACAACATTAAAAAATATCTGGTTCTGGAAGATTAATTACAAATTACTTACTTGTTCCCAGATAAAATATATTACAGGTATAATATTGATGAGCTTATTCTAGTTTTATTTGCAAAGGCAATGAAACGCTGAAACACTACTGACGGGCTAATACGACGGCTTTAGACGCCTTTGAGATTTAATAAATTGTTCACTTTCTAGCTTTGCGTAAGATTTTTCATTTTGACGTGAAGAATCATGATCTATGCGGGCCCATAATTTTCTAACCGATATTTTAATAACTCATACCTATATGCAATACAATGACTGAATTGAATAGAATGTTATTTTATTAAAGATACATTTAACACATTTTCCGACTTGCTATTTGTTTGTAACAATTTAGTCAATTCATAATAAATTCACAATATCTTTATTGCATAGACATTATAGACATTAATATACCCTACTTAATCATCATCAGCTCATTTTTGTCCCCACTGCTAGGGCACGAGCCTTCCCTATGGATGGATAGGGAGAACGGGCCATAAATCACCACGCGGGCCCAGTGCGGGTTGGTGGTTGTTAACGATTGCTAATGCAGCAGGGACCCACGGCTTTACGTGCCTTCTGAAGAACGGACGAGCTCGAGATGATAAATTTTTGGTCATCCATCCGATGTCCCGCCTTTGCGAAAGTTGCTTAACCTCAGCACTCGCAGACCGGGCGCGTTAACCGCTGCGCCATCGAGCTCCTCCCTACTTAATAAATAGACATTATTATTATTCTAAACAAACTTAAATACAGAACTTAACTTTAAAAACAAAACAGAAAAAATAATTAGAAATTAAAAACTAAAGACCTACAAATAAAAGATGTCCTGCAACTATGGGCTCATGGGAACGGTCCCAAGAATGCTGGCAACATTGCCCCTTTGGATTGCCAAACTAGTACGATGGCAAAGGTAGCTGCCAGCCTTTCTGTCACCGAAGGCCTCAATAAGGCGAGCACTTCACTCTTTGACCAGCTGCTTTGAATGCAATTCGTGAACTTATCGAAAGCACCCATTTGAACAAGTTAGGTTGAAAACGAGCGGCGGGATTCGAACCCGCACCCCATGAGTTAGAATCCCGCTCGTGGATATTTTTCAACACTTATTTTATTTAACGTTATCCATCCCTAACTCAGGCATTAACTATTAAAACCGCATCAAGCTATAAAAACGAAGTATAGTATCAATCATTGATAAATTATTAATCCAAACAGCTATTATAGTATGTATAGTATATGTATATATATATATTTAGTAAAAAGTAGTAGTAAAAATAGTATATGTATATATTTAGTAAAAATTATAAATAAAAAATTGAAAACTCACAAAAAATGGAAAATATATAATAATCTGTCTGATTATGAAATGTTCTGCTATTTGCGTCGGGAACAAAAGATTCTGGAGGAGCAATGTTATGCACATTTTGTTGCCACAGCTGAACGGCGCATTGCCTTAGACTCGAAATACTTTTGGAGTTTTATTAAATTTAAAAAGAGTGGTAATGATGTTCCAGACACTCTTTATCTTCATGATCAATCGACCTCCAATGGCCAAGATATAGCCAATCTATTTAATAGTTTTTTCCTTTCAGTTTTTCAGCCTCCGTCAAGTGTTTGTCATGATATTTCTCACTGTCATCCAGGCTCCCAAGCTTTAATAAGTTCAGTGGTGGTTTCACAGGACACTGTTTTTAAACGTTTACGTTCATTAGATATCACTAAGGGTAGTGGACCTGATGGTCTACATCCTGTATTCTTAAGAAGTTGTTGCCACTCTTTAGCTGCACCTATTACAGTTCTGTTTAATAAATCCCTCTCGCAAAATATATTCCCAATAGTTTGGAAACGATCTTTTATAGTACCGGTGTTTAAAAGTGGTGATAAACATAATGCCAATAATTATCGTGGCATATCTAAGCTTTCAATAATCGCCAAACTGTTTGAGAAACTGGTATATGATGTGCTTTTCCCATCGATAAGACCGCTTCTGACTGAAAACCAGCATGGCTTCGTCACTCGACGTTCCACCGAAACTAATTTATTAGAACTGGTGGACATAATATCACAGGCAATGGAGGGGGGATATCAGGTGGATGTCGTGTATACCGATTACTCCAAAGCTTTTGATAAAATTTCGCATAATATACTGATTCAGAAGCTTGGAGGCATCGGTATACACGGTGACCTTCTCAGATGGCTGTCATCTTACCTAAGAGAAAGAAGCCAAGCTGTGACAGTTAAAGGATTTACATCTTCTTTTGTTCCTGTCACTTCTGGTGTCCCGCAGGGCTCCCACCTTGGTCCGTTATTGTTTAATGTATTCATTAATGACGTAATACACAGCGTTCGTCATTCTCACTTGCTACTTTACGCTGATGATAAAAAAATATTCAAAATAATTAAAAAACCAACTGATTGTTTAGCGCTACAGGACGACTTAGACGCGCTGTGCAGTTATTGTACTAAAAATGAACTTTTTTTAAATGTTGAAAAATGCTGTGTTATTACTTTCAGTAGAAAATTAAATCCAATTAAATTTAACTATAAATTACATAATAAAGAATTGGGCAGGGTGGATGTGGTGCGGGACTTGGGAGTGTTGTTAGACTCAAAATTATCCTTTGAGCCTCATATTAATTTGATCACTAAGAAAGGATATAGAATGCTTGGTTTCGTCCTTAGACAGGGTAATGTATTTAGGAGGGATGAAACTTACCGCATTCTTTTTGACTCTTTGGTTCGCCCGTTGCTCGAGTATGCATCGACGGTGTGGAACCCACACTATGGGGTGCATATCGATACTGTCGAGCGAATTCAAAACAAATTTAAAAAAGTACTAAAGTATAAATTTTGGAGGAAAGATTTTGTTTTCGAATCACTTGAACGTCGTAGATCTCACCGTGACCAGATATTTCTTTTTAAAATATTAAATAACATTGTAGATGCCCCATATCTTTTGCATAGATTAAACTTTAGATGTCCAAATGTCAGATCAAGAAGCAAGAATTTGTTCTCACCGCCACTGTGTAGGACCCAATATTCAAAAAGTAGATTCTTAGTCCGCTCGTGTGATTGCTACAACAAAAACTATGTAGATTTGGATATTTTTAATATGTCATTGTTGAGTTATAAAAACTCAATAAAGTGTAAAGTTTTTAATACGTAATGAAAATATTTTTTGTTAATTTCTTTTGTCATTATTATTGTTTTTTTTTGTTGATTTGGGTAACTGCATATTTAACATATAATTTTTTTTTTTGTCAAAGTTTTTTAATATTGTATTGTAGTGTAGTGAATTTTTTTCTTTTCTTAATAGTTGTGTAAACTCAGTACTTATGTAAAATTTTTGGTAGAAACTTAATTGGCCTTTGTATTATATTTTGTGTACTGTAATTTGAACTATTACGTGCTGTATGTTTCTCATAAGGCAAAAATAAAATAAAAAAAAAATAAAAAATAAAAATAGAATTCTCACTATATTATTGAACACCACTTAAGTACTGCGATCGAGCGGTTTGTTTGACATTAAAATACCAGTTCCTAACACTAAACTACATCTAGCTAGGTCTAGAAATCTAGCCGGGCGCAGGCGCAGTGAAAGTGCTTGTCATTAAAAGTTCATTGGCCGAGCTTGCTGTATCTGATGTTATCTATATATGTAAGTTGTGCTTATTAATGCGTTATGGCTCGTTATTAATGCAATAATCCTTGTTAATTTTGTATATACAAATTTCCTAGTTCAGATATATACATAACTGGGTTATTGCAAAACAATTGTATAAACTGCCTGTAAGCTGTCCGACTTATTTTAATCTATACTAATATATTGGATAACACCAAAAACAACTTAAAGTCGTCCCATGCTAATATGTACTTAATTGTTTAGTAATAGAGTCCATCTTATTAATATGTTACTAAGGTTCATTATACTAATGTTTTTATCTTGAATCCCGGGGGAACACCCAATAGTTAATCTTGAGCAGACCGTGCCCGATTAGACACGTACTTTCCTATTAAATAAATAATAAAGTACATAATTATTTAATAACAGTGAATAAGTTTATTATTGTCTCCCTAAAACCCAAGAGGAAACCTTTGTATTTATGTTTGTATGTATGTATGTATTTAGTGCTGAGTAACTTAAGCTATACTTATTAAAAAAATATTAAATAAAATACTAAAAACGACAATTTAATTTTCCAATACAAAATGATTTGTTTGTTTTGTTGTTATGGAAACCATTGATATATAAATATTAGCGTCGCTCCCTGTATCTACCGCAAGTGTTGAGAGATCCTTTTCAACATTAAAACGAGTAAAAACATATTTACGCAATAAAATGGGGAATGATCGTTTAACCGGGTTGGCCTTGATGTCGGCCCACTCAAATCATTAACTTCAGTTCAATAACTCAATGATGGAAACTGTCAAAACGTAAGCGGTACGAAGTCCGCCGGGTCAGCTGGTTCTTTATAAAGGTGAGTCCACATTAAGTAACATGTAACATAGCTATGCTTTAAAACAATGTTAAAACAAGACACGACAATGTTTGCCTTCTTTTTTATCTGTTCCATTTATTCTCTTCATCATCATCATCATCATCATCGCCAGGTCATATACGTCCCCACTGCAAGGGCACGAGCCTTCCCTATGGATGGATAGGGAGAACGGGCCACAAACCACCACGCGGGCCCAGTGCAGATTGGTGGTTGTTAACGACTGTTAATGCAGCCGGGACCAACCGCTTTACGTGCCTTCCGAAGCACGGAGGAGCTCTAGATGATAAATTTTTGGTCACCCATCCGATGACCGGCCTTTGCGAAAGTTGCTTAATTTCAGCACTCGCAGACCAGGCGTTAACCACTGCGCCATCGAGCTCCTCCTCCTCTTACTGGATTCTATCCTCTCCTCTCTTGAATCATTTGGAATAGATATAAATGGAGATGACAAAACAGTGGCCCTCTGCTGGGCAAATGCTTCCATCATTGATATCAAGTCATCGCTACAATTGATGCGTATTCACAAACCCGGGCTGTGCATAGACTGATCTGAAATACACTTTCCGCGACCTGGGAATTGAACCCAAGACCTCGGGATATCGGGCCAAGCGCTTTAACTATCTGCCACTGTGGCGTTCCAAAATTTAGACAGAACAAGTCATTAGAGTAATTATTAACAAAATTTTTACCATGTTTATTATGAGTCCTGTTAATAATTTTATTACTCTAATGCAAATGACCATATTTCGAAAATTTACGTGTTTTTAAGTCACCGGTGCTAGGTGCTGAATAGGTCATATACATTAAAAGGACTAGTGTAGGTTAGCTTGATCCTTTCACAAGGCCATGGTTGTCTTGGAATTTGAAACAAATACCCAGAAACTGCATAAACGATACGTAAAATAATGATGTCTAAAAACTTATTGCTTCAGAAACTATGTAAATATAGCACAAATGAAACAATGATCCGACATCAAACTGTTTGTATTGATATTCCGCAGGCCACTGTTGTCTTATTTTTCAATAAAAAAATATGAATATGAAAATATTAAGACTTTTATTATTTTTTACCCAAACGCCTATGTTTTACGAAAGTAAACATTGCTCCTAATTAAATCACCAGCCCACCCTGTACCCAGATATTAGTGTGCGTGCGTATTCGTAGTCGTGCGCCGTTGTCACACCACTGCCACGCGCCGCTCGCTCGCTATCATAAAGAAACTTGAAACTCGCAGTTTTGCGTCCGCGCTGCACACAAATAATATTATAAATAACCAAGCCAACTATTTCTGTTAACCTCATAAATAAATATAACCTAATAAAAGGTGTTCTTAGATATTATAATGCAAAGGCAAATGGTCCATAAAATAAATTCTTGTACGAGTACTTACAGTTCGTTGACGTTAGTATAACCGACCAAATTTATTAGAAGTAATTGTGGTCTAGTGGTTAAGACCACCTGCACCAGTCTCAGACCCAGAGGGGCCGGGTTCGATTCCCAGCGGAGGGTACATGTTCGTGTAGCTAGCCAGCTAGTTCGGATAAACAAGCTCTACCACCAACCAAAGAGGTCCGTTTGACCTAGAAGCGTGTGGTATCTATTATTGTACTTTTTTGGTTTGATTGGTAGTAGACCATATTATTGTATCGGCCATAGTTGCCTGAAATAAAAGTATTTTGTTCTATTATATTCTATTATTTTCAATTCTATTAGATTCTAACTATGTCTAGTTAGATACCACCAGTTATCTCTGTCTGTCGCCTTGTCAACAAAGTTGGTAGAGTTCCGAAGAAGTTAAGGATTCCGAATTCCGGTTCGAATTCCGTCGTTTTCGAATACTGAGGGCTAGTGTGAGTTTCATTCGCCATTCGATCACGTTAACGAAAACGAGAATTTGTATATCAAAATTTTAACTCTACTCGTATGTCGACAGGAGGCACTGCTTCAATGCCATTTTTATTTTTATTTTTTATACGTAGCACGGCAAATGACTCCATTTCACTTGATGTTTAGTGAATATGAAATCCAGAAGCGACGACAACTGGTGCAGCGTGAAAACAACGCAGCATCAGTTACCCTCACTCTGCGGCCCACAAGGTGCCTCTTCACGCCTCGTTTGAAGGACCCCATATCATAGGAAGGAGGGAAAACGTGCGCTGGCAAACTATTCTATGTTTTGGAGGTGCGACAAAGAAACGAGTCACCAAATTTCTTAATGCGCGATCCATACTAATTTTCGTAAACGTTATCGAATGAATACGGATATAGTTTTGGGCCTGCAGAGTGAGGTTAACTGATGCTACGTTTGTTTTCACGCTACACCAGTTATCTTCGCGTCTGGACTCCATTTCCACTTAACATCAGGTGGGATGGAGTCACTTGCCGAGCTTTCTATAAAAAAAACAACAAAAAAACAAAGCTCTCTAGGCACTCTGAATAAAGGTCTCGTAACCACGAGACAACCGCTTAGTGCGCGTTATATTTGCCATTGGATCATGTTACATTACAAATTCTCGCATTCGTTAACGTAATCGAATGGTAACATAACTGGCATTATGCACCCAGAATTCTGTCATCTTTATTATAGTCATCTGTACCCATTCAACTAAGCTATAGTATACTATTATCTCGTATTAAAACTCGATCAGTTATAGAAAGGCTATATTTATACATAAATCGTTTCGTGCGTGACTATTGGTGAATACCAGACATCGGATCCAGAGATTTAACTACTTCCATATTCTTTAGAAATAGGGTTTTTATGTTATGTAGACAATGTGGATTAGCTTGATATTTTATTGTATTGTATTGATAGTTTGAATTTCGTAATACATGATTTTAGCGTAACTTTCACCGTTTACGCAGCGCATGCAAAAAAAGCTCTCAAAAAAATATGTTCCCGTTTTTGCAACATTTTTCATTGCTGCTCCACTCCTATTAGTCATAGCGTAATGTAATATAGCCTATAGCCTTCTTCAATAAATGGACTATTCAACACAAAAATAATTTTTCAATTCGAACCAGTAGTTCCTGAGATTAGCGCGTTCAACCAAACAAACAAACTTTTCAGCTTTATAATATTAGTAAAGATTATGCTTATGACATTTAATTATGTGAACACTATTGTTTCAGGCGAGTTTCAATTTAAATTAACATTTTTTTTACTATAGTAAACGCTTTTTATTAGTTAAAAAAAACGAAGAAGGGTGGCAGGTGTTAAACAAATAAAAATAAAAATAAAAATAAAATAATCTATTTTGGGTATTACCCATAAAGTGTTAGTAAAAAGATCTTGAAAATGAAGTTAGTACCTAAATGAAATGAAATTAACCTCAATAATTAAATTAATTACATCGGCTTCAGCTCCTCAACAACAACAACAGCTAAAAATAGACGTCCTGAATGGGTAGTAGGTAAAAAAATGTTTGAGCGATTCAAAAGCACATTTCTAAAATTTATTTGAATAAAAAATATATGACTTTCACATGTCCTTTACCTTATGATCCAAACAACCCTCCTTTTCATATGTTAGGTTGGTGTGAAATTGTGAATGCTGCAAACATGTTGATACATTTCAGTGTTTAATCTGACAAGATGGCGTAATGATGTGTGGAGGGGGAGAATAGGGAGGGGGGGGGAAGTGTTAACCGCGGCTTCAGCTCGTCAACATTATTGCAGTCGTTAATGAATATATACTGTATTTTTGCCACGCGACGTTCTTCAGCCTCTCTTCATAGCAAGGTTGGCAACAATTTATTGACCTTAGTACTTAGCATCGGTTATCTTAATAAAGTAGTTTTTGAAAAGAGAGAATAAATCGTTTTTACTGCGTGTGTAACCGTTAGGTAGACATTACCACCGACCTCGGGCAGATGAACGTATTGGCTCGATTTAGGGTTTGTTCTAAGTAGTTATATATTTGAGCAAGAGCTGGATAAGAGTAGCCGCGGATAGTGCTCAGTGACGTGCACTTGGAGGGGCATATGTCCAGCAGTGGACGTGTGTAGGCTGATGATGATTGATGATGATGAGTTATATTTAAAGATATAATTCTACAAACAATCTTTCATTACTTTATTTAACACAGAAACAATTAGTCACAGATTAAAAATACATAGGGTAATGTAAAAATATCTAATAACTATACCAAGCATCATTAACAATGTACGGATATCGGTTATCATTTCATAAAGCTGATTGCAATCGAAATTTTATTGTTAGCCGGTCAATAGTGGTAATGGTGCTTTTTTGATAGTTCCTACGTTTGTAGTGACATTCATAGAGCTATTTGTAGCATAAACTGAATACTTACGCGTTAAATTTTCAGTACAATCACAAAACTACTTTAAAATTCAGTTGCAAGATTTGACCCTAACATACATACATTGCAAGTTAAATAAAAGCTTGTAAAAAGACCCAGGTTCGGTCGCACAACTCTAGTAACGTCGCATGTCGTAACGCTCTCTTTGGCAGCCCTAGCGCAGGCCGTTATTGGTGCATCGACCCCGCGCCCGCTGCACCTGAAGCGCCAGTTAGGCTTCCAGATATTACAGCCTTACAATGTTCTAACGTTAGAACGTTCGTACAGTCACCAGCGTAAATATGTTAGCAACGCAGCATATAGACGAGTTGTTTCATAGCCAAAGTTAAAATATCTTTATTGAAGTACACGTGGTAGTTGAGTAATTGAGAATCGTCGATTTAATTTTCTCGATAGCTCAATTGGAGGAGCACCTGACCCGGAATGTCAGAAGGGTGCAGGTTCAAATCCTGCTCGTGGAAATTTTTTCAACATTTGTGTGTTTGTAATTTTTTGTTCCGCTTCTTTGATGTCTGGTCTATGATGTCTATGATGCCGGGCATTGACCCAGAGGTATATCAGGTTCAATTCCCAGTAGGAAGTATTAGGACATAGATGATAGACTATAGTTGTGGAGGAGAATATACGCAAAAAAATGGTACAGCTTTATGTAGAAACAACGTCATATTTTACAAAAATATATTGTCGTTATAATTTTGTCAAATTTCAATCTACTTCTTTGCGCCCATTCTTCTCTACAGATAGAAGGAGTCATCCTGAATGGGTGATAGTAAAAAAAATATCGAACTTATTTTTAAGTTTATTTGAATTTTTTTTTTTGACTTTGCTTATATAATAATATAATTCAGCTACAATTGTGTAGACAAAATTGAACACTTTTCTGATACAAAATTCACAAGTCACAACTGCTACTTTCAATTAAACGTTTCGACGAACAACGAAACACGAACAACGACTTCTTATTTGTTTAACTGAAACTTTAAAGTCAGTATTTGTGTGTGGCGTGTGGTCAAAACAGAATATTGATGGGCGTCATAAGTTTTAACGACGCCGATGTTAATTTCATGATGAGGTCCGCTTCGGTGGCGTCTCGTAGCTTGTTCAACGTTAACTGTGGCTCGGGAGGCTTGCCTGAGGCCTTATGGCTTTTAAGTATACCTTGACGGGCAATGCACGGGATTGGTAGTGACTGTGATGGTGTAGTGAAAAGCGCGATGGCACAGTGGGTTGCGATGCGATCTTGCAACTTCTGCAATGACAGGTCAGCGAATACGTGGCCGAAAAAGTTTTGCTGAATGATTCTGTGGATATGGTTTTATGATTTGTTTTCTAAAGTGTTACGCGAACAATACACATTGAAATTAAAAACAATTATTGTAAGTATATAAATTTTATGCAAATTTTATAACGAATAAGTAACAATTCGGAAAAAGGGTTAAACCAATTTTCACGAGCCAATTTTGTAACTGCACTACTAATTAGGTTATTGTTGCTCGGTCTGACCCGTGCAAAGTACAAAGCCTAATTAGTAGACTCCTGACCCAGTAGGTATGTCAAAGGGTGCAGGTACAAATTCGGCTCGTGGAAATTGGCGTGGAAAATAGTTCAGGTTTGAATCCCGCTATTCGAAGTGTTTTTAAACACCTTTTCCTAAATATTCCGTGCTCGTCGAGCTAAGCTAGCTACAGTCTATAACAAAAGTACCGACTGACTGAAGAATGAACGAACGTATTAATTTATGCGCGAAAACGCCGACATACCTCAACTGACGTGACCGTCGTGAATGAACGGCCACCTCTTCTTACTATAAAGAATGAATGAATTCATTTGCAGTTAAATTGTGTCCATTAATTAAACTTGCCTAAACTAAATTGAAACTCATTTGTTTGAATCATGGGCGTTTAATAGATCTAATCGCCTATAGATTTATTTATCGACAACCGTTAATAGAATATTATTACTACAGGGTGACAGAAAGTAAATTTTGGGAAGAAACACTTCTGGAATATAATGGGAGATTCAGAAAATAAAAATATCTCTTACATCGGGCAAACAAAGAGAAGTGTAGGAACCCGCGTTAAAGAACATATAGCCGACGTCAAGCATAGGCGCGAAAATAAGTCTGCAGTATGCGAACATGCCCTAGAGGGGCCCAACCATTACATCAGATTTGATAAACCACAAATACTTGCTAAAGAACAACGATTCATCCCTAGGATGATACGCGAGGCTATTGAAATTAAAAAAACATCCTAATTTTAATAGAGAAGATGGTTGGAATCTACCACCAGCCTGGGATCCCATCATACAAAACATTAAATCCCAGCACCAACACCATACTGCCAGACCAAAAGATAGTGAACGCACCTGATTAATTTAAGTGAGGGTATACAAGCTACTAACTAATTATGAGACGACCAACACCTCAGTCTCCCTGTGACCACGGACCCTGCAAAGGGTTCGAAACGTCAGGATAAACATTAAAAGTAATGTGTAAAATAAACGCGAGTAGATCCGTAAAAGTTGTTTCATTTAAATAAAAATATGAGGCAATCAGCAAGCTCTCTCCAATAAAAAGAATGGTGAATATTCTATATATGTACACTAACTTGTACTAAGCACCCTGAAATGTAGAAAACTAAAACGGTACCATTTAATAACACTGGCCTTTACACACAAATTCTGTATTCCACAAACAAATAGTACCTACCACAAAGTTTGTTTTCTTAGTTATTGACTTCGTGTGGTTAGTACATATTTTAGCCAGTGTCAAAGTAATTTTCTACATGAACAATGTCTCCTTTGTTAATATATGATGATTATGATGAATGATACTAGTACTTATACAAATGGTATATAGTAATTTGTAGTGATAAATGATATTATACCCCCCGACCCCTTGAGTATCTTGGTAAAGAAGTGGGGCTTTACTAAGACCTCACCACAACTCACGCGGACTTCTTGGGAGAATTTGAAAATATATCATAATTTGCCAACACACATGCAAGTTAACGAACACTTGACAGTTATTTAAAATTTTAGAAAATAATTTAAACCGCAGACATGTCTCTACATTTTCCCGCCAAGAAATCCTACCTACCACAAAGTTTGTTGTACTCGTACAAACTAATGAATACGTTAAACTTAATATAATTAATTACATTCGGTAGACTTCCAGGAACTGATGATTGCAAGTCAGTTACCGAAATAAAGTAAACATCATACAGTATTTACTGATTGCAGTGCCACGGTTTTCGTGTTTTACATTCCTTTGAGCAAACGCTATTAATTACCTGGATTTAAAATATAATTTTAATAATAGTGCAAGTTGCATCGATAAGGAAAATTGAGCCACAGTCCAATTCGCGGAATAGCGTTCAGGCCACCACCAAGTCAACCATTTCCGAGCCTCAATTCAGGCGAGTGCGTTCACCCTCGCCACAGTATACCTTATAACAGTAGGTAAACATTTTGGTGATAGTATTATGCATTGATTCTTGTCTATGTCACAGTGAAACGCATTTGTTCTTTGTGTGTGTTTAGACATTTTTCTTTTAAAATTAGCTGAAAGATTTATTTTTATTTTTTTATAGATAGCTCGGTAAATGATTTTATCCCACCTGATGTTAAGTGGAAATGGAGTCCAGACGCGAAGTTAACTGGTGCAGCGTGAAAACAAACGTATCATCAGTTAACCTCACTCTGCCGGCCCACAAGGTGCTCCTTCACGCCTCTTTTGAAGGACTCCATACCATAGGAAAAAGGGAAAATGCGTGCTGGTAGACTATTCCATCTTTTGGATGTGCGGCAAAGAAACGTGTCAAGATGCTTTTAACGACTTGTTTCTAGATTCATATACGAACGGTTAGGAAATAGAATGCTCAGACGGCAGCTGTGCTTCTTGAATCATGCAATCTTGGGGTTCTAAGGTTAGTCTGATAGACATTTACTAGACTCACGTGTGCCAGGTTAGATTAAGGTCAAACGCGGGCTATTTTATTAATAATCCAAAAAGCTTCATCATTTGTTAGTGTTTAGTGTATTCGTTAGTATATGTGTATATATGTAGTATATTATGCGTAGTCGTTTTGATAATTATGATTTTTTGTATATTAACAAACTAGATAGACCGGTAAAACGTGCACGTGCTATATTTTATATTAAGAACTGAAAATGTACTTACCATGTTTTCTTCAAATTAACATTATATTATATTCAATTTTAAATAACAAAGTAGATACTAATTTATATTAACATTAGGGACGAAGATTTAAAATTTTCAGATGAATAACCACACGAGGTCTCCCGCTATAAGAACAAAATATACTCGTATACGTCCTTCCTACTCTACTGCAAACTATGTAAAACCTAACAAACTCAAAGTTCTCTATACTGTGGCGCTCGTTGACCAGTTGGTCTACTGTCTGTGTGTCTACCGTGACCCTAGGCTTTACACCGGTGCAGGCATTTCCGGAGGAGCGCGGGGCGGGGACGCGGGGGGCGGGGGCGGCGTGAGAGCGCGCTTAGGAATGCGCCCGATAGCGCCGCGGAGGCCCATTTTGCGCCACAAATAAGGAGACCTCAGAAGGTAAGCTTAAAACACACTTGCACAATTTGGGCTTTTACTAATGTTTATTTAAACTATGTTTAACCGCCTCTGTGGTCTAGTGGCTAAGACCACCGGTTTAGACCCAGAGGTCCCGGGTTCGGATCCCAGCGGGTACATGTTTGTGTACTCGGTTTGGTTGATGGTAGGGCTTGTTTGTCCGCCTGGCTAGCTACCACCATCTTATCTAAATATGTCGCCATAATATCGATGTTTGTAGCATTGTTGTGTTCCGGCAGCCAGAGATAAGATAGCTAGTGCCTCAGTAGTTGAGGATCCCGGGTGCAGTGCGCTTCCATCATTGGTCTTATCATCACTTAACATCAGGTGATATCAAGACACTGTGCTTAATAACAAAAATAGTTTTAGCTTTATGTACCCAATTGGAAGAAACAAATAAATCTTTATTAGCTGTGGCAAGATTCCGCGTCCGTGAGAGGTTGTCTATGTGTGCGTTACAAACGCTTGTATGAAGCGTACTTTCTGCGGTCCTTATTTTGTGCGTGCGCCTCTCCGGTCACTCTCATACCCTACGACAGCTGACGATGTATCATGCACTACCTGTAATCTATGCTGTGTCATAGTTTCAATAAAAAAATATCATTGTTTTTAACCATGAAATTCGGCTGTTTATGTATGTATGTAAATTTGTATTAAATAATAAAAAATAGAATTTTTTAAAGAATTTTAAACCGAAAACCAAAGCCTAAGCAAAGGTGGATACGTTTTAAACTAGGTTTTCGAGCTAAAAAGGCCATGATGGCCTCTATTATTAAGAGGAGATTATTATTAAAAGGATTGTTACAATCTCTTTGAGTGAAACACTGAAATATACCATACTGGAAAACACCGTAATAAATTCGTTAGTAATAATCAATCTCATGAATAATAAATAGACGCCTACTGACATCTCCTGTTTGCCTACTATCCTGACATAGGTACTATGACACGGTGGCTATGAAAATTTAATAAAATTAGCAAAGATAAATGAGTCTTAATGAGAAATAAGAAAATAGGTACTGAGAAACAAGAAAATACCAGAAAACAGACACGAGTAACAACTTAATTAACAAGAAATTAACTAAAAACAGAACATAATGCTGTGAGAAGTTAAAACCACTAAAACAGTCCAAAATAGCATCGCTGCCGGAGACTATTACCATTGGTAACAGAATGCGCTGGTATTCTGTCCGAATATTGCTATTTACCTATAAAAAAACAATGTAGAGTATGGTAAAAATGGGGATGGACGTTTTAGTTTATTTTTTATGTAGTATCTATACGAATACATGTATTATATACGAAATAGGAACGTATTTTCTTTATACTTTCTTAAATGTATTTTAAACTGGATTTTCGTATTTTTTCTATTAGTAGTACCGAGATTAGAAATAACAAATACAAAACGTTCTGTAAAAATGTTAAAACAAGACCAGGTTGGTACTTCGCTTGTTTTTTTTGAGTCTACATGTAAAATTTTCTTTTTTGTAAAAAGCTGTTTAGGCTACGCACAAGCCAGTCTCTAACAATCTTTAGAAACTAATGTGTATTTAATATTTTCTTCAATTTAACTTTTACAAATGCTCATCAAAAACACTTACCCCCATATTCATAAAAACTATTTAAGCATAATTTAGTTAATCATTGTTTTGTCTCTATTTCTCAAATTCAAAAAGACGTTTGTGTGACGTTGACAAAACAATATTTAACTAAATAATGCTTAAATAGTTTTTATGAATAAGGGGGTTAGTGCAGCAGTAAAACTCTAAACAAATTTATAGTAGAACGTTAAGCAGTAGTACACTATTATTTATTCTGTGGTAGTACGTAGAACCAAGGTCGAAAGCGTCTCGGTTTCGTCTTCTTCTCGTCTTTCTTATTTTCAGCAGCTTGTAACACTACTTATTTCTACAATTATTACTAGGAATAACAACAACTTCAACATGAACATTATTTCAGTCCGGTGACACCTACTCCTCCTAAGCCTCCTATTAATACGCTATCTCAGTCGGCCCCGTGAAAGCCTCACTACTGCCTTCCAATAATATTTCAAGGATTTAGTAACACTTCTGAGAGTGCGAATTTTGTTTACTATTCCATAATTTGTATGGCATTAAAGACAAACAAGTAAAAATTTTGCTAAATAATTTCTCGTGATTGTCAAATTAAACTTGCACTTGCACTCTTGTTGCCTAGTGCGAGTTTGGTTCACTATCTGATCACTTATCAAAAACGAGAGTAATGTCAAAATATGTACACAAATCCGAAACGCACTTTATCCGATCTAGGATGTACCTAGGACCTCGGATACCGTGCTGCGCGTTTTGCCTCTCGACCACTGAGGCGCTGGCGTAACTTTGAGAATTTAAGTAAATATAAATTAAATTAGAATATAATTAAAAAATATTAATTATTGTCGTCTCGTTTCACTTCCCTTTTTCACAATTAAAATATTATAAACGATTAGGTAATTATCATAATTAGAATAAACAATTTGTGTGCTCATCGAAATGTCTCAACAGTTCTGACATAAAAGAGATGGTTTCGCAGCAAATACCTTTGATTGTGTTTGCTTTGATGAATTGGTGTTATATCGCTCTGTTGCTCCACGATATTGTTGGAGTGCCCCCGAACCCCCGGGGCCTCGGCGTTTCTCGATGAATAATTTAAAACGATAAGCCATTATAATTGCTAGTGTTCCGACACGCTGCTCGCCAAAGTAGATACGATTTATTAGCTAATTACTTGGTGTTATTATTAGAAGCGTACCCAGACTTTATTTCTATTTCTCAAAATAATTTTACATTCACTTAATAATGAGAAACTTAACTAGTATAACAGAATTATAGAAATTATATACTTAAACATTTATTGTCGCACGAATAGCGTCAAATGCTTTCGGTTAGGGAATACAGTATACATGACAAAGTAGGTAGATTTATAATTTTACCAATATGAGGGAAATCATGACTGTCGACGCGTCAACGACCGACGGCAACGACAGTGTGTAATAGACAACATAGATCGGCAATGGCTAAATGCAGCAAGCACGTTAATAGATTATCTAGAGAATATCAGAGTGTAGTCTGCACTTATAATTATTTATATCTTGAAACCTAGATTATATCAGTTTTATTTAGTAATAATTATTATTATTATTTATTTATTGATGTGTACATACCATCTTTCCGCTTGCCTTCTATATATACAATTTGTGGGAGTGATTTCGTAGAAATGAGACGGAAGTACCGTAACATCTAGAAATGTGACGGAAGTAGCGTAACAATGTGATCCGCTCGCCTTCTATATATACAATTTTGTATGAAGCTTACCTTCAGCAGTCTCCTTATTTTTGAAGTAAGCCAGTACATGAAATATATATATATATCTCAGTCAGTAGTTCGTTTGCGAGTTTGCTAGCGAAATAAAATAAAAAAGAAAAAGAAAAAAATACGTAATTGTTAATTCAATTATCTATTTTCTATTGTAATATTGATTTCAAAAGGTGAGATGTCAAATATTACACCGATTACACATCATATACGACTACTGTAAGGCTTGTTCATTTTTTATTTTATTTATTTATTTTTTCATAATATTTATATAGTTTTATTTAGATAGTAGTAAATTTTTACCTAGCGAAGTTTTTTAAACGTTCTTCGCTTCTTTAAGGCAATTTGTAATATATTTATGCACTTTGAAAGTAAATATTATTTCTGTCATAGTTTGTCCGTAGTGATCGTAGTATTATTTAGCATTTCGTAGTCGTTTTAGTTGCTTATTTAGTTTTGAACGTAATGTCAGGACGAATGTCATTAGTTAAAATTTTTCGAATTAGTATGCATGTGAAATATTTGAATGTATTATCAATATTCATTATAAGCAATGATGAAACAACACAAACTTATTCTTGTAAAATAATGTAACCTGCTTGTCTTGCTTATAATCATCATCATCATCAGCTCATTTTATGTCACCAATGCTGGGGCACGAGCCTTGCCTATGGATGAGTAGGGAGAACGGGCCATAAACTACCACGCGGGCCCAGTAATGATTGGTGGTTGTTAACGAATGCTAATGCAGCCGGGACCAATTGCTTTACGTGCCTTCGAAGCACAGAGGAGCTCGAGATGATAATATATTTTTGGCTAGCCATCTATGACCGGTTTTTACAAAAGTAGCTTATTGTTTAACTATAACGTTTAATTCAGACTCCGTCGCTAACACTTCCGATGACATGTACGATATTGAAAGCTCCGATTATAGCTCATTAGTTTTAATATCTGCATCGTCCGCCGTTCAGCGGGACCGTTACGTTTTAGTGCATAATTGCGGCCCAGCGGAGCGGCAGGTGACCGCCACCTGGCCTTGGATCATCCAGCACAGGTCAGTTATTGACCGGTACACAGTTAAAGAATACTGTTTGTTGAAAAAATATATATATGACCCACTGCTGGTCAAGGCGCCGAAAGAAGAAAGACTTAACCCTGCAACGTATAGGTGCACTATCTTTTATCTGAGCTTCGAAAGGTACGTTTGTCCGTTGATCGCGTCAATAGTTGTTAAACCCAATGACATACATTGGGGAGTTAATGGTGTGATATCCACGTGTGCTATTGTTATTGTGGGACCTTTTTTACTCAGGGAATCCTCCTTTTGGATACCGGCAACCAGAGGGGCAGCACGATTATGTGGTGGCTCTCTCGTCCCTCTTTCCCACTACAAAAGCTACTTGGGCGAGAGGGAGCGGCGAACCATCTGCAACTTAGGGAAATTACAACTAATTACGCGGAATAATACCCGGTAATGATTATAAAGGCTGATGATGATGATGATGGTGATGATGATGACGCTAAGTTACCACCGTTTTAGAGTTATGTTCTTGATAATGTAAATAAAAATTAATGTATAAAAACTTAAGGAAGCATCGCCATTGTTATTCATAACGCTCTATTATTGTTACCTACCGAAAAAAGTTATGGCGAAAGTAAACAGAGAAATATCAGGGTAACATTCCGAAGTGTACCGAAGCATTCCCTACCGTGGGCGTGTTCGCAGAGGATACAGAAAACATCCACACTGTTGCTCGGAGAAAGTTTATAATAATATCGAAATTTCATTAGAAGTTAATGTTGTTCTCCGTCCGCGTCGGTTCGCTTGAAGGTTTCTCTAATATCTCCGTCAGTAAACATGTTATTAGCTGTTAGTTTTTTTTTCGCGTGGGGGCTGTTATTAACACGCAAAAAAATCTTTGGAACTCAATTTTGGGTTAGTATCTATCTATAACCTACGTTAGATGATTTGAAGCAGTTCATTTTTCCTGATCTTATTCATAATAATATTTTTTTCTCTCTTCAATTGTTACATTGTCTAGGTAATATGTGTAGTTATATTTTATTAACAAAACTAAAGTTGGAAGGAACTAGTGCTCCAGATAGGTAGGATTACAAACGCCGTGCTTTTTACCAGACGACTTGTTTGATTGATAGGATTGTTGTCAATAATCCATCTTGTTTTACAACTGGGAAGCTTTTATCTTTCATCTGATAGTAAATGACGATATGGCTGTAAGTGAAAGCGCACTTCATTAGGAATCATCGACTACTGAGGATCTGTATGAATATTATACACGTACTCCCTCGTAAGCATCAATGGGTTAAATAAAACATCAATCAGCGACTATAAACTATTAAATATTTATAAAATGCAATGAAAAAATTAAATGCCTACCCGACCCAGCCAGGAATCGAACCTGGGTCGACCCAGTTTTGTGTCGTAAGCACTGTATTTTTCTACTGCTTTTTAATTTTTGAGTGCTTTTTAGCGGCAGAGTGCCATCTATCCAACGGCTATTGCAACCGATGGCTATGCAGATTTATCTTTCACTCACAACGCTATAGTAAATGTTACTTCTAATTTTACTTCAGTGCAGCAATTAGCACTTAAAAATAAAAAGTAAAATTTGTAAACCATTACTTTTAGAACGTGCCTAGTTATTTTACAATGCTACAATACTACACACATACCTACTTCACTTTAGCTGTCTTCGTATCTGAACATCGGTTTTGTAAATATTGGGTGGAGCGGAGTGATTTGCCTACTCAGTACCGCTAGCTCCAAATGTATTGTTCTCGAAATTTGAAAACTCCTTACAGTATGTCCCACCAACTCCAAAATCTTTTTTGCCTACTCAGATACATAAAAAATGCTATATTGGTACTTAGGCCGAGTAGCAAAGTGCTCAGCTCTGAAATTTCTAGGTTTAATTCCCAGGTCGGGCCTAGGTGTGCCTCGGATTTTTCGATGCATATAATAATATAATATAATAAATCGTTTATTTCAATTTATTCATCCATATTTGTTAGTAAGACTTAAAAATATTGTTAGTATTTATATAGGTATGAATAGGTATGAATCTCTATTGTGCCAAGAGTGACCATCACGAGAAAGGGTAAGTCCCCGTGATTGTCACTCTTTGCACAAGGGACCACCAGAGCGGTGATGTGAAGCGATCCGCTAATGTCTTTAGGATGCTGTTGGAACTGTTCCTCACTCTGCTGATCAGGGAGGCGGTTTTTTTGCGAATGAAGGCTTCAAAGCCATCAGTTTGATACTCCGCAAACATCCCGGATGCACTGCAAAAACGCGGTAGACCCAACATCATCCTAAAGACAGGCATAGTCCGGCTTTGTGAACACCAACCCGCATTTAGGAAGCGTGGTAATTAAGCCAATACCCATTAATTGTAGCGATAACTTGATTTTAATGATCGAGGCTTAGCCCATAAGTTGGACAGTACATATAGGCTATTTACTTACTAAGGTACTTAGACATTTTCTACTTAAAGTTAGGTACTGTAATGATAATAATTATTGTCTCGTCCGCTCGACTGAACGTAAGTGCTAACGGCTGGTGTTCAGGATCGGAAACCCATCGATATGAAGTAATAAAAATTAGAGAGGGTTAATTAAGCGGGCCTCACGCGAGCATTCCTGCCACTTGCTATGCACATCAAAGCACACGCGGCAAAACGCTTTTGAGAACCACCGCGGTTTTATTGCGAAGCGCGAGCTTGGTGGACGCGAAGGGTTCCGTGTTATATAGTTTTTAAGAACTAATGCCCTTTCTGACGGGCACTAAGTTTTAGGTAGCCTCTAAGTCATGTTAACTGATAGGGTTGCCAGAGCAACCCTTACCTCACAAGATTTAGGGTTACCCAATAACGTAGGGATCGTTGGTGAAAATTGGAATTAGATTTACAATTTCCACTACACGTCACTAAATTGGTACAATCGAACATCCCGGAGTATGTAGTAAAGTATAAAGTCACACCCGTCTTCTAGAGAGCCTAAAGTTGTAACGGTCACAACAGGATAATAATAAACCTGACTTAATGAAATGAAATGAAATGAAATGTCACTCTACTTGATGTTAATTTTTTTTTTCTCATTTATTAGGGTAAACAAACAATGACAATACATAATGGATAAGACCGACAATGACAAATGAATTGGTACAATTGTCACCAACACCTTTTACTACAAATAGACTGACAAATTAAATAATGCTAGGTTGACAATGTAGTGCTACGTTACAAAATAATGTATTACGAGTATACTATAAATTAACATTTGACAATGTACTACTTTGAATCTTACATGATTTACACTTATTGCACCACAGTGACAGGCAGTAGTAGATAATTATCAGAGATCGGAATAGGTAGAGCTATTTTTGGTACTTTTATACGAAATATAATACGATGTAATAATATGGACATGCCCTACGTCCCGCAGTTTAAGTCCTCGCGCGCCATATGAACGCACGGTCGTACACAAGGTGGCCCGCTAATTATACCTACAGCGCGGGACGGGTTAAAAATGATTCCCGGGATTTCATTTGAGTTAGAAGTTACGTAACTAAAAGCTTGACAATTCTTACGAAGCCACACATCGCGCGATGTTTACAATGAGGTATAAGGGTGAAAACACAGTGAAGTACGCAACATTTCCGAAACAATCACCAGTGGAATTCGTTACATGATCTATTACATTTTTCTGTTACCTTAATTCATTTATTTTTTATTTTTAAAATCCCGGGATTGTAGTCGAAATCCCGAGCTATATCCATATTAACATATACGTTTGCGGTCAATGAACCAAAATAGCTCTACCTATTCCGATCACTGATAATTATATATGGAGTCAAAAAAACGTCAGGATATCCAATTATTGATGGTGTGCATCATCATTAGGTTTCCTCACCTGCAAACCTGTTTGTGGGATTCTTTTTACCTCTCTCTCGTCCGTAATGCCCTATGTCGTTGTCAAACCAATATCTGCTATATATGTACTAAAAGTACGCTATTGAGATTGTGTAAAAATTTGTTAAAGCAATGTACTAGCAGTTGCTTTTGTAATAAACTTTTGTTCGTTGTAAGAAGAAAGAACGTACGTATCATCATCATCATCATCATCATCATCATCATCATCATCATCATCATCATCATTATCACCATCACCATCACCATCATCATTATCATCATAATCATCATCATCATCAGTCAGCGTTAATAATATATAGGTCTGTACATAATTTCTTGTCCATTCGTGATCAGGAGTGATCCCTGATGATCCCTGATGATCCGAATCCGTGATGGCAGAGAAGGGATAGTACTTACTAGGTTTTTAAACGGGTATACCTCCCCTCCCCTTGTTGAGGTTTAAGTGGACGAAGGAAGAGGAGGAGAGTCTCACATAACCCTCAAATCATTCTACCCAGTTTTAAAAAAGGGTCTGTACCTACATAATTAAAAACTGTTCGCGGTACCCTAATAACGGCGGCATATTGACATTTGGAAGTTAAAGAGTCGGTCGCGTGACCCGAGGTAATGGACCACCCGGGCAATGGCGATGGCCAGCAGTCAATGACCTTGCGGCTGGCCGGCCGGTGCAGCCTATGTTGCACCTCACTGTACTCTTATGTACTATCTCGGCAATTGTGTAATAAACCCTTGGATCAACTGTTGATCGAGGAATAAACCTCTTTTAATATGAAAATGACACGTGCGAAATAGTAGATAGTTTTTATCTAGTGCGGTTTGTCTAATTTCTAATTTATTAACAAAAGCTAGGTTTTTTATACATTTTGTAATACTTATTGTAAACACCTTTTTTTGTCACATATAATATAGTACTATCTATATATTAATACGTGAAGCAAAAACTTTGTACCCGTTTTTACGAAAATTGCGCGGACGGAGGAGTATGAAATTTCGCACACTTATAGTTTATATCGAGAAGGTTATCGGAATGTTAATATTTTTTTAAAATTATGCATAAAAATACATTAAATCAACAAAAACAACATTACACACACTACCATTTATTTGACACACACGTATTGTTTGTCTATAATGCGGCCGACATCTGTCAATGCCAATCCAAACTCACATTCTATCTTTTTAAATTTTTCATTGCTTAGGATACTATCCGTGCAGCCTTAATAAAATGACGGTCGAATTTCGACCACTGGGCGACCACTAGTTTAATATAATTAAGGATTTGTTTTTGAGTAGTTCTGTTTTCCATTCTTTCTGCCTACAACTTTTAATACTTACCCAATATTTTCGTGAACAACACATTAACTCTTCCATTTCTAGGGTGGTCGACCTCTTTTATCATTTTCCGTTAAGTCCAGATCACCACTTATTTTTCTCCCATATTAGTCATTCGCGCTACGTGTCATAGCGACCACCCTATCTCCTTTTTGCATATCATGTGCCACTTCTCATTGTCAATTCCTGTCGCCGTTTCCGTCTTCACCCTTTACATAATAGTAGGTACTTGACGTCCTATCAATACCTCTAGGCCTCTTCAAGTTTTCAATAGTTCTTCTATCATTAGGGTCAAACACCTGACAAGTTAGTTTTTCACCCAGATAATGTACAAAGTAGGGTTGTCGTATACAGCTTGTATGCCAACCTTATATTATTTTTAAACCTATTTCTGTCTCAATAAAGCAGTGTACTGCGTTGCTGTGATACGTGTAGAAGGGCTATCACATCCATTATAGCTTCCTATAGAACGTGAAGGTTTGCAACGCGTAAGTTACTCTCAAGCGGTGATCCAATACGGACGAATTGTTTACCGGCTCTATTGAATAAAAAGTATACAAATTATTTACACAATGCAATAAGTAAAATTCTAAATAATTTTTTCAGTTTAGGCTAAAAATAGCTCTTTTGAACGTCGTTATACCATCGGTTCGTAAGTCTACTCTGGGCGGGAGACGTTGTGCTGAGAAGAACCGGCAAGAAACTCAGCAAGGCCATTTCTCTCTCTATTAAAAGGACACTTTCCATCACAAATAAAATCACAAATTATAAAGGACAATTCACAACATGTTATAAAAAAACAAAAGAGCAAAAAAAAACTAAGTTTGCAAATTTACCAGTTACCAGTTTTTCAAATCAGTCGGTGTTAAATGACGTGTGTATATATGTACTTGTTGTTGATTATCCAATGTGTCTTGATATTTATTCATCATCATCCTAGCCTTTTTCCCATGTCATTTGGGGTCGGCTCTCTGTATCATTTTGCTTTCCTCTATTTCGCGTCATTTCAAGGCTTACGCCCATTCCCTTCACATCTTTATTTATTGTGCTTGTCCGCCTCTTTTACTCTCGGCAGTGTTGTTTAGCGCACTCTTAGTCATGTGGACATCTCTGCGCATCACATTCATTTCTGTACAATGCATATATGTACAAACGTGTCTTGATATTTATTCAAACACAAAATATAATATTCGATCAATAAACAGTTTATCCCATAATAGCTGGTGCTTCGAAGTACTTCGCTCATAAAATATTCAGACCGGAAACTTGATGTTCTGGGGGGGCGTAGGGGTGGGGGGAGGTAAAGGGGTGGGGAGAAGGACTTCCGGCGCAGTTCACACGGAATCGTGTTGCCACCCGTAAATATTATATAATGAAGTTTTTCTTTTGGTAGTTTTTATTGCAGTTAACGGTTCGATTTTTATTGTGATTTGTACTTTATTGGCGTCGCTGAAAGCTTACTTTATGGCCGGACAGAGCGGTCACAAAACAAGGAGACTGTAGAAGGACATAGACAACCTCTCCACGGACACGGACTCTCGCGGACTCTCGCAACAACTGCGCTCGGACTGTTCCGAGCTGTTTCGCGCGTTCTATGAAGCTTACCTTCTGAATCTCCTTATGTTGTGGAGCTGTGCTACAGCGAAGCACAGTTAGGGATGTCTCAAATTAACGATTCGTTATTATGGCTATGTGTACAAACAACAGTTAGCATATATGTATATTGAAATCCCTGCAGCCTGTGATAGTTGGAAACTGTTTTACATACCACATTGTACTAAGTACATACACTTTATGATTATTTGAGTGTAAATGTTGCTATATGTACGTGTGTATGTTGAAGGTTTGCTGTTCATATTTTGTGTATAAAATAGGTATATAATTTTAAAAGATACTTAGTAATAATTTATTTTGGTTAATTTAGTTAGTTAGCTTTACTTAGATATTAATAGAACTTTTATTAATAAAATAGATAATTATTTACACTTCACAGCCGTTTGTTGAGTTTGAAGATATCAGTTTTAATTCTTACAAATACTTCTTTTATTTAAGTATATGTATTAAAATAAGTCACTGAAAGGTAACCTCACCACAAAAATGATGGTACCTCATAATTTGCATGTCATTTCAATACTTATGTTATTAATTATCTCTTCAATATTCATGATTTCATCCAACGAATAAATTTATATACTTACCTACCCACCTGATTTATGTATGTACAGAACAGTTTGACGAATGTGTCATAATTATAACTTCCAAAATATTTCACAAGAATAATAGAATAAGAATAAGAAATATTTATTGATCTACTAATTGTTGATTGAGTTATGGCTACTACTAAATGTACAGAATATTCTAAAATAAATAAATAAAAGTGTTAATTTACTATACTTAATAATATATGTATATTAGTTTACACCTAATCTATATATTCATAAGTGAAGCAAAAACTTTGTACCCCTTTTTACGAATATTGCGCGGACGGAGGAGTATGAAATTTCGCACACTTATAGTTTATGTAGAGAAGAATTGCAGAATGTTAATATTTTTTTAAATTATGCATAAAAAAACATTAAATCAATAAAACAAACATTACACACACTACCATGTTTTTGACACATACGCATTAGTATTTGACACACATCTTTTTTAATTTTTCATTGTTTAGGATACAATCCGTGCAGCCTTAATAAAATTACGGTCGAATATCGACCTATGGGTGAACACTAGTCTATATAAATAAATAAATAAAAATTTAATGCTGTTCGTTATTACTTGAGAACGCTAAATATACGAACCAAAAATATAGGGTAGGTATAATACTTATGAATACATTGAAAAAGGAAAAAAATACTATAAACCTATAAGAGCTCCTCTGTTTAGTCATAATTGAGATTTTGAAGCATAGAAAATATTTATTAATATTTTTGCAGGACATCCCAAACTGATAAAAATAAGATAGGTAAGTAAGTAAAATATATTCTATTCTATTCTAATGGCTGAATGAAATTGGTTGAAATTTTGCACATAGACATACCATGACCCGGTTTAGAATTAGGATACTTTTTGACCCGGTAACAGGTTCCTGTGGGATAGTGCAGTGCTTGCAAACGAAGGGAGCAAAAGCTAGTTAACAATAAAATTACGTTACTTATATCCTTTTTGATTTAACCGTCGTCGTGACATTAATTGACCCTAAAATTAATTGACCCTAAAATTTACATGCATCGCTCCTAATATAAAGGGTGCATAATGAAGTATGATTGCAACATTGCACAAACGAGATATTCACATTAACGCGCATTAACATAAAATTGGAACACACACGTAGCATTCTCAGCAATTAAGAATAAGGTTGCTGACTAAGTTGATTGTATCTTTTATTTTACTTAATATATTTTTCTCAATAAACATCTTGACACCAATATGTCGCATCTCTTTTCCATCTAAGCCCCGTAAAGAGTCATAGTACTCCAATAATTAAGCAGTGTAATAAGGCTGTATTGTACTTATTTCCTTATCGTATGATTGTGAGTGCAAAGAAAACTATTGCAAAATAAATAAAGTGGTTGATTTTGTAAATCGTTATATTGAGATTTCCTTGTTTATTATAAGGTATCGCATAGATAACGTTCTAAGAAAAAATTTTTAACAAAATTTCCCTTTATTTACATTGCCCTCATGATTCTAAGAAAGGTTCATCGAATCGAAAAAGAGGAGACGAATTATAGCTATGTTGTGCTTAAACATACATTTCTTATGTTTATTATGTTTTGTGTGTTTAAATATGTATAAGTATATGTAGGAATTAATTTAGGGATTTTTATGTTGTTTTTGATTTATTTTATAGGTATATTTATATTTACAAATGTGATAAGGAGGTGAGAGAAATATTAGTGGACTGCAAAAAAAAAAAACGCAATACTAATGGCGCTTTCAATTTAGACGTTTCGTGTCGGACCGCTGCCATATTAAATGCCAGCCGCCTTAGACCATATAACCAATGGTCTAACCCTGCCGCACGTCAGCCGCATATGGAACGCAGTGCAAACGCACGACAGCGGTCCGACACAAAACGCCTAATTTGAAAGCGTCCTTATAGCACAGAGTAAATATATAACAGATATAACAGCAGACGAACAAAGAGCAGAAGAACCTGAAGCGAATGTAAACAAAAGAGCGTTGACAGTTCATAGAAAAAGTATAAAAGAACTAACATAAAAGTATTTATTTAGTTACATCCAATCTGTAAAACATTATAAGAATATTCGTCCTGAATGGCTGAAGTCGTTAAGAGGGGGTATAAAGGTAAATCACCAATCGTAGATTTGATTTTAACACTAGAAGATAAACCACGATTTACCCGAAAAAAATATCATAGATACTACAGCATACTTGAAAGGGACTGGCTTAAGCGAAAACATAATATATTAAAATTTTATCGATAAAATAAAATCACAAACTTACGTCTACTTTTCAACTAGAATCAATTTATTTTCAATTTGACGCATATTACTGAGCCAATATTTTAACACATAATATCAAATTATATTACCGAGCGACTGTATTAGCGATTTGAAAAAAAAAATTATATTTTACGAGTAAATAAACTAAAACTAATTCGGCGCTTACGACATTCTTATTCCGTGCAGAACGCTCCAGTCTGTCGCACCTGACCCGAGGTAACAGGCATGTTTTGTTTCATCGATTAGTCGCGATCACTCTGTTGAGACGAGAGGACTGTGTTTCTGTGCTCAGGGCGCCGAGAAAATATTTCGTTAAAATAAGATATTATTATCATAATATTGTTATTATTTCTTTTCATTGGTGATGAGTAGTCTCACCTTGAAATATCGACCCTTACGCATTAACTTTAGAGCTCACTATACAATGTATTAGAAGCGCTGAAGCAATGACGGCGACGCGGGTACCGGGTATAGTATATGCAAAACAGAACGATGCTTTTGACCACTCGTATTGGTGGCAGTATGTATAGTAATTTTTTTTCACAGTACATACATAATTAAGTTGAATTAGCTATTCTGGAAGTATTGTATCATACTTCGTATATTACCGTACAAACTTGTGATTTACAATCATTTTGTATTTCAGAACTGCTGCAGCTCGTAAATGTCGTAATATCTCACAAGCCGATGAATGCTATCCGGTCAAACTCGTACGCAAAAATCTCTCATCAACTCTGTTAGTTCGTTACAGTTGTTTAATTTAAAGCTATTCGTATATTTATTTTTATAAAAACCATAGAATGTAAACATAATATTGATTTTTTTATATGTTAACACATGAAAAGTCTGTCGTTGCTGACTGTACAATCCAGCTCGAAGATCTCGTAGATCTCGAAGAGCTCGCAGATGAAATGCCTCGCGATACCTGAAAAATGAATGTAAAAGCTTATTTCTATAAAAATGAACTTGAATTTGGTCCAGAATTATCTTTTCAAATATTTTACTAAATGTGGGTAGCACAGAAATTGGTCTAAAGTTAGTGGGGTCAGATGTGCTACCTGATTTGTATAATGGAATTACTTTACTGTGCTTCATTAGGTCAGGAAAAACACCACAGTCAATACATTCGTTAAATATGCAAGCTAAAACTGAAGCTATTGTCTCAATAACGGATTTAGTGACGTCAACGGAATTACCCCACAAATCAGCAGTCTTTTTTTTATTAAGACTGTTAAAAGTTTTGATTATATCTCTAAAATCAATTTTTTGAAAACTAAAATGGTTTTCACTAGGTTTGACATTTTCCTTTTGAAACGCTTCAGCTACAGTGGGGGACGAGTCCAGTCTTTTTAGTTGAAACTGGAATATCAGTAAAAAACTTCTCAAATGCCGCAGCAACATCAGCATCAGAAGTTAAGATTTGATTTTCGAAGCTCAATTTGTACTCATTGTTACGACTTTTGACATTTCCAGTTTCACTATTTATAATATTCCATGTCATTTTTATTTTGTTATCACTTAGCTTAATCTTTGAACTCAGGAATTTTGCCTTTGCTAATCGACATACTGTTTTAAATAACTTAGAATATTTTTTGACATACAATTTGAAATCTTCACTGGTGTTATAGTTGCGTTCATCATATAGCTCATAAAGTCGCTTTCTACTTTTGTGGATACCAATTGTAACCCATTCACTTAAAGTAACAGTACCACTAACCGAGACCATCTTTGGAATAAAAGTTTTATTAAATTCTAAACAATATTTATAAAAGAAATCATTATAAAATTTATGTGGGTTATCATTATATTCTACATAACATATATTATCATAGAGATTGTTTTGAAGCGTTCCAGACGACCTGCAGTTTTTGGTACAACAGTGATAATCTGTTTCTTCACTTGCTGACACTGATGTGGAAGGCTGACCATTTGGCCACAATGATCAGAGTCTAGTTTATTAATAATGAGTTTAGACAGAGGATATATTCATCAGATGTTAGATCAGTGTATATATTATCGATACAAGTGGCCGAAGTGGCAGTTATTCTAGTCGGCTCCAAAAATAAATTATTCAAATTATATGATTGAAATAAATTTTTAATTTTGATAGAACCTGTAGACTTTTCTAACAAATTAATATTAAAATCACCGCAAACAACTATCTTTTTACCTACATTGCGGATTTTATATAATGCTTCATCCATTACTTTTTCAAAATAATCATACAATGCTGACGGAGGCCTGTATACACTTAATACAACAAGTCGCTCCAGCTCCACACAAGCTATTTCTATTGTTTGCTCAACCGAGAGGCTCATTATGTCTTTTCTTTCCTTTAATTTTAACTTCTTATCGACTATAATTAAGGAGCCACCATGAATTGAATTTACTCGACTGAACGAACTACCTACCAAATGATTATTAAAATTGAACATGAACTGATGATCTTTAAGCCAGTGTTCAGTAATACACAGAATATCAACTTTATTATCGTTCATGAACAATGCAATCTCTGGATCTTTGCCCATCATTCCTTGAATGTTCTGGTGAACCATACTGATTGACTGAACATTTTTAATAATTGTAGGTTGAGACGGGCTTTTCTTAGAATTAATTACACATTTATTTAAAATATTACCAAACATTTTGCAAGAGAATTCCTCTTTTGTCTTATGATTTAATTTAAAATCGTCATTAAAGAAAAGCTTTGTAAAAAAGCTTATTATAAAGTGTCTGATTACATTCAAGACAAAACAGCATGGGTTAAAAATGCTTCAATCACCCCAACAGGTATTTCTAATTTAAAATATTGTTAAGTAATTTTAAACTTGTATAACTTGATAACGGCATATAATTTTGTAAATGTCGTTACTTATATTAAAACTGTGGAGTTTCTTGCGCCCATTCTTCTCCACAACTAAAAAATAGACGTCCTGAATGGGTAGTAGGTAAAAAAAATGTTTGGACGATTCAAAAGTACTTTTCTAAAGTTTATTTGAATACAAAATATTTGATACTTTGACTTTGACTTTGATTACAGAAAGTCTGTTTATCTTAAGTGTAAACAATATTTTAGTTTTTTTTTACCATTAAAAAAACAATAAAATTTTTCATTAAATTTCAATAGTAAGTTCTATAAAGATTGTTACATTTTAAGACAAGTTAGAATGAACAGACCTTAAATACATAATTTAATGCAAAAATGTTTTAACTTACCTTCTTTCTGTCTGTTCTTTGCAGTACAGGTACAAGCCAGGGAACGAATTCTGAAAAAAAAATGTAAACCTATGAATCTATGTAAATAAAGCGATATTTTTGTAATAAAATTAGACTTCTTTTTTTTACATTGTCGACACTCTTTGAAGAAGAGATATAACAGTAAGAGCACTTACACACGAGCACCACTTTGGTATCAATAGAGGTAACTGTAGCGTCGGATGGTAGGCCTTTGACCTTTAACGTGTCGACAGCAACCGCTGACTGTTGCAGTTACTTACTTCTGTCGATAGCAAAGTGCGACTGAAAGGGATAATATAATCTACATGATACAAAAAATAATCTACATAATACAAAAATGCTTAAAGATTTCATGGCACCTACGCCTTTATAAAATAAAACAATATTAAATATTGAAAGTAGCAATATATAATAAAAATATATGATATCATTACTTACCTTTGCGTATTATTTACCACCAGCAAAGAGTATTTTAGTGTTTCGAAGTACAGCTAGGTGATCCGACTCGCACTTAGCCGGTTTTTATCTGATTATTTTAGGTATACTGTGCGCGATCGCACTAAACACGAGTACACACGAGGGAGCGACCTGCCAATCTGTTGCGTTGGCCGCCACGCCGTACGCACGGACGAAAGCGGGGCGTGAAAGGGGCGCGGGTGGAATCTGTTTTTTTTCTAGGTTTATACGCCCTCTTAATGCTGATCGTAAAAGGTTAGTAATAAAGTATGTGTTACCCCCCCCGTCGCGTGCGCCTCCGAACTCTCGTAAATGCAAATCGTGGGACCTTTTGCGACCAGATGCCAACCCAATACCAGCCTTATTACCTATTGGGAGGGTTCAACTGACCAGTTCCACTCTGTCCCCTAATGGAAAAGGGTTATTTTACTGCGTTTCGGCTTTACCGTGCACAGAATTGAAACAACGAGTTTCATGTATGTTATGATGTTAGATATTGTGCCTATACAGATATAATAAATAAATAAAACTGCCTATGAATGTCCAGGAAGGCTATTTGGAAGCAGAGGCTTAGGCCAGTGTCTGACCCTTTTTTTTTGGATCTATTAAAGGGTTATATACAGAGGTATTTAAATTGGTCTCCTATCCATGAACTTTGATACTGATATTGAAGATTGGCAAAGATCAAACCTATTTCTTCATTGCGTTGGCAGACGCCATAATATTTTTTATGAGATGAGAGTAGCCGCGGATCGTGCACAGTGGCGTGCACTTGGAGAGGCATGTCCAGCAGTGGACGTGTATTAGGCTGATGATGATGATGATGATGATGATGAAACATATTTTTTAATAATAAGCATAAAAATAAGAAACATTTATTGACCTGCACAAAAACAAATGAAAAAAAAAAACAAAAAAAAAAGAACATCATAAAACAACTACTTAACACAATCACAAAAAAATAAAAAATAAAAGAGAAAAAATAATAAAAATAACTGATTTGCAAGGCCAACGGGTAGCTGTCTCAGCAATGCTTTTGTGGCAATACACAGAATACTCGTAGGTCTATGAGTAGTCCGTCTGATTTTAAGTAGAAGTGGAGTCCAGCTAGTTGAGAAGGATTGTGCCTCACTAGCCGTTCACCTGGTCGACCCGCTAGTAGCTTCTTCACACCTCGTCTAAGGGACCAAATGCTCTGTAAAATGTATCGTATCGTGTTGAAAGAAGGAAAGGATACGCGTGCTGGACTGGGAAAGCATTCCACAATCTGGTAGATCAAAACAATAAATGATTAGAGATAATAACTATTGTACTGTTGTTATGATTTCAAATAGCTTATTGTTAAGGACACCAACCATTTGATGTTCCCTAACAGGTGTTATACCATTAATAATGAACCACTCATCGCGACATTACACAATGTAAACGTTGCGCCGCCATTTTGGATTCAAATCGCATATCGCTATTGTTCTTACAGCGGAAGTAAAACTATATGCCTTTCAACACACAGCGCTTAATATTCCACACACCTACAGTCTGGTCTAGGTCTACTTCTGAGAATGTTACTGCATTTCCTGCAGTCATTTAAGACCTAATACGAGTCTAACATTTACAAGCAACGTGCAAGGATGTGATAGAACCTGTATAGAATATAAAGTTTAAAATGAATCATTGCGAAGTAAACAATTGTACAGATCATGACAGTGTATAGAAAAAAATTACAAAGAACTTCAAAGTCAATCTAAATGGAGATAAGTGAACTATTATTTTTTATTTTGGAGAGAGATTGCTGATTGCCTGAGACGGCATTTTCAGCTACACCGGCCTTTTTGGGGGCGGCAAGGAACTTAAAGGGTTCCTCAAGCCGTGTGAAACGAATCACCTTCGGAGGTTTTCTAGAGGGAACGGCATCACGCACTAGTGCGTGTCCCCGTGCCCCACTAGATTCTCTGAAGGGTTCGGATCAGATCGGGGAGCGGAATTACCCGAGGGCGCCTTAAAAGGCTCGGACCTCGGCTCGGGTTAACCGGGCCGTGGTGGTGGAGAGAAGCGCCCAGGTACATATCTGTACCTGGTATAGAGCGCGTGTGGACCGTTTCGTCGTACTCTTGCTCTACGAGTACGGTGTCTTGGGCCTAAGCTACTGTGCATGTAAATGTATAGTGGCATTTAGAGGATCGGGCGGGGGGGCGTTCGCAACTGTTATGGGATCGTCGGGATCATCTAGGAAGTGTTTTGGACGTCTAGATCTCCAGGTTAGGGTGGTGGGGGGCGTTATCAAAATAACGTATGGAAACGTCCTTTATAAAATCATTGATAGTAACTGAAATAAAGAGGCTATTTAACTCACAGCGTTATTCAATGCTGACTCTAAAAGTAGTATCAAAAATAAGAAAAACATGTTCAACTATAATTATGATTTTGAAAAACTTACAATTAGCTACTTACGTTCTATTAATAACTAGCTAGTTATTAATAGAACGTCGCCGTCGTAGAAGTCCGCCGGGTTAGCTGACCCGGCGGACTTTGTACTGCATTTCTTTTTTTTTAATATAGCCTATGTTACTCAGCGCTAATGTAGCATTCTAATGGTAAAGGAATTTTTTCAATCGGTCCAGTAGTTTTTGAGTTTATTCGTAGCAAACATACATACATATATACAAAAATGCAAAGGTTTCCTCTTTATAATGTTAGTATAGAAAAATTCGCTGTTCTACATAGGCGAATACAAAATACATACCTATTCTATACTTATATTACTATACTACTACTATCTAAATCAGTAGAACTCATTCACAAAACCTAAGAATTCCGATCTCAATGAAGTATTATCATTGAGTATAAAAAAAAAGTTTCGTAGGGAACAACCGCTACGTCTGACAAAGGCTTGGCTCCAGACTTACATTTTTGGTGTAATGAAATCATCTATCTTTCGCGAAGAGCTAATATAATCTCGACTCGACGGCTTTTCTGAGACATCTGTAGGCCTATTCCGAATAATTTTAGTTTCGCGACGAACAAAAACCCGAATTTATCTATTAAATCTCTTCCCAAAAAACTTTGGTTAAATATTTCTATCGGCTTTTGATCGCGCGTGACAAAACGGAGATGCGAGGGCTTAGGAATGGCACCGCAGCAAAAGAAAACGTTTTATATCAAAATTTTATTGTAGATAACGATGTGATGCGGTCTGTCACAGACACGAGTATGATTCTCTATGTAAATCATTCAGAGGACACAGAAAAACGCAAAATATGTTGAAATGAGCACGTGAACTCAACATTCAACACAAGAACTCCTAATTTTATCATGTGATTTATCAGGTGTACCATTGATCACAAGCATAGAAACTTAAGCATTTGCTAAAATGCCCCTAACGCTCTAGTCGATTCTAGTGTGACTACCTCCAGAATCCGGAATACTGTAGGTTTACATGTAGAAGAAAACTTCTTATCAACTTGGTTTTATGGAACCAGGCGGTGTTCCTGCACTGTTACGACATAGGGACCTGCAAGAAACGAGCTTACTCTTTCCTCAAAAGCTGGCGACGCATTTGCGATTCCTCTGGTGTGACAGTAGTCCATGGGTGATTGGTTTCCATCAGCAAACTCGTTTGACTTCTCTTACATAAAACTAAACCATCTTTGAAAAACGAGACCAATGGTACACTCGATTCAAAGTAACACCGTTCTACGGTACTCTTGTAATTAATTTGTCGGGTTGCTATAGTAAGTTAGAAACTCTTGGGAGAAAGGAGGAAAACTTATTCGGCGTTACAAAGATCGAAACAACATGAGTGGTCAAAAATATTAGAAGAAAAGCTAACCTAATTCTTATTGTGTTAAGAACATGTTTTTGTGACTTATCATTGTGGATTCAAGCAAAAAGAGACTTTATGATTCAAAGTTAACTCACGGAATATGACTTTCATTTTTTATTCAATCAAAAAAAGTGTCTTAAGTTTTCGGAATATGGCTTTATGTGAAGATGTATTTTGACTATTTAGGTTGATAATTGAATACTGGCTGTGTACTTGTGTGTGTGTATTAAAAGGGTTAACATAAACACCTTAGTTTTTGGTGATGATGATGAAATGCTTTACGCTTACCGAGGGCTCGAATCACTGCAAAATTGTTTGTATACCAACATAAACACGCCTAGTTACAAAGTTTTTAAAATTATCATTGTTTCACGTAAATGTTGGTGAAATAAACAGTAAAGTACCGGCTTCGTTAAACTTTTGTTATAATTTAATTAAGACTTTGTAAATGAAGATACGATTAAAAGAAAAGAATTATGTGTATGTGTACAGTTAGGAACGAAAGTTAACAGTCACTAAGCGAGTTCTACTAGAAAGACATTTTGTAGTAATCTATGTACCAATGCATTTTATATTTATATAGATGATTTTGCTAACGGTACGCATCCTAATGAATTAGTAGTGTCTATGGTAGTGGTAACTATGGTTTGCTTATTAAATATGAGGAAAACCGTATTACTCTATTTTAATATTGATATTATGATGTTAAAGTTTATTCATAATAAATATTGTATGACTAAAAACAGTTAAACAAAATATATGAAGGCAAAAATTTGTATAAGAGGTATAAGTAGGTCAATACCGACGTTTCCATGAAACCATCTCGTTAGATGAGAAAAATGAAACTACAAAATAAACATGATACTGTACGCACGATACGTCGATAACAAACATTTTCGTTAATTATGAGTGGTTATGACACAGAAGTAAAATGTGTGAAAAACTAGTTATTCGGGCAAAGGAATCTGGCACTTATTGCGATGCACGGCGGCGGTCAGACAGCCTTGGGCGAGGCCGTTCACGCCTGTAATAGATGCGTCTGCGGCGGTTGTTTGTGACATTTCCGCGGCCACGCAACTCCGGCGCTCGCACACCCTGATTATAGTATGGTACTAGACAACGTCAATTCGAGGAGCTAGCTTTTTTCCCCTACAAGATTCTCCGAGGCTTTCGGATCGTAATTTACACTACCAAGAGCTGGCGCAACAGGTAGAGCGCTCCTTTGAAGTTATACCACAAAGAGGCACAAGCAACTGGTAGAGCGGTCGTTTAAAGGCAGGTTTCCTAAAGCGCACATTACAATGGGTCACCAAAGATACTATAACATCTGTGCTTCGGAAGGCACGTTCAGCCATTGATCATTAGACTGATATAAGTGTCATAAGTGGGGATGGGCAGGACATGCTGTTGGGCCTCGAGGTAGACTATCTGCCAGATGGTCAGCTGATATTGTCGGGGTGGCCGGAAGGTAGTGATAATTCTAAGGGACCGGCTAATCCGAGCCCCTTCCACTTCTGTAATAGATGCGTCTGCGGCGGTTCTTTGTGACATTTCAACAGCAACTCCAGCGCTCGCACACCCTAATTAGGGTTAGGAGCTAGCTTTTAAGGAGTGGGAGAAACTTAAGGTTCCTCAAGCTGTAGTGATCGGACATCATTAGAAAGTTTCTAGAGGGTATGGCATTGCGTGTCTACCGTCTTGAAGTGAGAAAGCTTTCATATCATAGCTAGAGGCTCTCACTATAAGCGGGTTTAAGATGATGAGTTTCGACACCCTTGTTGCTGGACAACGACACTACTAAGAGAGAATTAAAATTCTTCAAGCCGTTATCGAACGTCTTAAAAAAATCTAGAGGGGATGCCATTAGGCAAGCGTAGCTCCGCCCTCTCCAAGATTCTCCGTAGCGTTCAGATCGGAATCAAGAGCGGGAGAAGTTGGGGGCGCCTCTTATGGCAAGGACTTCGCCTATGATTGACCGGGATGTGGGAAGAAGTGTCTAGGTACATGTCTGGTACCTGGAATATAGCGCGTACGCACCGGGTCTTCGTACTCTTGTTCTACGACGATGGTGGCCTATGCTAGTTTGCATCTGTAATGTATCCTGAATAGGTAGTGAGGTCCCCAGGAAAATATTCGCCCTACCTATAGATTACGGTAGAGCGTTGTCGATGTGCAGACATCAGCTCGTGTTCCGATGGAAGAGCATTGCACAAGCATTACAATTTTTAATTGTATCGTATCATTATAGTATTGTGTGGGCGATGACGCTTCTTTCATAATTCATCCCGGTGTCTCAGCGATGGATGCCACGGACGAGCGCAGCGCGGCGAAGCATCTGTTTGTTGTTTCGTGTTGTCTCTGATAAATTAAAATACATATTTAGTGGCAGTTGGGTTTCAACAAATGCCATTTTACGACATCAACCGAAACCAATGGCTATAAAGCACCTTTCGAAGCACAGAAGAGCTCGTAAACTTATATTTTGGTCACCCATTTAGCATAGCAAAGGTTGCTTAACTTGCAAAAACCCTTTTCATTCGTTTAATTTCGTTTCACATCGCTGCTCTGTCCATTGCGTTCTTTCTATTGCCGAACACAAACACTGCACAATGTACTAGACACTTGCGAAGGTAATGTGACGAGTTGTCATCAAGAAACGCGCCATTACTCAAATATTATTAAATTACCCGAATGGTACTCGCAGCTTTCATTCCGTTTGTGTGCATGATAAATAGTTATTTTCATTAAAATGTCAGAGGCTTTTCTAAGGAGCACCGAAATGTGTCTTTTTGCCCTAATCTGACTTGGAAATACTAATCCTGTGTCGTTTATTAAAGTGAAACTCAAAGGTAGTCAAATTTATTTTAGATAAGTACTCTCTTAAAAATAAAGGATTCAAATTGATTGATTAAGGGTAAGGCATTTTTATAAACATAATTGTGTCAATAATAGTACCTATTAATTTATTATCGACATAATTTAAAAAATCCTAGACTGTTACTACTCACGGACTTCAAGAAACGAGCGTACTCTTTCCCCGCCTGATCCTCTAAATGCCACTACACATTTACAGAATACACTAAACATGCACACTAGCTCAGGCCCAAGACACCGTACTCGTAGAACACGGGTACGACGGCGACGAGCCGGTTAACACGCGCACTATACTGGTATAGCCCTGGGCGCTTCTCCCCACCCCCACGTCGCGGTCAACCCGAGCCGAGGTCCGAGCCTTTAGAGGCGCCCTCGGGTTGTTACGCTCCCCATCCGAATCAGCAAACTCTTTAAAATAACACTCCAGCACTTTTAAACATTTCCATTTGAGACCCGATGTCTCTTCTTCCACCTCTTACATAAAAGAGACTTTTTTTTCTTTGCATTCTCCTGAAAGTCGTGCTGGTCTTCGAAGACTTTAATAGAGATGTGAACTAGTTGTTTCCACGCTACTCCATCTTCACCGTGCTTTAAGCAGTAGTCACAGGGAGTCCCGTCAGAGCCTCGACTTGGACAGACCAGCGGCTAGGTGGTCGGTCGCGTGGTCGTTTTCTCTCTATCTTTCCAACAACCACCAATTTATCAAACGTTTCACGCAATGCCCCTTACCATATTAGGGGCATTAGCGCGCCTCATATGTTTCATATCTGAACTGGGATCGGAACGACAGTACCACAAAATAAGGAGATTGCAGAAGGTAAGCTTAATACATATCGCGCTCGAGTAACGCACACATAGACCACTTGCACGGACACGGATCTCTCAGCTCGGAACGGTCCGAGTAATCCCGGGATTGAAGCCTTTGAAAATGGTAAAAAGTGGTAAATTTTTGTATATGACAAAAATAAAAAACTTGGTTATTTGAATATTTCACATAAATTTTGAGGTTTTGTGAAAAAAGTGTACATACAAAAGATGTAGATCTTTTTATTACCTACAACTTTGCCATTTAACTTTTTTCCATAGGACTTGTAGTTTTGCCGGAAATGGAGATAAACCGTGTTTTAACCTTTAAACCCCCCCCCCCCCCACTTCCACTTCCCGACCTCTGATCGCCCGTAAATTATTTTTCCTTTCATTTTTGTTACATTCTCTTCCATTTCCAATGAGTTTCATCATACTATGATTTTGTTTGGTTTCGACCCTGGTCGATAATTTTTGATGATGAGATTGATTGATGAGAATTTTTGATGCTCACAGCTGTTGCGAGGTTCCGCGTCCGTGAAAGGTTGTCTTTGTGCGCGTTGCTCGAGCGCGTTTGAAGCTTACTTTCTACAGCGTCCTTATTTTGTAACAGTACGATGGACAATATAGCGCGAGAGTAAACCGATAAATAATTCATCATCCGATGACGTCACACACGTCGCCCGCCGAGGGTTAGTGACGTCATCATACATTAATATGATATCCTGCGTGCCTCCGCGATGAACTTACTTCATACAACATAATATGAATTTGACTTGCTAGTTGCTACAGTACGGGAGGGGTTTAAATTATCCTATTTATAGTTACTCCTTATAAAAGCTATGACACTATTTATTATCTATCTCTATCTAAATCTTTTGGAGTCAAATTAAACTATTTTTTACATACAGTGTAATGAAAAAGGTTATTTATTCAGTATATATAACCTTTTTACCCGAGTGCAAAGGAAGGGTTATGTTTTTCGCGTCTATCTTGTATGTAATATTCTTTATTACCTCATATCTCCAGAACCGCTGAACGGATTACATAATTGAGGTATCGTTAGATTCGTCTTAGCTGGCCAAATGTTCTTAGATAGGTGACGTTAAAAAAAAAACATGGCGGCTGTGCGACGCCATTGGAGTTGGTGAAAAACATTTTTTTAATACTTCATTATGGGTATCAAATTAGAGGGCTCAACACAAGGATTTCAAAAAGGATATCATAAAATTTGTCTAACTAAAAAGACAAATAAAAAAAAAACAAAAAACCCGCCTGGGAAAAAAAAATAACTAAATAGAAAATCAACTGAAAAGGTCGGAACAAGATAAAAATTCAAATTATGCAACATCTTACATAACACAGTCGGAGGCACGCACAAAGTGAGAATAATATGACTTATCATTAAATTTTATGCCTCCGACCACAGATTATTTAATAGTTACTACCTCCGACTGCATGTTATGTTTGATGTTGCATAAATTAAATTTTATCTTGTTCCGGCCTTTTCAGTTGATTTTACATTTAGTTACCTACTTATAATTTTTTTCGCAGGCGGGTTTTTGGTTTTTTAATTATTTTCCTAATGATGTTCCTTTCCACACATTAACATTAACCCCATGTATCAATTCATGAAGAGTAGGACCACATTAAACCGATGATGATGATGATAGAACATTATACTGAAACCGTCATAATAACAGTTGTTAGGTACTCCTGTTCTGAAAGTGTCTATGTAAATATTTCAATGCTTTCTCGGTAGGTACTAATAGAAAACAAAAGAAAATCGTTGAAATTAAGCAAAGAATAATGATTATAAAAGATTTACTAAAAAAAATAAACTAACCGACAGAAATAAAACAAATGCTTTCGTTAATTTAAACAAAGTTCCTAAATAACAAATGAAATCGCGTAGTTATACCTAACAAAGAGGCGAAATACAATTCAAATAAAGAATGTCGCGTTCTTATTGAGTTAATTTAAAACAGGTTCGCGGCGGTAAGCCGAGCCTTGGCACATTAATTCGGTGCATTCGTCAGGATCAATGCACTCGTTGCGTCACCGTCATCTCTGCCTGGTCGTAGTGGCCGTAGCCTCTCGCTGCACGGAACAATTACGTTGGAAATTCATTCGGTTGGCGCCCAGCATCAACTTTAAGATTCATGCCTTACAAATAAACATAGTTTAGTTACAAATTGAAAAAAGACAACAACAACAAAAACAACAACAAGTTCGCAATAATCATCTTCATCATCATCATCATCAGCTCATTTTTATGTCCCCACTGCAGGGGCACGAGCCTTCCCTATGGATGGATAGGGAGAACGGGCCATAAACCACCACGCGAGCCTAGTGCGGATTGGTGGTTGTTAACGACTGCCAATGCAGCCGGGACCAACGGCTTAACGTGCCTTCCGAAGCACGGAGAAGCTCGAGATGATAATTTTTTGGTCACCCATCCGATGACCGGCCTTTGCGAAAGTTGCTTAACCTCAGCATTCGCAGACCTGGTGCGTTAACCACTGCGCTCGAGCTCCTCTCGCAACAATATTTGCGTAAAATTATTTAACAATAATCATAGTTTAGTTAGCTGAGACTTGAAACAGTCTGCGAGCGTGGTTTTGCTCTCTCCTTATTTTCTTTCTTTCGTTTCCCTATCTTGTGCTACGACTTCAAAAATGCAGTTTTGTTTTCATACTTCATACATTTTATGTGAAAAATTCAAATAACCAAGTTCTTGGTTTTTTATTTTATCTTTTACAAAAATTTGCCACTTTTTACCATTTTCAAAGATGATGATGATGATGATGATGATGATGATACATACATCTTATAAATAAATAAATAACTTATAAGGAAACGTCCCTACCGGTCGATATTTTATTTTACCAACTCTTTTGTAGTTAGAACCTGGGTTTAAGTTTTTGACTAAGCTATATCAGTGTCTGGGTTCTCACATGCAAGCAAGTTGGACTGTCAGGAACGTGGCGCAATACATACATACATTTATTTTTCAGTCAATCACAGACAATCACATAAAAATGTGGAAAATCTACTCGTGCCATTGTCGCACCGTGTTTAGGCGCGTGGGCTTTAATTGGCCGTGTATTGGTTTAGTGAGGAATATGTAAAAACGTTTGTTTTTGTTAGGGACAAACGTCGCACCCTGTTTAGGCGTGTTGCCTTTCATGTTGCGTCGTTTTATTTGATATAAAGCTACTGTTTGTTTGGATGGAGCTTTCTAATTATTTTTAACATATAAAAGGAAAATAAATAAATGTTTATGAATATATATAAATGTCGCGGTGGGAAAGTCCTCGGTCTGATATCCAAAAGTCTCCGGTTCAATTCCCAGGTTGGGCAAAGTGTGATTTGGATTTTTCAACCAACCCGATCACCAACCCGCATTTGGCAAGTGTGGTGATTAAGCCATTGCTCGTTAATTGTAGTGATGACTTGATGTCAATGATGGAGGCATTTGCCCAGCTGTGGGACAGTTATAGGCTATTTACTTACTTACTGTGTAATTTAATTGGTAACATAAATATAGAATTCTGGAGGTCCTAAGTTCAATTCCCAGGTCAGGCAAAGTGTGATCTGGGGGCACGGCAGTGCCCCCGCCAAGTCGAGCAAAAAAGCGGCACGGCCGTACTTTCCTTTTCTCGAAGCCATTCAGGCCATTTTCGACCCCCTATAACTTCGTTGTGGATAAAACTAGAATCCTGAATTTTCAGTAACTAAGCAGGCATTGTATAAATACAGTATATTTCAAATTTCATTCAATTTGAACCAGTAGTTTAAGAATTATAACTAGTCAAAGTTTCTTTTTTAATTTAAAACATAAAAGATTTTTAATATTGAGAACTTGGTATTACATGGATCTCACATCGTTTTACGGTAGAAGAACTGAGTTGCGAGACTTGGTTTTTTACAAGTTTGTTTTTAATGGTATTGGGATATTCTCGATGCGTTGTAGCCCCCTTGTGATCACCAACCCGTTATCAATTGTGATGACTTGATTTCAATGATGGAGGACTTTCTGGCCGTATAATAAAAATTATTTACTAACTAGCTCTTATAAATACATAATATAACAGAAACCTGAATTCGTCTTGTACGCAAATCGTTATTGGAATTTCTTTTCCGCCCCAAAAAGACATCCGATAAAAAGCAGAATTGCCTTTACGTGGAATCAAAAAGGTCATGTCTCGAGAAAGTCACATTTTGTCCTTTGAAATATTTTTCTAGTCAACCTATTTATCCTGCTTTTAGTGATGCTTCACGTTATATTTTTGGTACAGTACCACAATGCTTGGATATTTAAATGTAAAAGAGTTCGTATAGGATGAGAATCTGGTAAGTACCTAGTGGTAGTTTGGTGGGCAGATCACCGGTCTCAGACCCAGTGGTCTCGAGTTTGATTGCCAGCGGTACGTAGAATGTTGTTACTTTTGATATAAGTGTAACATTGATCGCAGCTATAAATTCTTAAGTAGCTGCAAATATGGGTATCCCCAGCGATCTAGGCGTCTCTAGTGCGATTCCCTCCAGGGTCATACTGTAGAACTACATGTGGAAGACAACTGAAGAGAACAGGAGCTGTGATCAATGTTACACTTGATTTGAAAATAGCCCCGTTCTACCGTACATACTATGTTACACGGTTTTCTGGCAACTTAAAAACCGCATATCAAGCTGTTATCATCTTATCTCAGTCTGTCACCTTCACAGCATTGTTGTATTTCGACTATAAGAGATAAAGATAGTCAGTTCCGGAGTAGTTAAGGATTCTGGTTGCCTCCTTTGGTCTTATCGTCATTTATATACCATCATTGTTTACCACCGAACCTCCAGACATACTGCAGGATATCATCCCCACCTAGTAGAAGTACCACTATGTCACACCAAGCGCTTCATGTCATCATTTTTACTGTGCATTGGCAGGGAGTGGAATTCTCTGCCATCGTCTGTGTTCCCAAAAACTTATAACCTGAATACCTTCAAGGCGAGAGTTAATAGACATCTTCTGGGGCAGCTCGCTTCACCTTAGACCTCATCTACGCTCACCATCAGGCGAGATCGAGGTGAAGAGCTGTCTTATAAGGCATAAAAAAAGAAAAAAGAAAATCACAGTTAAGTGATGAGATTTTGTATGGCAAATTTTTCACTCTCCTCGTTTGTCACATGGAAGCGTTGCGTCAATGACAAGTCCTCGTTTTCGTAAACGTTATCGAATAGCATATAAGGCACACGCTAGGCTGCCGGCTGGTGGGATGAGTACCTAGTGCTTCCCCGTTTTGGAATGGAACTAAATCCATTAATTAAATGGAACTAATTAGGCGGGTCGTTAGGCCGTTCGTACCACGGTATGAACGGCCTAATGCCCATTTATGTTGGGCCGTTTATACCGTGGTATAAACAGCTCGTGGTACGAACGGCCGGACAACCCCGTTAGGCTGGCAATAAAATAATTTTCGTATTCGTTTAGTAGGTCCTCATTCTAATACTGATTTATTAGTTAATAATGTAGTTTTTGAACATGTCCACACAATGCATGCAGTCACTTTAATAAGAATGTACGTTATGTATATTTTTACTGTGTACGTAATCTATCAACTAGGCTACATTACATTTAATTTAGAAGGAGAAGAAAAAACATAACTATAATTTAACACAGACAAAAGACAATAGGAAATAGGAGTTTTTTTTAATACTAAAAGCCCATGGACACCCGCAAAACCAAAGTTATCGCAGATGCGTTGCCGGCCTTGAGGAAGGAGTTGGATCTTGAGGAGGGAGTAGAAATTGGAGTTAACAAAATAGAAAAAAAAATGTTACTTAAAAAAAGTTTTTTGTGACTTAACCTCTCAATCAATTTAGTATATCTCCTAGGTAGGTGACCGAGTACCGAAGGCTCCAGTCTCCGTAAAGTTTCTAATTACCGATCGTCACGTTTGTCATAAAGCCCCTTTTATGTCAGGTTGCGTTACAGCTTACATTAAAAAAGTTTGGACACCCTCCTTTGGGCTGATATTTAGGTTGCGTCACCATTTTAGGACATTATTTATTTTGGCTTCTACTAAAGTTACAGGGCGATTTAGATCGGCCTAACTTTGGGTGGTACGAGAACTTAAGACGCCACTTAGGACAATTCAAAATATTTTCTTATTATGTGAGTGACGTTAATACAAGGTGTCTTGTTATACCTGTATATTTCCGTATTCAGTAAGCAAAGGTGGCAGTAGGCAGGTCACAACTGTCGCAGAACCGATGACCGTTGACGGTCGGTTCTATACGAGTTCTGGTAGACCGCGACTGGGCAAACGTAGTGTGGGATGCGCCCTACCAGGTGGAGCGACGATCTGTGCAGGGCGAAATTGGATAAGCAGATCCGAAGATCAGGTCAGTCCAGTCCTATGTCCAGTAGTGGACTGAGATGGGTTGATGATGAATCCCGAATTTGGCAGATAGGATACCGTGCATAGAACCCCGGGAAATTATGAACATACCTAAAAGCACCATATGGCCGAGAATCTAAGTTTGTTTATTACTAAATGAAATTGCAAAGTGACAACCCTAGGTACAGCTAATACATTGTTCGAGGTCGTCAACCTCAAGGTGCAGTTAAAACATGTCAGGGTTGAACCAAATTAAAGTAATAAAATAAATAATAGTTTTTGTATGGAAAAGTAAATCTACGTTAGTACGATTTTGCATGATATCACGGTGTTCTTTATATGTATAATATATAAAGAATAGGTGTATAATCCCGAAAATAGCTATGCAATATGTATATAAGGCTAGGTGACGTTTCGGACACATTATATACCCAGCTAGATAGGTATCCCTTAAAATTGAATAAGGCCTTTATATTAAACTCTTCGTAAAACGGTATTTGGATTAAATTCTTCTTAATTCTGGACTCTACAAACTCGTAAATAAATAAAATGATAGTGCTCGACTTGATATTCTATCTGCCTCACTCACCTTACAGAATTCGGTCAGACATCAAAATATTTGTTTAATTTGTAGTAGGTAGTTTACATTGAATTAGATTTTAATAACTTTGTTTTGATGTTGTTCTCATTGCATGAAGTATTTACCTGTAAGTGTTTATTGCACTTGGACATTAACCCCCTTCCAAATAAACAAAATAAGCTCCGAATAGTTATTCCGTGTTTTGTCTCTTTCACTCTAATTTGAAATGACGTTTACATGACAAAAACAAAATATGGAATGACTATTCGGAGCTTATTCATTGTTTATTTGTAAGAAATAAATACTTCATTCGTATCATTACGAGTAAAACTAAATTGAATAGAATACGTTATGATTATCTACATATAATTTTACGCAAATAATGTTGCGAACAAATTACAATTTGAAAAAGATAAAGTGTTGAAAAATTTCCACGAGTGGGATTCGAACCCGCACCCCATGACATGCCGGGTCAGGTGCACTAACCGAAAGTAATCAACGCTATTTACTCTTACTCTGTAAGCCATTTTTTTTTCAAAAACAACACGTTATTCCAAAATTACTGATCGCTTTACGAAAATAATAGGTTCTGCTAAGAATTTGTGAGGATTTAAAACAAAAAATAACGGATTGTTCAATGTGACTTTCTTTGAACGCTGTTGGTATAAATTTACATTATATTTTGCTTTATTCTCTGCTTCGCACTTTAGTGAACAGCTGCTGCTGCATAATAAGACTACCTTTTTCTTCATAGTGCCTTACAAATAAACAAAGAATAAGCACCGTATAGTTATTCCGTGTTTTGTTAATGTCATGTAATTAAACGTCATTTCAAATTAGAGTAAAAGAGACAAAACACAGAAAAACTATTCCAATCCTAATTTTGTTTAAGTATTTGTATCTCCGATTAGCTAAGATCAAAAGTGACAGACACTCAACACTGTAAAACTTAGACTGACTTTATACTATACTTTTGATAAGTACCAATTAGAGATTCTAAAAGCAAAGCGAGCATCACTGATAGGCAACCGAATGTAAATATTTCAACCTTTGAAAAGCTCGTTGAGCCGTTGCTCTCGGCTATAAGGGTCATTATACTTAAAAAGAAGATTACTAGAAGACTTTCAAGAATCTATTTTCTAAATCGATTCAAGTTCGTAAACTTAGGAATTGTCGAAGCAAAAGACATGCAAATACACAGTAGAATATGCTTGAGTATTTTTAGAAGGTTACGCAATAGCAAATTGCGGTTCGCTTCTAACTAATGGTTAATACGAATATCCTCTAAATTGAACACGACAAACACGTTGCTATTCATCAAAGCTTCATGTTGCATTAACGTCTCTACACCACCGGCTTAAGGTTACAAATCGTTGGAGCTGGTTAACCAACTGTAAACGGTATTATGCACCGCGTGCGACCAATAAAACTATTCGTACATTCCGAACACAGAGAACGACTGCATTCTTCCGTCCAGCAAAATGTCCACTTATTGATGTAGGTCAGTGCTGCTGTACTGCTCGCACCTACGCGGGCGAGTGGTGCCGTCCCGCTCTAACCGGGACCGGCCTAAGGAATTTATTGACCAAGTTTGCCCGGAGCTGTGCACTGTGGGGCAAATGTGGTCGTTGCTAGTTATTGGGATAGAGCTGCAGGTGAAGTTGATGCGCTTTTGTATTGGAGATGTCAAATTCGAGACTTGAATTTGACCCCCGGGTAATCCTTCTGGTATTAGTGACAGCTACATTTTTTCTGGTAAATATTGAGTTACAAGTACTTAGCCCAATGTTGGTAAACCGGATTAATTAAATAAAAAAATTTATAAAAAAATAAAGTAAAACATGGTTAAGTAAGCACAAGTTTAAAGACTGCTTTAAACGAGGATTCCCATGTGGGACGGTTACCAAACGTGATATAGCTTTAGTGATTATGATAATATAATTGTATTTTTGTATTTCTGTAACAGCCAATAAGTTACTTTAAGTTTCAACGAGTAACAAAAACAGTACATGAATGTCGATTACTTCCTGCATAGGATAATACGAATTACAGCGCCAGATAAAATTGAACTTCCTATGCAACTGATAGGTAGTTTATGAAGGTTAGATGAAGAAAAAGTAACCAAATAAATTGCTTTTGATTTCTTAGAAGTCATAATGATAGTATTGGAACTCTAAATCGATAATAACTTTAGAATCGTTCGACTATAAATTTTAAGATCATAGCTAAGATATAGCGCTTACGACTGTGCCGAAATGATAATAATCCCGTTAGTAATAATAACTCTAACTTTAAAGTGATCATGTTAGTTTAAAAAGTTTTATTGAACGTATTAGATTTGGATTATCACGCCGTTTTTATAATAATCGTAATGTATGTGTCTCAGAATTATCTGAGACATAACGATTCTAACGATTCCAAAGTTATTATCGATTTAGGGTTCCAATACTATCATTATGACTTATAAGAAATCAAAAGCAATTTATTTGGTTTCACGCCGTTTTTACAATATTCGTATTGTTATGTATAATACGTTCTCGTTAATAGTAACGAGAACGTATTAGAAAAACTCATATCCAAATATGAATTTGTGATTGTATCCAACAACCTAAGAGTTTCTGGTGATTCTTTTAACCAATTTATCATTTCATTTTCCTCAGTTTTATTTCCTGAATAATTCTTGATCTTCAAAACTTGTCGATCTATTAAAAATCGACGAAGTTATTTTGATGTGTGACGCGTGTCGCTGTTAAGGGTTTAAACCCTCGGAAAGGACGGTAATCTTTCGGCTACTCGGAAATATATAGCAACTATTACTGCTCCTATAGTCCCGTTCGGATGAAGGCCGAAGACAAAGGTGACCAGATTACTCTCAACGGAACAGGCTCTAGTCTGAGAAAGGGTTAAATCCTTTATAAGACTTGGTCTGAATTGGGGTTCCATGGTATTATAGCGAGTACTTTCGTCTCACTGCTCCTGTTGTAAGAAATGATTATTATTGACTGAATGTGAAGTAATTTCGTTTTTGTAAGTTGTGATGCAAATAAGGGTATTGTTGTAGTTGGTCGACGATATACTTTATTTCAAAGATGATCTTAGTCACTTCATTTCTGTGGCTCTACATTCCAGTTTATTTATTTTCTTTTACATTGAGTGCAATTTTGATGTTTAAAAGTTGTATTATACAATTAATAATGGGGGTAAATTCATTGAGATCTAGTTGCTTAGAACACATTTTGTAACTTGAATCATGTTAAATTCTTTTGTTATTGATTTCTTAAGTTTGACGCGAACACTATACATGACATGGCATACCTACTTTTTACATTACAAATTATTATCCCTGTGACCTTGGACCCTTTAAGGGTTCAAAGCGTGGGGATACAATAAAGTAAATTAAAGTCAAGTAAATTCGTAAAAAGTGTTCAAATTCAAATTCAAAATCTTTATTGCAAGTTACATGGTAGTAGGTAAGTTGACAATCTTAAAATTAGAGTACATGTGACGCCTTGCAAGGGCGTTGCAATTTATAATAATACTTACATTAACTTAAAATGTTATAATATTGTTCAGTATTAATTTTCTTTTTACAATTGTAATAAAGCTAAAATCATTTAATATCTAACTAATCTAAAGTTTATATAATAAAAAAACATTTAAAATAATTTATTAAAATTAACATTAACATAAGTGTTTTATTTCTTTTGGTAATTAATTAACTAGCTGACCTGGCGGAATTCGTACCGCTTTCACAGTTTCTATGACAACAAAACAAACAAATCGTTAAATAGTTTACGCGTGAAAGGGTATCACACACACAAACAAACAAACAAACAAACTCACTTTTTTAATAACAAGTCTTTGATTATACTCTTGGGAATATATGTACAAAATTTCATGATGATCGGTTGAATAGTATACGTGTGAAAGCGTAACAATTACAAACAAAATAATCAAACAAACTCACTTTCGCATATTAAGTTAGGTTACTATTAGTTAAGATAGTTAGGGTATAAACTCTGATTTAGACACACATCTGCTTATAACGTACACCACTATTGTAACCCTGTAAAGGCCATCCCAACCCTATCCAAACAACTCGGAGAACCTAATAGAATGCGGGAGCTCGCTTGCGTGATGCCATTCCCTCTAGAAACCTACTGACGTTGTTTTGATCGTGATCAAGTAGTGTGGCTTGAGGAACCCTTTAAGTTTCTCGCCACCCCCAAAAAAGTCCAGTGACACTGTGAAGGCCGTTTACAGATAACAGCAAACTCTCTCCTAAAAATTTTTGAGCTTATCACCGAAATCAATCTTTTTTTTATAATTGATTCAACCTTTTTTGAATAAAATCGGATTGAGTTTTCAAACATGTGTCAAAATAAAATGTAATTTAAATCAAAAGCACTAAGGAGTATCGATATCAACTTCAAAGCAAATCGCCGCCAAAATAACTTTCTACCCCTTTTTAACCCTATTAGGGGATGAATTTCAATAAAATACGAAACACGCCTTCCATCAATTCTGTTAAAAAAGGTTTATACAAAACTTAAAGTAGATTGGACCAAGGAATCACATTATCCCATACAAATTTTGCCCCCTTTGTTGACCCTCTTAGGGGTAGAATTTCGGAAAATCCTTTCTTATACCTACGTCATACAAAGAATCCACCCTCCAAGTTTCAGGTCTCTACGATCAGCGGTTTAGGCTGTGCGATGATCCGTCAGTCAGTCATTCAGGACAACTGATGAATCCGATCTTTGGCTCTTCTCATCCAACTGTTACCAGCCAGTTTCCGTATATCGTTGCTCCGCCAGACCGTTTACATTACGATTCTAAAATCACCATGATCATCATCATCTCAGCCAAAAGACGTCCGCTGTTAGACCAAGGCATCCCCCAAAGATCTCCACAGCGACCGGTTTTTTATTGCTCCATCCATCCTCGCTCGTTTCAAAATAAGTTCTAAAATAGTTTCTGAATTGCTAACATAGTTCCGATTTCCGAATACAGGAAAGCTTCTTGAAAAACAAGAAAGCTTTGTGACCTCGCCTTGGCTGAAGTTTGGATGGTTGCAGCTGGTAGAGAGCTCGTGCTTTCTCACTCTCGAGCTCCTCCGTGCTTCGGAAGGCACGTAAAGCCCTTGGTCCCGGTTGCATTAGCAGTCGTTAACAACTACCAATCCGCACTGGGCCCGCGTGCCCTATCCATCCATAGGGAAGGCTCGCCCCAGCAGTGGGGACATAAAAAATGAGCTGATGATGATGATGATGTGTACGTTGCTCGAGTGCGGTATGTATAAGCTTACCTTCTAGGTCCTCCTTATTTAGTGGCTCAGGGTTCATGTCACGTGCCGTGTTACGCCATCTCGCCGTGTCGCAGCGTGTAGGAGTTCGCGTGAGGGGAATAAATATTTGGGGGATAAATTGTCATTATAAACGCTCGTAGTTGGCAATGTTACTGACACATTTGTTGATGGGTTATTGCGTGCTTTTACCAAGATGATCTGATTATTGGTGATCAAAAAAGATTACCTACATGTTGTATGTCACTGAACTCCTAAACGGCGAACTGATTTTGATGGAACTTTCTGTGTCCTTGGATGGATTAGATTCACAATTGAACCCGATAGGTGACGCTGCAATATGGTTCTAGGATTTTTTTTTTAAATCATGGGTTACTGGTGTCCAATTAAGCGGATAAAGGTTCGAGCGGGCCGCTAGTTATATATAAAAAAAAGTTATTACTAAAACATTACAAGGACTTTTTACAAATAACAATATTTTTATAGATGTAATAACATTGTATTGAATACTATCATATTTGCTTATTTACCTGAACAAGTAGGAACAAATTATATCTTAAGATAACTCCCTAAAATATTTGCTATACCAAACATAAAACATTTCCTTAAGCTACCATTTCCCATTCAAAAGATCTCGGTTGAGTTTAGGCAGGTCCTCTGTGATAACGTCATATTACGACGTACCCATGTGTTTTTGAGCACACTTACCCTCGTTTTTATGTCCTATATAGGGTAGATAAGCCACTAAATTTAGTACTGGTGGACCTATCTAAAAAATATTTGTAATACCTAATTCTACTCATAAGGGTCCGTGTCGTGTCGGACGCAAAAAATAGCACCATCTAGTGTTCAAGAGACTCAGTCCTATAAGGATTTTAAAAACGACTCGACTTCTTTTTACACAACTTGAGTCTAAAGACTAGAGTTTCCAGTCTTTTGTAATAAGACTCAGTCGTTACACTAAAATACTAAAAGTTTTAAACGACTTGAGCTGTTTTTAAAAGGACTAGCGCCTGAGTCGTGTACGATATTCAATTCAGCTCAAGCTCTTAGGTTAAAATTCGATGGATGTATGGTTGAGTGTTGTTTGTATCTTATAAATCCTGAATAAGTCTGTTAATTAAAACAAGAAAGTACTTAATCGAGCTTGTATTACCGTAATAATAAAAATACTATAAAACGCACACGCCTTACGGGACTAACGACTCCCGAGGCTTTTAGACGCGAGTCCTTTAAGGTTTGTAAGCCTTTGAGGTAACGACTTAGTCTTAAGACTTAAGGTTAAAGGACTTCGACTCAAAATAGCCTCAGTTTTAGTCTTTTGACTTCAAGCCTTAAGGGTTAAAAGACTATTCTAGTCCATTCTTCCATGACTAGCACTAACCCATCTCTCCCCGTGGGTGTCGTAAAAGACGACGTAAAATGTTAAGAACCCCGTGCCGTGCATATCGAAAAGCACCCTGGGTCACGCGCGCGGTGGCGGGTAAACCACCAGTAGGATTCTCAAGGAGAGTAAATACTTTGCCAAATCCATAGCCAAAATGTAGGTACTAGGAAGAAACGAACATTTTGCATTTACCCCAAGTATTATGGGACCAGGGCACGAAGAAGAAGAATTCTACTCATAAAATATTATCCTTATTTTTATTTTTTATTATTACATATTTGTGGATTATTGAAAAAAAAATCACAGCTAAATTGTGAAAAGTATGGGTTTGGAAAAAAAAATTGAGTACTGCTTGGATTGCATAGCACTTTTTAGTTAAATTCGATCCAACTTAATAACAGTCGATATGGAGTGTTCATGTAAAAATATAGTATTTAAACACTTTTTTTTTATTGTGCTGCTGGCTCCATTTATCAAATACCTACCGTTATTAGATTAAAGGGATTCTGTTAAATTACATAATCATCTACACTAATATAAAAGATATTTGTTTGCCTTTAAGGCGTAATAATCCGATAGAAAAATTCTTTCACTCAATAAAACTACACTATCTCCTTGAGTAATATAGGTAACTTTCGTCCCGGTCACTACTAAGACAGACTTTTAAACCCAACAACATAAGAAAAACAAACAGAAAATAGTTTTGATTGAAGCTCAGTCAAGTTTTAGAAAGATTTGGTAACTTCTTTTCTTAAGATTTGGTAATTTATTATCTTTTTTCCTTTCTGTTGTAAATAAAAGTTTTAATCGTAGTCCGCAACATAAGGCCTGTAAAATAGAATATAATTGATGATTAAACGAACTTACCTGAAGTGACGTTCTATCATAATTATACGAAGGCTTCGTCTGAAGAGATTAGAATACTTGTAGTACACGAACCGTGTGGCCATTCAATCACTATAGTTGAGAAATACAAATAAAATATTAAAAATAAAACATTTTTAAATCAACCTACTGTTTGTACTTCTCATCTGGCAACACCTTTGCCGCCATTTTCATTTAGTTCAGAGCTGTAGGTATAGGCAGATATAGGTAGGTAGGTTTTTTTTTTTTTTTTACTTATTTTTTTTTTTTATTTGGGTTTGTTAAACCAGTGGGAGGGTGGGAGCTAATCTCTTCAGACGAAGCCTTCGTATAATTATGATAGAACGTCACTTCAGGTAAGTTCGTTTAATCATCAATTATACTTTGCTTCGTCTTCGAGATTAGAATACTTGTAGATCTTTAGAGATTTGAAATAAGTAATTAAAAAAAAATACAAAGAAATATGTTTATATATATCTTTATAGAATCAATTAATACATAACATACAACAACAAGAGAAAAGAAAACTCACTCATATAGGTACTATTATACAATTAATAATAACATATTTATATTATGTATCAATATTATGATCAAGAATGGACATTGCAAAATCATTATTGCTGTCTCTCATCAAAGATTTTTGATAATATCGAGCAAAAACGCAGGATGAATCTGACCATCCAGCAGTTTTACGTATAAGGTCAAGGCTAACACCACGTCTATAGGCAAAAGATGTGGATGCATGTCTTGTCGAGTGGGCAGAGAAAATATTGGTGTCAATGCCACTCTTACTTAAAACTTCTTTTACCCAACGACTGATAGATTGGGAACAGACTGGTTTATGTGGGCTTTTAAAACTAATGAATAACTGATCCTTTTTTCTTATACAATTTGTTTTATTAATATAAACCAGCAATGCATTTGCAGGGCATATCTGAGGTTTTTCTCTGAAAAACGGCAAGTTTAGGCAGGGTTGACATGAACCAGGACGTGAAGACTTTACTAAATTTGGTACTTTGATCATAATATTTTCATTGTTGATTTCAATGTTTGACACTTCAATTTTACTTAAAGTCTGCACTCTATGTGCGGTAACAAGTGCTAACAATGTTACAACTTTTTTGGTTAATATTTCCAAACTGATATCTTCATTTGGGTACCAATTTTCTAAAAAGCTTAAAACAGTAGATGGATTCCAGGTAACATTATATTTAGGCAATGGCGGACGAAGGCGGTAGAAACCCTTAAATAATCTTGTTACTCTATCATCAGATCCTATTCTAGTACTTACAATTAAAGATAATGCCGATCTATAGCAATTTAATGTACTGTATTGAGCACCAGTGTGAAAAATTTCGGTTAGGAATGAAATAGCATGCGGGACTGATGCCTCATAAACGTCAATATTGTGGTGTTTACAATATACGAACCATTTTTTAAAAGCAACACCATATTGTTTGATCGAGTTATCCGATAATGAAGCACACATGATTCCTAATGCGCTGGGAGCGATGCCCCTTCTTGATAGTGCAGCGCGGATAATTTCGCGGCTACCAGCGTAACTTTGTGTTGCAGTTGTCTGTTGGGGACAGATATCAAAGTTTTTGAATTTGTTCCGAGAGTAATCATATCGCGACATAATAATTTAAATATGGGGAACCATGGTTGACTGGGCCAGAGCGGAACAACTACTATGCCTTCAGCATTATCCGTAATAATTTTACGGACCATTTTTAAAATAACAGAAACTGGAGGAAAAGCATAAAAATTTAATCCGTGCCAATTTAGAGTAAATGAGTTGACTGCAAAAGCGCCTGGGTCTCTATGCCAAGAAACATATGTATTACATTTTTTATTTAATCTGGTAGCAAATAAGTCTATGTCAGGTTTCCCAAAATGCTTAACGATCTTTCTAAAGGCTTGATTGGTTAGTTCCCACTCAATGTCAGGATGCGATCGTCGCGATTCCGCATCTGCTACTTCGTTGTCTTGAGAGCTAATGTAGGAAGCGTAAACAAAAATATTTCTTTCCTCGCACCATTTCCACATTTTTTTTGTAATATCGGTAAGGTGGGGAAATCGCACGCCCCCCATTTTATTTATATAAGAAATGGCAGTAGTGTTGTCTACACGAAGGAGAACTTGACAATCGCTCAAATCACTCGCAAAAACTTTAAGACCAAAATACGCTGCTAAAATTTCTAAATAGTTAATGTGCATTGTATTTTCAGCATCACTCCATTTCCCATTAGCTTTATCCTTGCCACATGCTGCCCCCCACCCTGTTTTGCTGGCATCAGAAAAAATTTCTATTTTATAAAAATCGTGTCTAATTGGATTATTGGAGTAATCAATATGTGTCAACCACCAATTGAAATCACTATAAAGATATTCAGGAACTGTCATGATACTGTCATAATCTTCTGTTTTTTCTAAGGCAAGATATTTACAACGTTCAATGTTTTTGGTATACACCCAACCATATTGGACACCAGGGCAGGATGAGGCAAGGAGCCCTGCTAATCGGGCAAACTGCCGTATTGTACATCTCTTTAATGTAATGAATTTTAAAATTTCTTGTTTTATCAAAAGTCTTTTTTCATTAGTGAGAGATATATGGAATTTTTTTGTGTCTATAATAAATCCTAAGTATTTACATACAGTGCTAGGCATTAATCGACTCTTTTCATAGTTGATAATGAAACCTAATGATTCTAAGATAGTTACTGTTTGAGATACATTCTCTTGACAGTTATTAAATGAATCAGCCATTAAACATAAGTCGTCTAAATAAATTGATGATATGTAGCCTAACGACCTCAGTAAAGATACTACAGGTTTCATGAGTTTTGTAAAAACCAATGGTGCAGTATTTAGTCCGAAAGGAAGGACATTAAATTCATAGCATTTATTTATTTTTATTGATAAATTATCATTAGAATTAGACACATTATCAATAAAAGTAAAACGTAAATATTTTTTATGCTCCTGATTAATAGGTAATAAAAAGTATGCATCTTTTAAATCAATTGTACATAAAAATGAATTTTGTGAAATCAATTTTAAAGTAGTTCTTAGGTCCTCCATTTTAAAGTGGTTGGTCGTTATATATTTATTTAGTGATTTTAGATTCAAAATAAAACGTTTTTTGCCATTTGATTTAGGTACTAAGAAAATACTTGAAATATATTGCGTATTACAAGGCGCACATTCTGATATTGCACCGGAATTTAATAATTCGTTAATAGCAATTTGATATTCATTAATTTCATCCATGGAATAATTTTTAGAGGAAGGTGTATAAACCTGAGTAGGGTTTGTATGAAATGGTATTTTATAGCCGTCTTTGATCCATGATAAAATAAAGCAATCATTTGTTATGAGACGCCATCTGTCATGAAACAAGGCTAATCTACCAGCAGTACCGCTTACCTCGCCTAGCGGCGTGTCTGCATACGCCCGCGTGAGCGCTGCTGCGCTGGCGGCGGCGGAGGCGCTTGATGCGCGAACGTCGGCGGCGGGTGCGGCGGTGGTGGCGGTGGAGGGGCTTGGTATCTGCGAGGCTGTTGCATTGCAGCTGCTGGTCTCCTCCCTACTCCCGATTGCCTCGCTGGTGGGAGGGGAGGTCTCACATTTAAAGACCGGGATTGATTAAATCTTGGTTGAGAAGAAGGCACTGTCTTAGCTTGCGGGATGGTCTTCATTTCCGCTCCAGATTTGCTTATCGCTTTTGCTGCTTTTAGTGTATCAGCTAATTTTTCTCCAAATAAGTAGCTGTCTATCTCAGTAGCATAAAGATGGTCTTTAATGTCTTTTCTTATAGTAGAAGTGACAAAACTTCTGCGCGACATTGATTCGATATACTGAGAATCACACAGAAGTCTACCTGCATCTAATAAGGATTTTATGATCTCAGTGTCTTTATTTTGACTTGAGAAAATTTTTGTCAATGCATGACTAATGCAACTTATGGCTACTGCTTGCTGGTTTTGTTTTGTCTCTATAGCTTTGTCTTTTTTGACTAATGTTTCGGACAAGGCGGCCTTTATTTCAGGGTTCAATTGAGGAGAGCCAATTTTTAAACAATTTTCTGGTAAGAAATGTTTGTCAAGAAGGTCTTTTTTCACATCTTTTGACAGGCCATGAACTGAAATATGTTCCCAACGAACTGCTAGTTCACTTTGTATTGGTGAACTATACTTTTTATTTATTGAAGGAGTTTCGCCTAGAAGCTCGAGTATATTTTTATCTAAAGCAGACTCACCTTCGTTTGGCTCTGCAGAAGTCGAAGGTATATCAGACTCAAGTATTTGCGAGCTGGAGTTCTGCATATCAGTTGGAGATAACTCGGATATCATTATTCCGTCATCTAAGGTGTCGGTAAGGACTGGTTCATAAACAGACTCGTTTGGTTGGTTGTCTGAAAACAGACAAAAAAAAGAGCTCAAATTTCGTTCACGTATAAAAATAGGTCACAGGCTTAAGACCTGAACTCACATTATTAGCATGAAGGAATTATCTTTAGTGGATAATCTCAACGCTTTTCGCTATTTGATACAAAGGCGATAATCTTAATAACTACCCTCAATGTATATTGTGTGAAGGTAACACTCTCAAATGAAGTGTACTCGACACTAAAGGTACTGATATTAATAATTAATAAAATAGTGTTAAATTGTAAAAAAGACATTGCGTAAAATACCTTCTTGTAATGACAACGCTTGGTTGGAGTTTTCTGAAGATGAACTCGATGAGATTTTACGGGAACGTTTTTGTAACTGTTTCTCCAGTTTTTTGATTTTACGCATAATGTAATCATCACTGTCTTTATTTTTACGTTTTGGCATGTTTGTTCAAGTAAAAAACACTGGTTAAAGTTAATGTTCACGGTATTATCTGTTGAACGGCCGGGCACTAGAACGCGAAATGAAAATGGCGGCAAAGGTGTTGCCAGATGAGAAGTACAAACAGTAGGTTGATTTAAAAATGTTTTATTTTTAATATTTTATTTGTATTTCTCAACTATAGTGATTGAATGGCCACACGGTTCGTGTACTACAAGTATTCTAATCTCGAAGACGAAGCAAAGTATAATTTTATTCTAAGTAAGTTACAATTGAAACTAATTTATACTGATCTGAGATCAAAGGTACTGAAATCAGAGTTAGTTAAGTAAGTGCCTTCTATTATATACTTATGTAAGTGTAAAAGGATACTGTAGGTAAGGTCTAACTGTTGAAACTATATAATATTTTGTAATTATAAATGTATTTGTTTGCTCAACACTATTCAATGTACTCGTATAACTTGTTAAGTGGAAACTTCTTTGGCAAGTGTAAGATTTTTATAGTTGTATCTGTTCAAATGTACTTAAAATGCTGTTTGTTTCCCAAATAAAAAATAAAGAACTATATTGTACATAGTTAAGCAATAAAGAATTGCTATAACAAACCATTTTTTTTATTTTAATTTATATTTACATGAGAACCAATATTTTTTTTATATAAGTTAGTGCCTGGTGCCATCTCCATTTAAACTGGAACAATGCAAACCGTAGATATTTCTTGTTTCGCTTTCCTAAGGCTTTCCTGCTAAAATTAGATTTTTCTTGTTTTCAAAGAAAACTCCATACACATCGCAAATAACGTACACGAACGTCGCTACGAGACCGGCTACGCGATCACGTAGCGCAACTTAATCGTAGACGTGTGCTAGATACTGAAATATTTATGTAGTTTTTTATTTAGCGTAGTCCAATACTACAAAAGGATACTATGTTGCGTAGTTTAGGCGATTAAACAATCACATCAATATTCCTATTAAAGAAGTGAGAGAAATCTTAGTTTAAAATAATGAAATACAATCTACTCGTACAAGAAGACATTGGGATGTTACTCACCACAGTGGCCCAATGAGGGTTGGTGGGTTAGAAACCTTCATGATTGAGGACTTCTGGCCGAAGGGCATGATATATCGGCGTTTCCGCGGCAGACTGCCCGCTAACACCACCGGGCCAGCACATGGAGGTGCATATATGTATATACTAACAGTTCTAAATTTTATTTACTAACAAACAGCACACAAAATTATTATAAAGTTTGTGTGTATGTGTGTATATTTGTTGCTTCTTCACGCTGCAACGGATGGATGGATTTGGATGAAATTCGGCATACAAATAGTTTATAACCTGGATTAACACGTAGGATAGTTTTCATCCCGATATTTCCACGGGAATGGATGGAAACTGTCAAAGCGGTACGAAGTCCGCCCGGTCCACTAGTTATTTATAATTTGTATGTATTTTAGTCTGTATGTGGTCTGTACTTACGTGATTGTAAATTGGTTTAAAAAATGGAGAAAAAGCAAAAATTCCTCCTGAGTTGGCAAGACCCAGTTCTTCTCGGTCGAAGGCTCTCCCAAAATCCGAACGGGTGGTAGACTCAGTTGTTTAAGTAAACAAAATTTTAATTTATTTTTATTTGAATTTTATACTTACTTTGACGTCAATAAGTGCCTGTATATACGAATTCAATATAAGTGAATAAACGATTACTTATTTACTTTGTCTGTTGCCTAAAATAACTATTTATTATTTAATTACTACCATCTTACTACAACAACCGGAGCAACGGTTTAAAGTGCCTTCAAAACCTAAGCTCCGTCAAAAAATTACGAGAAATGTTGTAAGCTAAGGATTTTTCAAGTTTGTCTTAATTTACTAATTTCACTTAATAAATCTTTGAACACGATAATGGTTATAATTCTGTTTTTGCAGGAGACAAAGTAATAACCTACATATTTTTAAATAATAATAAAAATATCTATTTCGTTATTAGAAAATAAAAAGCGGACTAATAAAATCAGATTAATTATAACGGCCCTTATTTTGTACCTGGCAATATCTGGCTTGTGCAAACTTTAACATAATTTTTATTAGTAAAATTTCTTTGCTATCTGCCTTCGTACTGACAAAGAATTAATTGCTTCCCTGAGCGTAGACAAAAGCAATAAATTACGGAATGGGAAGCAATTTTTTGTTATTAAATAAAATACAAAAGCTGTTTTTCTTGTTAAAAGGCGAGTGATTCTTCAAGGAAATCGTTTAGTCATGCTAATTTGGCAAGAATACCGTGCGAACGCTTCAACGGGCGGCGCGGCGCGGCGGCGGCGAGATAAAATATTTTCAGGATCTTTGGCAGGTACGTGTTTGTTTGACGCGTGAATGGATTGCTATTGACACTTTCACTTGTAAGAAGTAAATAAAATCAGTGCAGATTATTTTGATATAAGTATTTTATGATTTAAGTATCACATGCACACTTAAGCTTACTTCAATAATACACCCCACCACCCGAACCGGAGGAGCTCGATGGCGCAGTGGTTAACACGCCTGGTTTCCGAGTGCTGAGGTTAAGTAACTTTCGCAAAGGCCGGTTATCGGATGGGTGACCAAAAATGTATCATCTCGAGCTCCTCCGTGCTTCGGAAGGCACGTTAAGCCGTTGGTCCTGGCTGCATTAGCAGTCGTTAACAACCACCAATCCGCACTGGGCCCGCGTAGTTTATGGTCCGTTCTCTCTATCCATCCATAGGGAAGGCTCGTGCCCCAGCAGTGGGGACATAAAATGAGCTGGTTATGACTATTTATCACTACCAAAACACATAATCGTATTGTAAAACGGTACGATAGCGTAAAAGTGCATGACGGCCGGAACCGACCGATTGTAGCAACCGCAACCAGTAGCAGTCGCGTTGCCAATGTGCAATCAGCAACTGCTTTCTTTTTTTCGGTAATAAACCTGCCGCTTATTGTTAACCGCCAACTAAGTATAATGTTGACAGCATTCCACAAACAAAACGGTACATATCTAGACGTCCTAGACACGTCCTAGATGACTCCGATAACAGTTGCAAACGCCCCGCGCCCGATCCTCAAAATGCCACACATGCACATACGGGCATGATACACTAATCATGCACATTCGCTTAGGCCCAAGACATTGTACTCGTAGAATAAGGGTGCGACGACCAGCCCCCCAACCGCCTAACTCTCTCGCTTTCGATCGCTTTGAAGGCGAGGCCCTCGCCTCGCTTTCTAATATAATATCGAAATACAATACCGAATAATATCGAAAACTATAGCCTATAGCTATCGATATTGCTTTCATATTGCTTTCGAAATGACAAGATGACGCCTCCTCCTCGCCTCGCCTTCAAAGCAATCGAAAGCGAGAGAGTTAGGCGGTCGACCCCCTGGTTCACACGCACTATACCAGGCACAGACATGAACCTAGGCTCTTCTCCCCGCCCTGTCTTTAGAGGCGCCCTCAGGTTGTTCCGCTCCCGATCGGATTCTAACCCCTCAGAGAATATACTAGGGAATAGGGACACGCTCTAGTGCGTGATGCCATACCCTCTAGAAAACTTCTAGGTGTTTCGATCACACGACTTAAGGAACCCTTTAAGTTTTTCGACGCCCCCAAAAAAGTCCGGTGACGCGGAAAATGCTGTCTAAGGCAATCAGCAAACTCTTAAAAAAACACTCCAACACTTCCTTTTGTAAGATTTTTATTGTTTATATACATATGAGTTTGTTATACTTTTTTCTCATTTTGAAATCAAACGGCGAAAATTGTATTAAATGTAAATATCCATTTGTAGGAGAGTGTTAGCGCCTGTGGTATCTGCTCATTTCGACATTTAGACTTTATGGGAAAATGAAAAAAACGAGCTACTGACGCACGATAGTGTTTTAAAAAAAACAGACTCGTGCCCTGCCCCCCAACCGCCTAACACTCTCGCTTTCGATCGCTTTGAAAGCGCTCGCTTTCTAATATAATATCGAAATATAATATCGAAATATAATATCGAATAATATCGAAAGCTATAGCCTATAGCTATAGCATATTGCTTTCGAAATGACAAGATGACGCCTCCTCCTAGCCTTCAAAGCGATCGAAAGCGAGAGAGTTAGGCGGTCGACCCCCAGTACTATCGCTTATCTCAGTATTCTCAGTTACCAGTCTTTCACAATCTACATGTACGAACAGTATCGAAGTAGCTGGGAACTTTAGTACCTTGACATAAAAGCTTTTACTACATTTTGAAAGGTACTTGGTTGGCATTTGGATGCACTAACATGTTCGTTGCTGACTGTACCTCTATTTTCCTATCTTACAGTTGATTCTTCTCAATAGAGGACAGCATTTCAAACCCCAAACCGGTGGTGGTAGAATCATGAGTATTTAAGAAATGCTTCTAACAATGAGCTCATTTATGTAGGAGCTTGTTTACCATCTTATTAAGTACGTAGTGGTGTAGGTAAATTTCAGTTCCTGTTTCATTTCAAACGAAAACAAACAGCGATCACGAAATATGAGTCAAACAATAGCAAGCGTTATCCAAAAGCGGCCTGCTCTTTAAGTTCTAATCTAACACCGCAAAAACAACGCTTCTCATAATTACCTAATTGTACTACATAGAACGTGTTACGGTTCCTCTGTTTGGTCCACTCCGACGTCCGAGCGTCACGTTACGTGTCAACAAATACGGACTATCCTATTACGCCAGTGACACAGTGTCGAAAAAATAGTACTAGTTGGAAAACGAATGGCTTTATCACGTGCGTGGCCGGTAGCGTAGGAGGGAGAGGGGCGATTGTAGTGGGTGGAGGGAGCGAGAGCGGCGATCCGTAACCTTGACCTGCGCATTAGACTCGGGCGCTGGCGGCGCCGCGGCCGTTTGCGGAACTAGCAATTTTATTTAATAAATAATGGCGCGCGAAATGACATCTCACTTTGTGTGGTGTGTGTGCCCCTTTTGCTTTCCAAGAATTTTCGCTTATCAGTAAGTTCCTGCTGAGTCCGATGGCCGCTCCATGATTTTTTTGGAGAGAGATTGCTAATGGTCTTATAGTGACACTGTCGCCAGTAAGTCAATTAAAATGTCTAAAGTCAGCAGGGAAGAGCAGCGATTAACGAATTAGAAAAAATAAATAAGTAGAATTAGGGTTACAATTGTGAAAAAATTGCAATTATTGCAATGACCCGGACAAGTGATCAGATTTAATTAGCAAAGTAATGGATATTTTAATGTTAAAGTGGGATTGGTATTTAAAAACATTAGCAACTGCTCTACAAATATGGCGCTTACTAGAAGTTAAAACTAGGAGATTATATAGGAGCTAAAAGTACTGACTGATCTAGGCTTTGTAGGGCTTAGGTAAGATTTTGACATACTCAAACATAAAACAGTAACACAAGTCGGCTGACGCATACATTTTTTACTTTCAACAACAGCAAGAAGGTCTTCTGTGGTCTAGTGATAAAAATTCCTTAGGTCCCAGGTTTGATACATGTTTCATCTCGGTTTGGTTGCTGTTAGGGCTTGTTTTAAGTTTGCCTAGCTAGCTACCACCATTTTAATAATAATAATAATAATAATAAATCATTTATTTGCTTTTTAACATGGTATGTAAGATGTTACAAAATATATAGGTAAACCACATGTTAAGCTAATCTAAAATATAGCATGCAAAACATTAGTGAGGAACTTAGACTATGAGCTCTACATAAGTACTTCCGAAGTTCCCAATATTTGTTTACAATAAAATAATTTATGATTTTTTATTAAAAAATTCTTGAATATTATAAAAATTATTGTCGTTTAACCAATTATATAAATTTCTTTTGAATGCAATGTCATTGTCTGTCTTCATATTATTAGGTATTTTATTAAAAATTCTTACGCACATCGTCAAGCAACTAGGATAAGTTCTATATAGTTTTTATATAAGTTTTATATCCGTTGTGGAGATCCTTGGGGGTGGGGGGTGGGGGGGGGGGGGGGTCTTTGTCCAACAGTGGACGTCTTTTGGCGGAGATGATGATGATGATCATGATTATTAGGAAAATTGATACAATTTTTTTCTTGTAAATGGTTCCATAAGCCCTATGATCGAGACATCGTCTAGTCGGGTTTCTAGAGGGTATGGAGTATGGCATGTCTCCGTCTCTACCAGATTCTTCGGATCGAAATATTCCGTGCAGTGTGTGAGGTGAAAGCCCCCTGTACAGTTTTGATTTAATATAAGGAAACCTGATACTAATATCCCACTTAGTTCGCTCATCGGGCGTCTCGTTACGTAAAGACATACATACATAACGCTGTCACCTCTACCACCCATAAGATACACGTGCTGCGTTCGCGACGCATTTTGTTATTATCTAATTAATAACTCCTCTGTTTCGAGCCCTTGAAAGCGAGTGTCCTCAATATTTTAACTGAAAACACAAATGAAACACAAATAGAGGTAATTTGTTAGAAGCCGTTTGAATGAGAACCGTTTCCATCTTATTATTTTAGTAATTTTGTAAAACAAGGTGTAAAGTCTTTTAGGATAATTTTGTTATCTTTTTAATATTGTCTATTATCCTTATCCAACCCTAATTGAATTGTTTTTGTACTTTTAGAAGTACTTTTCAGTTAAGATTTTTTCTTACTTTCCAATAAAATTAGTTAATACTAATTTACTTAAAGGATCCCTTAGCCAGTGTAAAATTATAAATACACCACAATTAAAAAAATATCAATCAAGAGGATTTAAATTTAGATAATACGAGTGACATAATTATATTTAGCGATGAATTTGGTAAAAACATGGGCCGCTTGTTATTCAAATTATCAATTACTGTATGCCTGGAGCTTCTTATCATGATATTTCAATAAAAGCGATTGATTATAAATATAAACGTAATAGTTTTTTATTAATTTTTTTTTGTTAAATGAACAAATCAAATTTGATTAAAAGTTTAAATAACTTAAATAATTTAAATGTGGGAAAAATATACTGATTACTTTACCCTATTGTAATGGCTTGCCACAAGAGGAAAATACTACTAGACATAAGCTGATTATTTGACATTACATACATTTTGCAACAATGAAAATTTGCATTTAATTGACACTAACAATTATGTTAGTAATTTTTATTTGACAAAAGATAGTTATTATCTGCCAATTTATTTTAAGCGACAAATAGCTTCATCGCTATCAAATAAAACACATCTCAGCCAAAAACTTGGCTAAACAAGTTGCTCCTATTGAACAATGTTTAATAGACATAAATGTCAGTAGTGTTTCTACTGACTTTCCAATCAATAATTTAAATTAAATCATTAGACAAAAGAGGAATTCTCTTGCAAAATGTTTGGTTATATTTAAAAAAAATATTTAATTCATTCTAAGAAAAGCCCGTCCCAACCTAAATATAATAAAAATGTTCACTCATTCAATATGGTTCACCAGAACATCCAAGGAATGACGGGCAAAGATTTGGAGATTGAATTGTTCATGAAAATTAATAAAGTAGATATTTTATGAATTACTGAACACTGGCTTAAAGAACATCAGGTTATGTTCAATTTTAATAATCATCTGGTAGGTAGTTCGTTCAGTCGAGTAAATTCAATTCATGGTGGCTCCTTAATTATAGTTAATAAGAAGTTAAAATTAAAGGAACGAAAAGACATAGTGAGCCTCTCGGTTGAGCGAACAATAGAAATAGCTTGTGTGGAGCTGGAGCGACTTATTGTAACAGGCCTCCGTCAGCATTGAATGATTATTTTGAAAAAGTAATGGATGAAGCTTTGTATAAAATCCGCAATGTAAGTAAAAAGATGTTGTTTGCGGTGATTTTAATATTAATTTGTTAGAAAAGTCTAAAAATTTATTTCAATCATATAATTTCAATAATTTACTTTTGGAGCCGACTAGAATAACTGCCACTTCGGCCACTTGTATCGATAACTTGCACCGATCTAGCACCACTGTCTAAACTCATTATTAATAAACTATATAGACTCTGATCATTGTGGCCAAATGGTCAGCCTTCCACATCAGTGTAAGCAAATGAAGAAACAGAATTTCACTGTTGTAACAAAAACTGCAGGACGTCTGGAACGCTTTAAAAACAATCTTTGTGATAATATATGTTATTTGGAATACACCGTGACAGGTTAGACGACGGACGCGTTTAAGGAGGTAAACTAGTAACTTATATACATCCCTTTTAGTTAAAAAAGGTTATAGCAAATTTTAAAACACGCGAGTTATTACGCGTTTTAAATAAAGTGAACTGGCACAGGCTGATAATGACGATGATGATGTTGATGTCGATATACCGTTATAAATGTAAATATGTATATTGCTATGTAAACTAGAGTAAATATGATGCTATCAAGTACTATTAAAAGTTATTAGCCAAAACCTCGTAAAGAAAATGTAAATTTGGGAGGTTTACAGGATATTTACTGCTGACAGCCGCTACGACCCATAAATACACGTCAATAAAGAATTATGAGTAGCTATATAACAACAATATAATAAACAAATAATTATATAACTAATAACTAATAAACTAACAAATATACATATCTAGTGGTAATTTTATTAAGGCTGCACGTATTGTATCCTAAGCTTAGATCCTAAGCAATGAAAATTTAAAAAAGATAGAATGTGAGTTTGGGTTGGCATTGACAGCTTTTGGCCGCTCCTCTTCCATTTTTGAAATTTTTGAAAAGAGTTTATATAACTATGCGTGTGTGTCAAATACATGGTGTAATGTTTGTTTTATTGATTTAATGTATTTTTATGCATAATAAAAAAAATAACATTCTGCAATCCTTCTCTATATAAATTATAAGTGTGCGTTTCATACTCCTCCGTCCGCGCAATTTTCGTAAAAAGGGGTACATAGTTTTTGCTTCACGTATTAATATATAGATAAAAGGAACAACATAATAAATTAACGGATAAGTCGTCAAGTTACTATATTGTTCTTTTCTCTCTTCCCGACTATATATCCCACATGGTGGTGGGGTCAGCCTTACTTATTATTTTCCTCCACTTCTCTCGCTCTATCCTCGACATCTTGTTCCTGTTACCTGGCAGTCCCTCATGTTCCTTTGCACTACATCCTTCCATCTTGTCTTGGGTCTGCCTCTCGATCTTGGACCAGGGATAAAAAGATGCAATGCCAAGTTTCCAACGTAGTTGGACGGCCGCCTCTTCACATGTCGTCAGTGAAGTTCTAACAGTGCGTAAGTAAAAAATGGCTACTTTACAGGAGAGCGAAATAACTGTATTAAAGTGTAGTAACAAACATTAGAAGTATATATTTTTGGAAGAGGTACTTACAGTAAACCCTTTGAAGAAATTAAGGACGATTTCTGATTAGTTGAAACGTAGCGCGCGTTTGTTCTTTATCGAATCACGACAAAATCTTAAAAGCGCCAAAAATTACTTACGCACTGTTAGAACTTCACTGACGATGTCCGTATCATCGCAGCCTACTTTCCTGCAGCTTGTCGGCGATATCGCGGACGTCCAGGCTTCCTCGCTCGTACTCGTTGCGAATCTTGTCGAGCCTTGTGACGCTACACATCTACCGAAGCATCTTCATTTCAGCAACTTGAATGGCTTGGACATGTCCCTGAGTGACGACCCACGTTTCACTTCCATACATTAGGACAGGCCTTATTAAACTTTTGTAGACCAACCCTTTGAGTTTTACTGGCATCCGTCTGTCACACGTCACACCAGTAGCTTCCCACCATTTGAGCCACGCTGCGGCTTTTCTGTGCTGAATATTGCATAGTAAGTTATTATATTGTTCCTGAACACAATTATTTCGAATAAGCAATTCTTCCTTATTTATAACATTATTTTGATTTTGATTAGGGAAACCTACTGTTTAAATATTAATTTATGTAGAATTGATTAGCTGTGTATTGAATGCGTTGAAAATATATTTTATTGATATTAAATTAATTAAGATTCACTTTGTATCCCTGTGCCGATAGAGTAAGTAAATAAGTAACTGATAAAATGTTTTTGTTTTGTTTATATAATTTTTAACGCAAATTTGGTTGCGAACAAATTACAAAAAACGCAAATCTTGAAAAAAAATCGACGAGCAGGATTTGATTCTGCACCTTTCTGACATACCGGGTCAGGTACTCTCCCAATTGAGCTATCGTGGTTCTAACCAGCCCGCCGAAATTATTCAACACTAGGTATTTACTTTTTACTTTGAAAGCCAAAGGCGCCCATTCAATGTCAACAACTACCGTCATTAACATCCGATCATCAAACCAATATAAATAACTGATATCAAATTGCGTGAAAAGGCAATGTTTTTCCATTACGTCTTTAGATCGCGTAGGTGTTGTTCATTAAAATCTGTTTCTGTTTACTTCAAAAAGTAATACCTACTAAGTAAGTTTAAATACATAATTTAAAACACTGATTAAAATGGTCCCGTGAACTACAAAAAAATCTTTTGTGTTATATTTCCGACACAAACGTTTTCACAATTTCCTGCTGCCAACTTATTATACTGCTACACACAACAAAAATGGTTAATACTCGTAATTAATTTAATATAATTACGTGTTATATAACATCCGACCACGGACAACTCCTGGCGCGCGTTGTCACTGGTCTGCAGTACTGTTCATCCTACTTTGCGTTTTTCATTCAATCTTGATTTACCAATTTACCAGTTTTTACTATCCATTTCTTTCACTAGTCCCTTTGTTAAAATCCTAACGAATGGTTGTTATGCGTAGTAGTTGTAATGAATAATACCTAAACAGATAAATAATAAAAAAAAGGGAAAAGGAAAAAAGAAAAATAGGCAATTTACTGCAGGCCACAAGCTACCTATCCATTTCCCGTCGTGTTACCTCGCTCTCAAGCAATACACATTTGACGGAAACGAGAAAAAAAATGATAATTATCGTCTAATCATAATCCTAGGAAACATAAAAAATGATGATCATGGAACATCACCATCATCCTCTGTAATCCGTCTTGGAACCTAATTTAATTGGACCCTAAAGTTAAGCTAACCGATCATCGTCCGTCATGGATGAGCCATGTATGACAGCTTTATAATACAGAATTCTTAAGACAAAGTAGCTTCTGGTCTATTATGTTTATTTACGACGTCATAGTTTTACTTGTGTATGTAAATAATTAAGTAATATAACTTATAAAACGGTTGCGGTATTTCTTCCGTTCAATGAATAAGACTTAAGCATAGTAGAAACTGTAGAAAGCAATTAAGAAAAATATTGGGGCGAGTGTTGTCAAATTAAATTCCCCAAGCATTTGCTGTGAAACGAATTTGACGCAATTTTGTATTCGATTAAAAGTTAGACAGAAAATTATTTACTGGAAATATTAAGATTTCACAAGGTGACTTTTCTTTTTGAGTAATTTTATAAGGTACAAGGATTATGATGAGCGTATCGAGAATATACTGTTGATCTCTCATTCACTAATGAGAAATAAACATTCAAATAAAATTTCCCACCAGATGTAAACGAGTGCGTTTATAAATATATTATTCCGTGAAAGAAGCTTCAACGAGATTTATTTCTTAAGGTTTTGTTTATATATATTTTTAGGAAGTGTTTATTCCTTTGTTATAAATGTATCCGAATTTTAGCAATTTCTGTGCGAACATGAGGTATTATAATCGTTCCCAAAAGCGAGACTCAAAACGCGTATGGGCTAGGTGCGTGGGGCTCGTGGGTAGGTGGGTGGGTAAGGCAATAGCTCAAATATAAAAAATAGTATTTCAAGTACATCTGGAGGACCGTGTGCAATTTTCAATAAGGTTGTACTTAGCATACCTTCAGAGTCAAAGAAATGGTTTTAAGCATCACTATTCCTATACGTTATAGTCTCCAGTTTTCCCATTCTGACCTTTTTAGATAGTTCAGCCAGTACTGGTGAAGATGTCTGCAAAAAGTCACTAGTCTGCACCCCGTTCATAACCTGCTTCAAGAAAGTGGTGCGTAACCTAATGTTAAGTCATCACAGTTTTGGTGGATTACTGGCACGTCGACGACGAAGCTTCGTACCAAGGTTTGGGGTAAATTTTTACTATCTAATATTAAAACATAGCCGGCTGCACTATCTAAATATAGCAGGCCGGTGTTAAAATAAAATTGGGTCACGTTCTAGCGTGTTACGTTACACAAGCGAATCCCTTAATTTAACTTTATGTCGTCGTCTGGATTGAATATAGTGTCAGCACCAGTCAGCGTCGATCAATCTTCGCATTGTGTGCCTTCTTCCGCCCCCTGGAAAACAACGGGACAAAGTTCTGGCAAAACAACAATTCTATCAATCTCAAGGATGACTACGTTTCTTTTGATGCAAATGAGACCATATTTAATAACAAATCTTCTAGTGTTTCCTCTCGAAAATATATTTGTAAGTAAGAAAATGTTTATTTGGGTGCTCCGCCTCGTGGTGTTTTATTATGTTTTTGTTGATGTTACAAAAGGTTTTTTTTATTTGCTCTCTGTCAATCCGACGGTCATAAATAAAGGTTGTGTTCGTTTGAGTTGATACGGTACCTAGTTGATTTTGATTTGTTACTTCCTCTTTTTTGTTTGGATAAAGTAAATATATTTTAGTCGTACACGTTTCCCTGAAACAGGCTTTGTAAACTGTTGTGTAGGTGACGATGGACTGACATGATAACTAAATCGCCTTCACCTTTACAAAGTGTTTTGGAAATTTCTGGTAAATATCTGGCAGTAACTGACGATAACTTGAGAGCGAAAGCATGATTCAGGTCGAACTGATGATTCTTAAGTTCAAATTATTACAGCCTCACGAGAATACGAGAACCTTTCATCACCATCTACCTATTAAGTCCACAGCTGGATATAGGCTTCTCGAATTGCACACCGACTACGATCCGATTACGAGATTTACGAGATAACCCCGACAAACAAACAAACAGTCACAAACTTTATCTCTTTATTAATAGTGCAGATGTCACTGTACTAATTAAAACCTTTTCTTTTAACAGATGTACAAATAACGTGGTTGTCGCCACCACGCGGAGTGGTTCCGTGCGTGGTGGCGGAGGCGGGGCGGTCGACCCGGCGGCCCCCCCCGCCCCTCGACGCGGACGAGCGGCCCAGGAGTCGGGCCCCAAGGAGGTTGGTATACTTGAGAAATTCTACCAAGAGATTGGAAACAATTGATAGAAAGTAATAACCTCAAGAAGATTGACAAACTTGAGAACAGCTGGTATACTTGACGTGGTTCTCGCCACCTCGTGGAGTGGTCTCGTGGGTGGTGACGGAGGCAGGGCGGGTGACCCAGCACCCCCTTTTTCCCCACGGCGTGGATGAGTGACCCAGGAATTGGGCCACGATGAGGTTGGTAGGTATACTAAAGAAATTCTCCTAAGAAATCCTAATAATCAGTAGAAAGTACAACCCTTAAGAGGTTGGTATACTTGCAAAAATCCACCAAGCAATTGGAAACAATTTGATTGAAATTGAGTAGAAAGTATAAGGTTGTCCCCAATAAGGTTATTACTTGGGAACAGTTGGTATACTTGACGTGGTTGTCTATGTAGGAAGACACAGAATGCGGGTAGCACGCAATCTGTAGCTGTTGTATTTAAACATGATTATTTCTAGGGGCCTTAGTGTGATTGACAAACTTGATGATGCTCGAATATTTCCTCTGTGTCCAGGTTGGGTGGCGACGGTGCGGAGGTGTCCCGCAAGAGGAACGGCACGGAGGGCGTATACCAGTGCTCGGTGCGCCACCATGCTGGCACCGTGCTCGGCTACCCGGTCCATTGGAAGTTCGCTTGTGAGTACGGTACCTTCCACTTTCATTTCATTTAATATTAAGATGGCCGCCGATGGCCTTTTACAGCGTAACCAGGCTTTTGTGGGCAACGAGAACGGTTCCTCATGATGTGATGATCGAACATCCTCAAAGGGTTTCCAGAGGGGATAGCATCACGATAGTGTGTCCCCATCCCCTATTTAATACTCCAAAGAGTTCGGATCGGCATCTAGAATGGAACAACTCAAGGGCGCTTCTAAAGGTTAGGATCTCGGCTCGGGTTGATCAGTTCGATGTGATTCCACTTCAAATTATGATCACGCTTCAAACTACATTCTAATGCCATTATCACACTATAAATATATACCTACTTTTTAATTATTTTATTTGGTCCTTGTTTCATTTAGGAGGTGTAGTGATTAAGCCAATAACCATGATTTGTAGCAATGACCTGATTTCAATTAAAGCGTCCTTAAACCAGCTGTGGGACACTAAATATTATATGTTTTTACCTTTACTTGTTCACAAGTAATCATCAACTTACGAGAAGCTGCCTATCTAGACCAAATCGTCTTTGACAAAAATATGTAAGCATTAGATTATTATTAATAGCTATTGAAATTGTTAAATTTTGCATTCAAAAAGCGATAGTTCAATCGTTGAATAGTTGAATAAATAAAGCGATTGCCTTTACTAAGATTTTACTAAACTGGAACCTTCGTCTCTTCGCTGTCCGGGTGACTGCTCTGCCAATTGAACTGATGGTGACCGAGCATTGATTTCCTTGTCGATTTTGTCAAGTGTATAACGCTCTTTAGCCAGAATTGTTTAACGAATCTATTAAGTTTTACTCATCTTGAAATGTTTTACCTTCCAACTAAAAGGATCCGTTTATTTACCAAGTATTATATTATCCAAGTTATATCATGTAAGCTTCGATATATTTTTATATCAACAATATATCTAAATATCATTGTTCGTCTTGTACGCATATATATTAAACATACAGATCGCAACATATATAAAAGTCAACAAAGCATAAAGTAACGAATAGAAATATTAATAGGCACATATTGGTAGTTTATTGACAGATCCGACATTTCCCATGTGCCTCTTTCCGAGCATCTCTTCTACTGAATATAATATTGTTTCCAAGAAGTTTAATATATCACTAGTTTTTGCCGGCAACTATGTACTTCCACGGGGAGTCGTTGCCGGTGACATATCAAAAACAATATTGTGATATCAGATAAAAATACTGAATAAAATATTGAAAATTTCAAATTTCAAAACATTTATTTAAAAAGAAACACTATCTATCCAACAAACAATTTAGTATTGAACTACTTATCTTCCATTTTATCCTTTAACACGCATAGTTAAAAAAGTAAAGTTTCTAATAATTTTCAAATCACTTTTAAATTACGAAGAGTTTTGAAACGCGTGTAAATTCGTACATAAAGTGTATTTTTCTTCCTAATTTCAGCTACTTAGAGGAATTAATTTCCAAAAAAACCTTTCTGTAGCGCTTTTCTTCATCATTCATCATCATTTACTCAACACTTCTTATTGTACGTACGTATGCAAAAGAACCTGACGACAATGTTACGAGTACTTATAAGGACACATATTCAATCTAAAAATTAAACTCGTACACCACTAATCCTACTTACTGTTATGTTGATGCATAAAGATATAATATAAGGATTGACAGATCATGTACGAATAGTATTTAGAAGGTATGTATTTCGTACCCATGTCGGGACTTATTGTTGAATCGAACGCAACGGAGCGAGAACGTTTCGTCGCAAACTATTTAGAATGTAGGGATGAAACCGACACCGAATACTAAAGACCCAGAAGGGCTACCCAAAGCTATTTGCATGAATACCTTTGTTGTGTTTCGACAGTTTGTAATAAAGATGTTAACAGAATTACACAGCATTGGAAGCGTAGACGCCTGTATTGCGAAAAATTGTCCGTTCAGAGTGCCTAGTGTGATTTTTGTTTACTATCCGTATTCATTTGTTTACGTTTACGAAAACGAAGATTAGTATGGCATTGAAGCAGCGCCTCCTGGTGACATACGAGAAGAGTTAACATTTTGCCATACAAACTCTCGTTTTCGTTAACGTGATCGAATGGCGGATGAAACTCGCACTCATGTTTGCTGTGGCTGATGCTGATGATGATGAAGGACCCCACTGAAGGTAAGCTTCATACAAACGCGTCATATTAATATTATTACTATTATTATAAGAGTAATACCTATAATTTTATGAATTTATCAATAAAACTTATAATTTTTTTTTCTTAGAGCTAAAAAACTTTCCTTTCTCGGTAAAGTTTTATTTATACTTCTTTACTGGGAAGGGAATATACGCCCGGCTTTGTGAACATCCAGTTTCTCAAAATGTCGAACAAATGTGGTTGAAGATCAGCATAAATGGCACTAAAATTATTTTAGGTACTGCTTACAGACCTCCGTGGCTAAATGTTGACGTGTTTCTTAACGCACTGACTGAATCAATCAACGCCTTTGCTTATTGCGAGAAAATTATCCTCCTGGGTGATTTTAATATTGATCTCCTTCAAAGACATTCCATAAATTCAAGTAAATTATTCGATTTCGTTAAAGTTTTTAATCTTGAGCAAATAGTTAAGTCACCCACACACTTTACAGAACATAGTGAAACGCTAATTGACATAATTTGTACCGACGCTCCTGTACGGAATGTGACAACTGAAGTTATAGGAACTAAGTTAAGTAACCACGCCTTAGTTACGTGCGAATTTAATTTTAAAAAACTGGTACCCTCACCAAAACGCGTCACTTATCGACCCTTAAAAGATATAGACTTGGTTCAATTTGGCAATGATGTTGAGAAAATTCCTTGGGACAGTATTGCGTCTGCGTCTGACTTGAACGAGATGGTGGCTATTTTTTCTAAATTTATTATAGTGATATTTGATGCCCATGCTCCGACTAAGACAGTTCTGATTAGGGATCGTTCGCACCCATGGATCACCGACAATGTTAAGTGCATGATTGGACTTAGAAATAAGGCTCATATCAGGTACTACAAGACGAGAGAAGGTTCACATCGGGAGTACTACAAACAATTGAAGAAGCTAGTTGTATCAGCAATTGATCATGAAAAACAAGCTTACTTTAAGTATCACGTGAATAAGCATATAAAAAATCCAAGTATCTTATGGAAAAACTTAAAACAAAAAGTACTCCCTCTTCAGCCTGAGATAGATCTTCCTTCTAATCTTAGCTGTGCGGAGGAAATAAATTCTCAATTCCTGAACTTGCCAGGTACAAATAACGTTGAGATATCGTTATTAACATACTACGAGCATCATAGGGTTGGACCATCAATATTCAGTCTCAAAAATATCAGCCCTGAGGATGTATTGCGTATCATCAGCAAACTGAAGTCAAATGCCCAGGGTACTGATATGATTACTTTAGATATGGTCCTGTTGACGTTGCCGTCTTCTTTGGATGCGATAACTTTAATCGTAAATACGTCGATTGCTACATCAACATTTCCTGAGCTTTGGAAAACTGCAATTGTGCGGCCTCTTCCGAAGAAGACAAATCCTGAAACATTCAAGGATCTCCGGCCGATCAGTATTTTGCCTTGTTTGTCCAAAGTGCTAGAGAAGGCTGTGTGTCAGCAGTTGACGGATTACTTAGAATCCAATAATATTCTTCCAGTCTCGCAGTCGGGTTTTCGGAGAAATCGCAGTACAGCTACGGCTCTTATTGACGTCACAAGCAATATATTGGAGGCTCAGGACGAGGGAAAGGGGACTTTACTGGTTCTACTTGACTTCTCTCGTGCCTTTGACACGGTGAACGTTTCGCTCTTATTATCTAAACTAGCCTACTATGGTCTTGATGACCGGGCGCTGAGGTGGTTTGACAGCTATCTGCGTGCTCGTTTTCAATATGTGAAGCTTACAAAGTCCAATGGTTCACAATCTTCTTCCGAATCGTCTGCCGTTAATAGAGGCGTACCACAGGGCTCTATTTTGGGACCTTTACTCTTCATTATCTACAGTGCAGACATAGTACGCTGCATTAAGAACTGTAAATATCACATGTATGCAGACGATCTGCAATTGTACTTGTCGTGTAAGCCTGGAGAAACTGAATTGGCCGTGGAGAGGTTAAATAAAGACCTAGAAAGAATAAGCCGGTGGTCGGAACGTAATTCGTTGATGCTTAATCCAACCAAGTCTAAGTTTTTAGTATTGGGCTCAAAACACCAGGTAGCTAAAATTGGCTCTAGAAGACCACAGATCGCTATGAGGGGTGCGGTTATTTCTTGTGTCTCAGAAGCTCGCAATTTAGGTCTTTTAATGGACTCTGAGCTACGTTTTGAATCCCATATAAAAGAGGTGGCTCGCAATTGTTTTTACCGCTTAAAAACCTTGTACAAAATACGTAAGTTTCTTAGCACTAGTCTCCGCATAAGCTTAACCGAATCACTTGTTCTTTCAAAATTTAATTATGCTGATACCGTATATGGTCCACGGTTACTATCGAGGACCAAAGCTTTGATACAGCGAGTTCAGAATGCTTGTACAAGGTTTTGTTTCAACATTCCTCCTAGAAGCCACATCTCTCCGTATATAAACCGCGCTAATATTTTAAACATGTCTTCCCGCCGGTACATCCATCTAGCCACTCTATTATTTGGCGTTATAAAAAGCCGTAAGCCACCTTATTTGTTGGAAAAGCTCATTTGGTCATCCCGTTCTCGCACTGGTCGCCTTGCCATGCAGGCTCACAAGACAAATGCTTTTCAGGGTAGTTTTAAATATGCCGCTGCTAAGATTTGGAACAATCTTCCCCCACCAATTCGTCATTCACCGTCTCTTTACAGCTTCCGTAAAATTCTAAGAGAAATCACCTTGGAGCAACAACTGAGCGGCATTACAGACTACCTTTTATAGACCCCTGGTTACATCTGAGGCTATCATTATTATATTTTTTATTTTTTATGAGTATCTTTGTATTGTGCATATATTTACATTACCACTTAACTGCGTTTATATATACATTATTTTTATTTTTTATTTTTATATCCACGTCACTACCACATATATCTTGTGTCTTCACTCTATATATACTACACGACGTATTTCTACACAACATATCACCTTCATCTTTGTTATGCTTAGCTCCTCCCTTGTCATGGGTCCAGCAGAATACCAGCGTTGAGGCATCAGCCACAACATTAAGCTGAGCTGATCAGCCCATTCGGCTTTTAGTGTATTTACTTATTTCTGCTTGTTTTTGTTTATTTTGTTGTTGTTACTTGTATATTGAGAAAATGTAACTCTTTATTTTTTTTGTAATTTTAAGTTTATTTTAACTTTTGTGTTATATTTTTTTTTTTTCATGTCTGTTCTGTGTTGAAAAGCCGAATAAATGTTTTATTATTATTATTATTATTATTATTACTACCTCCTTCAGTTGAGCTAGCTCAGGGGCGTCGCAATCCGCCTAATGATTTGGAGCGCATGGGAATAAACCGTTTTGAGGAAACGACCAACGATCTTTTGGATCTAATGACAAGATGCTCCGTACGTTATAGATTTTAAGGTCTACGAAAACATCGCCGTCTCTCTGGATTGTGCGACGTACCACACCATCGTCAACGTGCCGCGTCAGCTCTGACTGCAACAGTTGAGGCTTGCTGCTTCGCTGGCGAGCTTGCACTCCTTCATCGCTTTCCGAATCGAATTGCCACCCAGGTGCTTTGCTTGTTGTCGGCGGAGACTTCTTCGGTGCTGGCGCTTTCCTTATCACCGTCTTTTTTAGATCTAAGAAAAAATAAAATAGTTGTAATTAATATCGGCAAACAAAAAAACATTTTCAATGTAGTGTGAGATTATAGTCGCAAAAATATAGGATCAACCAGTTTTAACAGAAATAAAGATTATTATTATTAATATTATCTTTATTTATTTTCTCTCACACGTAAATTTACATTTTTAAATATTTTTGAAAAATGATTTTTTTTTATTTTTTAAATTTACAAAATTTTTTATATATTTTTTTATTATTATTAAATAACTAGTGTTTTTAAAGTATTGAATTGAAAAAATGTAGTACATTATAACTTATATCATTATTAGTAACACATACAAAATAATTCATCTAAATAATTCAATATTTATGGTCACGTCGTCACTTGTTCTAGAGATCTTACTTTCTAACCTACTTGTTGCTAACCGTGGCTCCAGCGTGGCGTGATTGTCACCCTGTGGCTCTGCCTACCGAACAAGGGACAATCATTAAGACGTGATGTTTTGTATGCAAATGTAAAATAGTCAAACTACTTAAACTTCTACTATCCATAAATGTTCAAATAATTTTTAACGCAAATTTTGTTGCGAACAAATTACAAAAACACAAATGTTGAAAAAAATTTCCACGAGCTGGATTTGAACCTGCATCCTTCTGACATTCCGGGTCAGGTGCTCTTCCAATTGAGCCATCACCAGCCAGTGGGCGACCGACACGAACAAACGGCCTAGAACAAAACGAGATCTTCCATTACGTTCACCGTCGAGTATAATCTTAATCAAAGTTTCAGCGATGTCTCAGTTTTGATTGTGGTTGTGATATTGTGTGTGCAGTGAACTGAGAAGAAGCAAATTACGTTATGTAAGTAGTAGGTATACTTCGATTGTACATATTTTGTATTTGCTTTCCTTTATGATTAATTTGATTAATAAGTCACACGTAACATGATTTTAAACGACATCGACGATTTCACATCATCGAATAGACGGCATTGACTTTGTTGATGGCTTCGTGCGATTAGCACATTTAGCCAGTGTCAAAGTAATATTTCTAACAAGTAATACATAAATAAACAATATTTCTTTTCCGTATGATGATGATGAATGATAATAGAAATGAGAAGTGAGAAATGATATACCCCCCAACCCCTCGAGTATCTTAGTAAAGATTTACTTAGTAGGGTTTACTAAGTTTTCAAAATGTATATTGGGCATTCTAAAACAATTTTTTTTACGACATTGGTCGAATGCAGTGAGATTAATGGACTTAATTATGTAAGTACTGTAAGGAGGTTATATGCAGCTAATAGTAAAAGTTTAGTTTATTGCATTTGTATGTAAGCCTCTTTAGTCTGGATGAATATTTGAATCATCGAACATGTAAACTTAAAAAGGTTTGCAACGGTTTGTTTGACACAGTTGCACTGAGCAAGTAATCACTACGTTATACACAGTTGGACACAGTCTAGAGACTTGCTAGAGGCAGGAGCTAGACAGCCAGGCTCAAGAGAGCCGAGTTTTAAATACACAAAGTAAAGTGCAACTGTTGTTCTTATTTTATATCCTAGTAAATAGACATTCTCTCTCTCTCTCTCCTCTCAGTCTTCAGTATCTCTTCAGTCACTCTTTAGATCGTCAGTAGTACCTAGATGCTTAAGTACTTTTTGTTCATAATTATTTTTTACTTGAAAAAGGGCAGACGGACGGATAGACGAAAACACCGCAGATCGTCTTTTTAAAAGTTAAATTTTGAGTTTCAATATATCTCTATACTTTAATTAAAATAGCCTTTACGCTCAATAAAATAATATTTAAAAAAAATACTTTTACACACAATTTGATAATTTAAAATTTGTAGAAGGAAGCACAACCACTCAATGATAATCACGTTAAGCGACAGCGCCCTGCTCGCTGTGTCGTGTTTAGCCTGCGGGTATCGAATGCAAACTTTAGTTTCCAGCACTAATTTAGTTTTAGCATGATGTACCACAATCACATATTCGCAATTACACATTCAGCGTATACCCCTGTATACCTGGATTGTACAAACATTAATATTTACACAACATTATTGTTTGGTAACTTATTGCTTACTTACTTCTCCGCTGGCTCTGCGACCCTTAGCGGTCTTGGCCTCCGACACAACTAGACGCCATCATCTATTTATTCTATATGTATAAAAATCAATTGCTGTTCGTAAGTCTCGCTAAAACTCGAGAATGGCTGGACCGATTTGGCTAATTTTGATTTTAAAATATTAGTGGAAGTTCAGGGAAAGTTTAAACGGTGAGAAACATAAATAATAAGTAACGGAAAATACTAAAACCGACAATTTAATTTTCCAATACAAAATGATTTGTTTGTTTTGTTGTCATGGAAACGTCAATGTATAAAAAAAAGATTGATTTGCTGATAAGCTCAAAAATGTTTAGGAGAGAGTTTGTAGTTATCTGTAAACGGCTTTCACAGCGTTACCGGACTTTTTTTGGGGGCGGCGAGAAACTTAAAGGGTTCCTCAAGCCACACTGCTTGATCACGATCAAAACAACGTCAGAAAGTTTCTAGAGGGAATGGCATCACGCAACACTCTACTAGATTCTCCGAGTAGTTTGGATAGGATTGGGATGGCATTTACAGGGTTACAATAGTGGTGTACTTACGTTATAAGCAGATGTGTGTCTAAATCAGAGTTTATACCCTAACTATCCTAACTAATAGTAACCTAACTTAATATGCGAAAGTAAGTTTGTTTGTTTGTGTTAAGTAGACCACCCGCTGGCTATTGGTTTGCGGGGCCCATAGCGCAAACGCCAACCTGTCAATGTGAAGTACCCCGTCTAGTCAGGAATTTCGCCGAGCTAGATGTATGATTATGCCTGTTCCTTAGCTGGCCGCTCCTACGAGTAGCTAAAAGGACTTGCCCAAGCTGCAGTTGGCCGCTCCTCCGAGCTGTATGGCTAAAGGGAAAGAAGTAGGCGATAGTGGCAAGGAAGGATCTAGAAAGATAAAGATTCCTAAGCCAAAGGTCCACGCTTAAATCGGTCGCTATCCTTGCCAGCCGCGTGTTTGGTGCCTCCAATTGGCACGCGCTACCTGCAGGCGTCACCGGGGCGCCAGTGCAGGGCTTAATTTTGGGTTAACGCCTCCGCGATTACACCTCGTGTTCACTTGCTCTTCGTGAGCCAAACAGTTTGTTTGTTTGTTATTTGTTACGCTTTCACGCGTATACTATTCAACCGATAGTCATGAAATGTTGTACATAATCACACTAATATTATAAATGCGAAAGTTTCTGTGTATGTGTGTGTGTATATTTGTTGCTTTTTCACGCTGCAACGGATGGATGGATTTTGATGACATTCAGCATACAGATAGTTTATAACCTGGATTAACACATAGGATAGTTTTTATCACGATATTCCCACGGGAATGAATGGAAACTGTCAAAGCGGTACGAAGTCTGCCGGGTCCACTAGTATTATATAAAATTGATTATCAAATGAATAGGTACATGTATATACAAAAACATATTCTAAAAAAAATAATAATAAAACAAAAATAAATAAAAACAACCACTGCTCAATCAAATAACCCTTCCCCGCGCCATTTAGGTGCAAAGGTGCTCCTCACACTTGCAGACTACGTTGAACAGCGATAGACAACCTTTGCACCAGGAATGACTCGGAGCAAGGGTCAAGACCCGTCTCTCATAGATGGCGCCCCACTTCCCTGAAAAAAGGTTTGCTTCTGAGCCCACAACCAGTTGTTTCCATCGCAAGAGAAACAACCAAATAGTTTGTTTGTTTCTTAGAGCTGCCACCTCAGCAGCTGATAAAAAAAAATTATTAAACACGTTTATTTCAGGTCTGACTATAGTCAATTCTTAGCGTGATGTTGTCTAGTTATTTATGATATGTTTATTGAATGTATTGCTAAAGAATATTGGCACATTATCTAGGAATGCTTCTATTAGGTACGCACTATTGACAATTGAAATAGTTAGGAGTTGTCGGGCTTTTAGCTCATTGTTGCTTTTCCTTTGATCTATTTCATTGGGTAGCCTTAAAGTTTCTTTTGTTAACACACTAAGGAAATGTTCTTAGTGTGTTAACAAAAGAAACTTATAATAGGTATACTAGGTAGTTCTTAAATAGGCAATGGCCTATTTAAGAACTACCTATGTTTGGCTCTGTCACCTTTAATAAACATATTATTACATATTTACTTGTTGCAATAGGTGCTTTCAATTTTGAGTTTTTAGGCACTTAATTAACATCTATAAGACAAAGGGTTGAAAAAATTCCACGAGCGGGGTTCGAACCCGCACCCCATGACATGCCGGGTCAGGTGCACTGCCAACTATGCTATCGTGGCACAATCCAACTCGCCAAAATTAATCAACACTATCTAATTTTTCTTTATAAGCCAAAGAAGCCCTATTTTATTGTTGTCGACATTGTCTTTTTTCAAATTGTAATTTGTTCGCAACAATATTTGCGTAAAATTATATGTTAATAATCATCAACATCTATAAGCACACATCACCTGGAATCCATTTGAGGAACTGGCTCTAACTGTCGGAACACAACGATTCCACTCTCTTTGTTGTTATTATGATAGATTTAGAGTTCTAAGGTTATTCAACTATTAAACAACGTGGTAATCACATAGTAAAATTAAAGGTAGCAATCATTACACAATATTATTGTTGTTTCTAAATTTTGTGAATGAATTCGTAGAAGCCTGTGAGTTAACAGAGTCGTTACACGTTCCTGGGAGCCAAAACACAAACATTAAACTCTAAACAAAATCTCTATAATAACGTATGTACAACGGCAACAAATTCTTACAGAATCTATAATTTATTAGGGAGCTTGATAAATTGTTTGTGAAAGTAAGAAATTTTCGGGTCATATTTATTTTCCCCCTAATAAGTTCCGGGAAACATGGCCCGTTTTCACAATGGCGGAAAATTTTGGCGAAATCTACCCATGTCATAAGGATGTCTACTGGTGATTGCAAAACCGGTGATCCCAGTCACCCTAACGGCACGTGAAAGGGATGTACTGTGGTTTTTAGTGGGTGGGTCCTCCTTCTCCCGAATCCCTGTCCAAATCCGAGGATTGCCGCTGGATTGGATTCCCGCCTTCCTCCCGAAGGCGGGAGCTGGAGGGGAGAACTCTACGTAACTTATTCGGGCGAAGTGCATTGCACAGCCTTGAGAGAGTCGTGGGGATCCCAAACTATCCCGGTATCTTCTCTGGCAGGCCGTTGCGGTGTGAACTTCGTGGCAGAGAAGTGATGACACTAGGTTTTTGAAGGTTGGCCTAAGCTCCTCTGTCAAGCTTTTCGTGTCATGAGAGAAGGGGTGGAATGTCCCTCATAACCTGGTCGCCCCTGGCTCCGGTGTATGCTTTAGACAGCATTATGTCAGCCTTGGTAGTCGATCGTCTCACCATGAATACCTGCCAATTAATTCAGTCGGGTACATTCACGTTTTACATAAAAGTAGCTTTCACTAACTTTTTATCTTGCAATGTATTGATTGGTCTGGGATTTACTTGAAGTGAAGAAAGTCAATAAATCGTTAGTGTAAAAACCTGTTTTTTGAGGGATGTGCCGCATTGCCAGACTGCTGTTTCTTGTGATCGCTTCCTCGTGGCTTTTCACTTCAGGGATGAAGCTACAATGTGCGAAACCATCCATCAAAGGCAATGATACTAAGGGTTGTCGCTATCGGCTATTTTATGACTTTATTTTTACCTTTATTTTAAAGACTATCTTCCTCGGTAGTTGAGGTTCCCGGGTGCGTTTGTATTTTGGATCTTATAGTCACATTTCATTAAGTAAGATGAATATTAGGCATTTCCGCAAGATGTGGCCTACCAAGAAAAAAATATATATCATATTGATAATAATCTTCGGTTGGTAATAAGGCTTGTTTTGAAGCAGCCTGGTTAGCTACCACCATCTAATCAAAATTAGACGCCATAATATCAATGTTAGTAGCGTTGTTGTGTTCCGTCAGTGAGAGAACAGATTCTCAGTAACTGGGGATTCATATTCATATTCATGAGGAGTGTGTTTCTTTCGGTCTTATCATCGCTTAACATCAGGTCCGGACTTCGTTTATTTTGATTTTCCGCTACTCGTCTCAAATGGGCCGTAGGCATGTCGGACGAGTTGACGAATTACTCGATTCTGTTTCCAAGTCACATTTCCACAATGTTTACAGAGACACGATTGTGGACATTTTAAAATAGGAAGAAGGAGAATCGACGCCCAAGTGAGATGAAGGTCAAGTGCCCCAAAGTAACCCTTAGAAGAATAAAAAAAATAACAAAACTAAAGCTTTCTTCATATCGACCATTTGACAATTTTTGAAGGTCAACAAAAGTTTTTTTTAAATCCTATTAGTTTCTTTGAGGTGCTGTCACCCCTGCGTCAGCTCCGACAATAAGCCAGCAGCAGCGGGCAGCGCTATCCGTCAGCCATGATTGATAGTGCGCGCTGCCTCACAGACGCCATTGTCAATTTGTGATACACTGCCGCAGGTCGGAAAAATACTTGCTGACACAGGGGGGTACTCCTTAGCCTTTGGACCTAGAAGATAGCAGCTTTATTTTACTTTATTTGTTTTATTTTATTTATTATAATCTTCGGTGGCCTAGTGGCAAAACACTCAGCCCGATACCCGATGGTCTGTAAGCGTGGTGAGTAAGCCTTAACCCATCAATTGTAGTGACTGTGAGTGACTCGATTTCAATGATGGAGGCATTTGCCCAGCAATGGGACAGTATAGCCTATACTGTCCCACTGCTGGGCAATTTGCTTTGCTTTGCTTTTTATTAAAATCTACAAAGGCACTTCACATTACTTTGAAGCAGTGTGATAAAAACCAACATTGGTTTGTCCGTAGGTATGCGTGCACTCATCGCCTTGACTTTGTATTTCATTCATGTCGTTTCATCATAATACTATCTATCAGTCAACTATAATATGAACTAAACTAGCGAAAACAACGGATTCTATAAAAACTTTTCTCTTTCATTTCACCCTTTCAGGGAATGAATTTTATGAACTTTTTTTTCCATGAATGAACCGGCGATTTGTGTGTAGTTGGACCAGTTAGTTTTTCAGTTTCTCCTCTTTTTCTAATAAATATACGCATAAAAGATTTAAATTAAAAAACAAGAGGGCTTCTATCAGCCCTTAAACGGCTCAAGTTTTAGTACACAATAACAAACTCGTGGAGAAATGTAATGGAGATTTACCCACTACGCGGGTGGGGTTTGGGAAGTCTTAACATTTTCAAAGTTCCGGGACACGAAACCACCCAGGTTCAAAGTCCTGGGACTTACAGACTTTACAAAATAAAATTAGAATCGAGTTAATTGAAACTAATTTTTTTTATAAAAACTATAATGAACATTGTAAATCGGTGATGATCTTATCTGGTGTTCTGTGGATCTTATTATAATCAGTCTTTTTCCTTTAACTAGTCCTATCCTAATCCTAAAATAAAAAGCTCTTTAATAAAATCAGTAATTTGACAGCTTTGTTCGACAATCTACTTATTTCTGATTTTGGTAATTACGGCTCCAGGTAAGAAAAAACATTCTTGTTTTCTACAGATGTCGGTGTTATTGTGTTCAATGCTTTATAAAGAAATTCTAAATTTTCAGTGTGATTTCTCGCTCTTAGTTTCAGTAGAAAGCGTAGACGCGTGAAAAAATTACAGCGCAATAAACTTATGATATAAGAAAAAGAAAAAAGATATGATTTCGTCGCTAGTCTCGGAATAAAGGCCCGGGACTTGAGACATTGAAATTCGGGAAAAGTCACGGGACTTCGAGACACGAGACGTCCGCGTCCCAACTCAAACCCTATACATGTATCTTTTCTTATATCACGTGTCTTATGCAAGTTATTTGATTTTAATAAAATATTTTCAGAAAGTACTATTATCTTTTTTAGGGTTCCCTAGTCAACAGGTTCTAGGTCTAGGTTCCTACCCTTGTAGTTTCGCCATGTCTGTCTGTCTGTCTGTCTGTCTGTCCCTCCCCAGCCTAGCTCATAGACTCTTAGTACTAGAAAGCTGTAAGTTGGCATGGATATACATATTAATTACGCCGACAAAGTGGCAAAGTAAAATATTTTTTTTTACGTTTCCTCCCCTACACTACACGTGAAGTGGGGGTGTAATTTTTTTTCTTGTCTACCCTATAGATTGGGGTGTCGTTGGATAGAAATTTCAAAAATATTGCGGGTTTGTGGAAACAGTTTTTTGATTGAGGCATCCGTATGTGAACTATTAAGCTTTAAAGTGCAAAATTTTGTTAGAGTCAAGTGTCCCCCCCTGCCAGCCAAATGGTAGTTTTTTGGATACGTGAGAAAATTCACGGTAGTTGTGTATATGACGAAGTTAAAAGGAAAACTATTACAGCTAAGTATGCTTTACAGTTTACGAGTAGCAGTCGACCAACTTATAAAATGTACTTGGCGCAGTACAAATTCCTCATTGGAAACTACTTAAATAACGTTGTCAGGTGTTTGAAACCGGTAGTATCTACATTTAAGTATATGAGCCATCGTTAAATTAATGTTCATAAAAGCCCTCTTCTCAGAGTCCGCATTATTGAGATGGGCTACGGAACCCTACACTGCGTGTGGCCCGACACGCACTTCTTGGTCGATTTTATTCTATTTACATTTCGTCCCACCAGTTAATAGGTAGGTAGTTTTTATTTATTTTTCTTTTCCTAACAAGAAATCTGTCGGTTCCAGTATAGCAACCGCTGTAAAGGCTTCACCCTCTTCAAACGGATTTGCCTTCAGTCGAGCACTTCCCTCCCACCACCGTTGTTATTCAGCTGTAGCCTTTATATAAACTAATCAACGAGATTGGTTTGATGTTTAATGAAGCGTCGGCAGCCGAATGGATAGATGATAGGCTTGAATGCGAGAAATCTTGGCTCAATCCCCTCAGCCCGTTAGACTAGTAATGGAAACCTTTATCGAGGACACGATAAAGGACTATTTTTAATGAGTCAACTAACATTATTAATAGTAAAGCAATAGGTCAACACTTTCCCACTGCTGTGCACTGGCCTCCATCGTTGAAATCAAGTCATCACTACAATTGATGGGTAATGGCGTAATCACCACACAAACACTGCCACTCGGCCACCGATGTCACATTATTAATAATCTTTACAAAAGTTGGTATGCCCCAACGGTATGTCATTAGTTCATTGGAATATAAGGTGGGACTTATATGCATTTTTTATTTATTTTCGGAATCTGAGATTTGATAAAAAACATTGGGTGATTTCAACAACTAATAGTATTGTCTCGTCGGCAACTTTAGGAAAACTAGCCCCCACCATTCCGATGACTGATCTTCATCATCACTAACCATCAGGTGAGACGAAGATCAAGAACTTCATCTTACTCTATTTGAATTAGAGGCAAAATCGGCAGAAATAACCAAGAAATAGTATTAAACAAAAGCATGTTGAAATTAGTCTCTCTCAACATTGCGTGGATAAGATTAAGTACCAAGATTGTGAAGAGCAAGTACCATTACACTGGGTTTGTCGTTGGAAGAAAAGTGCCATCCCATCCAGAAAATGTCGCTTGTTCAGAGAAATCGGTACTAACTGCGTCGATTACAACCTCTTTGGAGGCTTAAGGGGTGAACCTTTTCCGTGCAGGGACGAACACCTAAATTTAATACAAACTTGTAAAAACAGCTATTTTCTCAGAGGTTAGATGGATTTGAAGAGAGAAATTACTCTTTGCTGAGGATAGGTTATTTATTAATTTCGGCTGATACACGGCACGTAATCTATATATTATAATGACTTGTCCTTACTGACTGATTCATCATCGCCGAGCCGAAACCACTGACGCTAATTAGATGAAATTTGGACTATAGGTCAATTGAGTGACGTAACCAGCTACTAAGAAAAGATTTTACGGAAGTCATAGCTTAAGGGGTTCAAGTAGAGGGTGAAATGTTGTATGAAAGCTTTGAAGTAAAATACATGAAAATTGGTATTAACCTATTGAAAAGAAATAAATAATGACTTGTTTATTATAAAATAAAAAAACTCACTAGCTTCCTTTTTCACGTCATTTGTTTCGTTGTAGTCCCTCCTCGCGACTTGTTCATACAAACAGTTCTTAGGTTTTGAAGCATCCGTTTTTTAAGACCTCGAATGATCCCATTACATGTGCGAACGTCCTTCATCTTTTGTCATTATCATATTTAGAAACGCCCTTGTTCATTTTTATATCATCATCACTTATCATCAGCTCGAACTTGAGGAACCCTTTAAGTTTCTCGCCCCCCCCAAACAAGTCCGGTGAAGCTGAAAGTGTCGTATGAGACAATCAGCAAACACTCCAAAAAAAAATCAGCTCGAAGGAGTAGTGGTAAACGCGCTTGGTTGGCGATTGTTGAAGTTAAGCAAATTTCGCAAAGGCCGGTCATGGGATGGATGACCAAACATTTATTAACTGGGTCTCCTCCGTGCTTCGGAAGGCCCGTAAAGCCATTGGCTTTATTAGCAGTTCCAGGACGGATTGGTGTCAACAACTACCAATCCGCACTGGGCCCGCGTGGTAGTCCATCCTTTTAACAGACAGAACATGTTTGAATATTTCATTGGTTTTCAATAATTCACATTCACAATTGACGTCTACGTCATAATAAGAAAAAGATCTGCCTCCATGCTCGCCAGCCTCCGCTCTAGCACTAGCGGTCTCCTGAGCGTGTTTAAACACCGGTGGGACAACCCGCTGCTGCGTCACTGGGTGAAGCTCCACACCGGATAGTAATATTTTTCATCATAATCTCCATACTAACATTAATTTATAAGTCAGATTAATATTATAATAACACTATGGGACCCGTTTTCTGAAACAAATGATTAGAATTGAAATAAAGTTCATAATGTGTTGGGAATATACATCCGTCTGACTGTGAAAGGGTTATGGCCCGTTCTCCCTGTGATGTTTCTCCTCAGTGGGTGTCCCCCGTCCACAGTAAGAGAGATGTATATTCCCTCCACATTTTGAACTCTATATGACTGTGATATGATTGAAAACCAATTAAATATTTAAACATGTTCTGTTCAAATTGAGCTGGTGATGATGACGTCACTGCTGAGCCCAGCGGTCCCACTGCTGGTTCCAGTGCCGTCGCCACGTTTTCTAAGCCGTTGTGTGTTTCCAGCCATGGACAAGCTGTTTTCGCGCCACCCCGAGAACAGCACTGCGCATGCGGGAACGCCGCACGCGATCTCCTGCGAGGTGCCTTCAGCGCCCCCCGCCGTGGTCAGCTGGCTGCGCAACGGAGAGCGCCTACCTACTAATGAAAGGTATTTAATTATTTTTAAGTCCCTACCATGCTTCCTATTTAATTCATGTACCGCTTGCACATTAGACAACTACACACTGTCATATTTCCTCAATCGACTTTAAACTTTATGCCTATGACATATGGTTGAACATTCCAAACTATATTCAAAATGTCATGCTGTGCACTCGTTTAAGATTACCGTCGAGCTAATAAGATTAACCAAAAAATTACAAAAACACAAATGTTGAAAAAATTTCCACGAGCAGGATTTGAACCTGCACCCTTCTGACATACTGGGTCAGGTGCTCTCCCAATTGAGCCATCGTGAATCATTTCGGCGGGCGGGTTAGAACCACGATAGCTCAATTGAGAGAGCACCTGACCCGGTATGTCAGAAGGGTGCAGGTTCAAATCCTGCTCGTGGGAATTTTTTCAACATTTGTGTTTTTGTAATTTGTTTCGCAACAAAATTTTGCGTTAAAATTATATAAACAAAACAAAAACATTTCAAAAAATTGCAATTTGAAAAAACACAAAGTGTTGAAACGGCTACATCCCATTTGGTAAGCTTCCCGGTTCGTAAACCTCAAACTATACCTTCTAAAAAGTTGCGTTTGGTAAACATTTCGTTTCTCCATACATTTAATCCCATTTGGTAAACTATATTAGTATTGTTATTTTTGTCAGTGCCAAACACTGTCTTTTTTCAAAATGATTTGTTAAAAAGCTTGTACTCAGAAGCTATATAAATAGCTCTGGATACTGGTGCATATAATAATACTCTCCCGAGGTGGTTAGTTTGCCAACATCAATTTATTACCGAAGTATAAGAGGCGTCCCGTTGTTTGAACAAAGTCAACTTCGATTGCTTTTCATAATAAGCTTTGTTTCAGATACATTTTGCTGAGCACACAACTAGTTTTTACGGAAGTCTGGAAAGAAGACGCTGGTGTTTATAAGTACGTGTTTTTTATTTAATTAAGTATATTAATTTTAATTAGTATGCGCATTTAAATGAAGATCATATTTTATTAAAACGAAATAAACGTTGACAGCGACCGAATATGCTGAACCGATATGAACTAAACTATAACTGAGATGGACTAACTATCTACAGCAACAAATACATAAATAGATAGATAGATACTTAGATACAATTTGTATTTGGACAATAGAGACAAATAAATAAATTGCTTCAGCATTTAGTAATAAATCCACCAACACGCCACAATTTGATTTAAAATCCTCATAACCCCCAAAATGATGAAGTAAGTCTTTTATCAAGTGGGGATAGTTTCAAGCCTGATTTTAAATTCATGAAATAAATAAAAAAAAACACATAAGTTGAAAAAATTTCCACGAGCAGGATTTGAACCTGCACCCTTCTGACATTCCGGGTCAGGTGCTCTTCCAATTGAGCTATCGTGGTTCTAACCAGCCCGCCGAAATCATTCAACACTTTTTACTTTGTAAGCCAAAGGCGCCCATTCAATGTCAACAACTACCGTCATTAACATCCGATCATAATATTTTTACAAATATTAAAGATCAGTTAAGAAATAAGCAAGCTATTTTATAAAATGTTCAAAATGATTTTTAAAGCAAATTTTGTTGCGAACAAATTACAAAAACACAAATGTTGTTTGTTTTTTTTTTACTTTGGCTTACAAAGTAAAAAGTGTTGAATGATTTCGGCGGGCTGGTTAGAACCACGATAGCTCAATTGGAAGAGCACCTGACCCGGAATGTCAGAAGGGTGCAGGTTCAAATCCTGCTCGTGGAAATTTTTTCAACATTTGTGTTTTTGTAATTTGTTCGCAACAAAATTTGCTTTAAAAATCATTTTGAACATTTTATGAAATAGCTTGCTTATTTCTTAACTGATCTTTAATATTTGTAAAAATATTATGATCGGGATGTTAATGACGGTAGTTGTTGACATTGAATGGGCGCCTTTGGCTTACAAAGTAAAAAGTGTTGAATGATTTCGGCGGGCTGGTTAGAACCACGATAGCTTAATTGGAAGAGCACCTGACCCGAATGTCAGAAGGGTGCAGGTTTCAAATCCTGCTCGTGGAAATTTTTTCAACATTTGTGTTTTTGTAATTTGTTCGCAACAAAAATTTGCTTTAAAAATCATTTTGAACATTCATGAAATAATCTGATATACAAATTTGATTGTATTGATAGTAGGTAGGTAGGTAGTAGTAGGTAAACTAATATAATCTTTATGATATTGTGGGTATGATTGCAAGGCTTAATGCTGACCTTGGGATTATATATGATTGGAGTCGAGCCCATGGCCTAACGGTCAACCCCGACAAGTCACAGGCTATCATCATCGGGGGATCTAAACAAATTGCAAAGGTGAACAAAGTGTCTATCCCTACGCTCATGTTTAAACGGTGTCTCATTGAACTGCGGTAACGTGGTAAAAAACCCTAGGAGTACTTTTCGACAGCACAAAGTGTTTGCTGCCTCTGGGTCGCTAAGGAGGTGGAAGAACTTGCTTCCTCTGAAGCCCAAGGTTGAACTTGCGCAATCTCTCCTTCTACCAATCTTGGATTATGCTGATGTCGGCCTTGTGGACTTAAATAAGGACTTACTTAATAAACTACAACGTCTCCAAAATCTGCATCAGGTTCATCTACGGTTTGCGTAAGTTCGACCATGTGTCTGAATACAGGCACAGGCTTGAATGGCTTCCCATTAGGTTGCGTCGCGAGGAACATATTCTAACCCTTGTTTTTAACGTGCTGTATGATCCTCGTACTCTTTCTTACCTTAAAGAGTGCTTCCGATTTCTTGGGATGGAACACAACCGTGATCTAAGGTCAAAATCGGATAATATCCTTTAGCCTCCCTTTACCCGGTCGGGATATTTTACGGATTCTTTTACAGTCCAAGCTTGTCCAAACTTGTCTTTGGAATAAACTACCATCTGAAATCCGACACTCCAAGACCCTTTCCGCCTTTAAGTCTAAACTACACAGTCATCTATTAAATCAGTCACGTGCTAGTAACATGTTTTAGGTTCTTATTGTTGGTTTTATATGTATGTATGTATGTTTATGTATGTATGTATGTATATATATGTACCTACTTATATATATTATATATATATATATATATATATATATGTCTTTTTATGTACTGTTATACAATTCTATGTATTCCACCAAAACTTTATTCATCTCGAGCTCCTCCGTGCTTCGGAAGGCACGTGTAGCCGTTGGTTCCGGCTGCATTAGCAGTCGTTAACAACCACCAATCCCGCACTGGACTCGCGGTGGTGGTTTATGGCCCGTTCCCTCTATCCATCCATACGAAAGGCTCATGCCCCAGCTGTGGGGACATAAATGAGCTGATGATGATGATGATGATGATGATGATACAATAAGCTTTTATACGTCTGTCTTTAATTGTCTAAAATTGTCTGTTTAAAGTATTAGAAACTATCGGCCCGCTCGCGACTTCGTCCGCTTGAGTGAACACTCTATTGTCACGCCACGTACCCGGTCCAATTGTGATTTTAAACCAACCAGGGACCCACTCATACACACACAAAAAGTTTTACAAAATCGATCCAGCCGTTTGGGTGGAATTTAGAGACGTACGTAATAAATCTGAAGTTTCACGTTTACTTTTAATGCATTTTTTAAATTGTAGTAATTGTAGTGAGTTATTCATAAAACATTGCACCACCCCATCTCTTCCCGTGGGTGTCGTAGAAGGCGACTATGGGACCATTCCAGAAGATGGGCAGCAGCGTCTCTCTGTGATTATTCTCACCTTACTGCGATCGCCAACCCGCCTGCCAAGCGTGGCGATTGTGGCAAATTCCCCTCAAAGTTATTTATCCTTGAGGCCTTTGTCCAGCAGTGGACGTCTTTTTGGCTGAGATGAGATGAGATGAGATTCATAAAACATAGACTTATTTTGCCGCGGACGTTTTTGTAGACCATTTTATGCTTTACATTCTTCCATACACTACTTAACCATATCTTGAAAGGTAAAAGCAGCGTAAGCCGATAAAACGCTTGAACGGCCACATTATAATCAGATTGATTAGCTAAAACAGTCGCTATTCCTCTTCACTATGAGTTATATTATTGTTTTTGTACGTAAGCCGCCCTTGAAAAACGCTCTCTCTATTAGAAAAAACCGCATTAAAATCCGTGCATTGGTTCCTGAGATAAGCTAACAGAGAAACATACGCTTTCCGGGGTTTCCTTTTATACTATTGTATAGATGTTCGTACATATTATTAGGCATTAACTAGCTATATATATTATAATGGTAAGGAAACATTTTCAGATATATATAAATAAATATCTATTGGGACCGTTTTATTTTATGTAAGGATGAAAGGAGTGTATTTATACAAATGTACGGAATCACGTAGATAGGGAATTCGCCTCCAGTAAATGAATGTTTTTGTGGCATGGGTAAACGTAAACAGAAACAGAAAAAAACCCTTCTCTTTTATTTAACGTCGACGTATATAAGAGGCTTACGTAAACACAAAACAATTGTTGGACGGACCATTTCAATCGTTGTGTCGGCAAACATATGGATCTGTTGGCAAGGAAACTCCGCAAACACTGAATATCTATCTTCTTAGACATAGACATAAACATTAATTTATTTATTACATAAGCACACATAAATACATTTATACAAGGCGACTAGATTAACAATTACAATAAAGGAAGCAAACATTTTCTTATTTTTTTATATTGACACGTCAAAGTGACCACATCCTGCCTGATGGTAAGCAGCCGATGCAGTCCAAAACAATGAGAGCGCTCCTCACCGCGGAACAAGCACGGCAACAAGCGCACCCATTCATGATGGCCTGCATAAATGCCATTTCACGCCCCGCTTAAAAGACCCGGGACTATAGGAGCATAAACATAAACAGAATTAAATCAACAAAGACAACAACATTAATCTATACTAATATTATAAAGCTGATGAGTTCGTTTGTTTGTTTGTTTTTTTGTTTGTTTGGTTGAACGCGCTAATCTCAGGAACTACTGAAGTATGTGTGCTACAGCAGCTAATGGGCCTTGACTCAGCAAATGCCTACTGTGTTAGCAGTAGACGTAGTAGTTCTTCTTGATAGACAGACCGTATACCGGAGTTGGACATAGGATAGTTTTTATCAAAGTAACAGGTTCCTGGTGGAGTCAGTAGTCCTTGCGAACGTAGTTGCGAGCAGCAGCTAGTTTATAATAAATCATTGTTTTAACTAATGGTTGTATCGCCTCGGTAGCTGGGTGACTAAGCGCTGGGCCCAATACCCGAAGGTCCAGGGTTCAAAAATCAAAATTAAAAATTCAAAATCATTTATTCAGTTTAGGCTACAAGTAGCTCTTGTGAATGTCACTATGCCATCGGTTCAATTCTGGGAATATTGAAGCAGGACAAAGTGTGTTTTGAATTTATTCGCTGCATATCCCGGGTTTATGATCACCAACCAGCATTTGGCAAGCATGGTAATTAAGCCATTACCCATCAATTGTAGTGATGACTTCATTTCAATGATAGAGGCCTTTGCGATGCAGTGGGACAGTTATATAGGCTATTTACTTTATTGTGTCAAGGGCATTTTGGCTGTTTTTGCCACACGCTTGTTTGTTTGTTTTATAGGTCAGATTGTCTGCTTTTCTGTTGATTTATTTGTTCAGTTTAAGATCAATACTTTATCACAAACAAAAACAAAAAAGCCAACTTATTTGTTTAGAAAGCTTTCCCCAAAACACAATTCGTTTAGTTCATTAAGAGAAAGGGGATATCAGTTGCTGGTCCCCAAACTGAGATTGATGAGTGCCAGAGGCTGTTTCAAGCACAATGCAGTCAAAATTTGGAATGACCTCCCGCCGCCAGTTCGTTCAGAGATTAATCTCTCGCTACCAACGTTTCGCGTGAGTTGTCGCAACTGGCTGCTCCATGAGCAGTCGCTGGCACTAGCTGATTACAAATATAGGTAAATAATATATAAAATATTGTAAGTAGAGTAAATATTGTAAGTTTAGGTAAAGTTAAAATGTATAAATTTATGGATATGGCAGAATAACAGGGTTTGTGGGTCTCCTGCAAACACTGAGCCGTAGACCTTTTTGTCTATGTTTTTTTGGCAAATAAATAGACTTAAGTATTATTATTATTATTATTCACTTTTTTTTTACTTTTTTAAATATTTTCTAAAAACAAAATAAATAAAACATTTAAAAATATAAAAAAAATAGGGTAATGTTTCAATCTGGTGCGTTCCGTTGCACGCATTGAGCTTATATAGAATTTCTCCGTCACCAACAGATGTATAGCAATAAACTCGTACCTGAACAAGACGCGACTGAGTCGCGGCGGCTGGCTGCAAGTCGTGGACCCTGAGGAGTCGGAGCCGGCGATTCTGCCACTGCGGGATGACGTCAGTATCGTGGCGCCGAGGTTCAGCAGGGTGCAGCTGCTGTGCCCAGTGCTGGGGTGGCCGAGACCTGTGGTAACTGTAACCTGTTTATTATTAATGCTGTTTATAATTGTTGATGCTATCCAATGTTGGAGCACAGGACCACTTTCGAGATGCATTTTCGTTCCGGATCCTATTACATTATTGATCGAAGAAGGCAGACATGTTCGTACCTGGTATGGCGCTCGTGGGATTGGGTCTTCGTACTCTTGTTCTATGAGTACGGTGCCTTGGGCCTGGGCATTTTGAGGATCGGGCGAGGCAATGTATCCATAGTAAATGCTAAAGGAGCGTTCCTAATAGGTTTTTTTAATTTAAGATTACTTGGGAGCGGACTCCACCTGGAAGCAGTAAGACGGAAGTTCTGGAGTCCACGGAGGAGGTGCTAAAGCTGACCAGGCTTGACTACGACCTGGAAGGCGTCTACAGGTGCTCGGTGGATGGGCACAGCCATTTGTCAAAGGTAATATTATACCTGATTCTGTAAACTGTGTTAAACTTCTTAAATCTATACTTATATTATAAAGCTGAAGAGTTTGTTTGTTTGTTTGTTTGTTTGTTTGTTTGTTTGTTTGTTTGTTTGTTTGAACGCGCTAATCTCAGAAACTACTGGTTCGAATTGAAAAATTATTTTTGTGTTGAACAGTCCAATTATTGAGGAAGGCTGTAGGCTATATTACATCACGCTATAACTAATAGGAGTGGAGCAGTCGCTAATTAACGCGGGTGAAACCGCAGGGCACAGCTAGTGTTAAATAAATGAAAATTGTGAATTTCACTAAGCTTGTATCTTGTGTGTAACACAAAACCGGACCGGAACCCTTGCCAAGTTTCTTGCGGCTTTTTCTCGGTACAAGATCTCTATCGTAAGAAGCCATGACTAAGATTTTGTCGATAAAAAAATCCTTGTCTTTAAAGTTTCATTTTAATTATTTCTACGTTACACACATACAAAAACGGAAAAGCGAGAATAAAAAAAAACAGAAGTTTGAATGTTTATGATGGTATTTTGTCCAGGTCTTCAACGTGACGGCGACGGAGCCCGTCATCATCACCCTCCCGCCGGTGTCCAAGGAGGTGATCCGCGCGAGCACGGTGCGCTTCAACTGTACCGCTGTAGGTAGACCTGCGCCCACCATAACCTGGTATAAAGATGGAGTTCCACTGGAAATGGGTGGACGGGTAAGCACTACTTTGTTGTTTTTTACACGCCGATTTTGTTTTTTTATGACAGATTATTATTTATGCATTTTTGTTTCAGTTTAACGTAAGATCGTCTACGTCTGGAGACCGTTATCAGCTAGTGGTGGGCGGTGTTACTTCTGGAGACGCAGGTGCATATTCTTGCTTTTGTAATTTCCACCCACAAAGCACATGCAGAGATAGAGCCATGCCCAGTGCCCTCCAAGCTAGTCCAATGCGTGTTGGTGAGCTTAACCAACTGCTACCGAGACCAACAGCTTTACGTGCCTTCTGAATCACGTAGGTCTAAATCACGTATCTTTTGGTATAAAGCTATAGACGCTATATCTCCTGACCAAAATATAGGTATTATGATAGTGTAAAAAATTAACAACACCTCCATAAACATATTTTTTGATTGTCCTCATTAATAAGTTGTTATGGTGTATCAGGTGTATACCAATGCTTCGCCACCAACGCCGTGTCCACTGCGTCGTCGTGGGCGGTGCTGAGCGTGACTGGCGCCCACGCCGCCGCCCCCGCCTCGCTCAGCTGCTGGCCGCTAGGGGGCGCTGTGCTTCTGCGCTGGCAGCGACCCAGCGCTAACGTCATGGCCTACACCGTGCAGACTAAGCTACCAGGTCAGTGCGAGCTTGGCAAGCCACCCCGCCTCGCTTAGCTGCTGGCAGCTAAGGGGCGCTGCATTGCAGTGCTGGCAGCGACCTTGCGCCGACGGCATGGCTTACATCGTCCAGACTACGTTGCCGGGTAAAGAAAGAAAGTTGCTCAGGAACACAAACTCGGTGTAAAGAAAGCAACAAAACGTGTAGAGTTAGCAAAGTTCTGCTCAATATTCGAATGGTAGGCGACTACCAAAGTTTTGCATTGCTGTGCTTCAACTTGAAGGGTACTTAAACTATTACGTCAAGAAACGTTAGGGAAGCAATAGCATTGCGCGTGATTCAATCGTAAGCTTCCAAGGGCTGAAGTGAAACATTTCAAAGAAAAAAGTGACTGCGAGAGAAAGTTCCAATTCAAAACGCGACGACACCTATTCGACCGCTTTCAAAGACATATAATGTACTCGCACTGTAGCAAAACTGACTCTTATGTGAAACTTCTGCAAACGCAACTTTACAGCCGAAATGGGGTACATCACCATAACAGCGTATCTTTTTCGAATTAAACGAAAGAACAGTCTGTAAGTATATAAAATGATTTCTAACTAATACAATACATTATGATTTACATTTTCAGCTTGGCCCGGCCAGCCTCACAACAATACTGAAGAGACAATAACTGTCAGCGAGCCATTGACCACCTACAGTTTTGAGGTATAATTATCTCTATCTATTTGTTTGTTGTATGGTTTTGTGTAATAATAATAAAGACTACAATGAGCCGTATATCACCTACAGGTTCGTGCTTACATCCGAGGGGCGGACAAAAATTTTGCGAGTGACATGTCAGAAACCGTATATTGCCAGGGTCAAGGAGGTGAGCTCTCTATATTTTAAATGTCTTATTAAAAATCGCAAAAATCGTGTGCCCTGCGACTTCTGACTTGATGGGTGCGTTCGATGCTTGATACAAATAAACAAACTTGAAACAAACCCCCATGATTTTGGATTTTGACATTATTTTATGTCTTATATACCTGAGTTCGTTTCATTGTTTAAGCTAATTATCTGTGGCCAAAAACTCTACTAAAAAGATGCTAGGGCAGTCTACAGTTCTAAATAAAGTTTTATCCCTTTTTTCATTAAACAAAAGTCAACTCGAAAAGGGTATTCTAACATATTTTACACATTTCTAGTGCCGGTGCGGATAATAAAGCAGGGCGAGGATGCCGTGCTGGTCTCGTGGAAAGAGTTCGCGGAGGAGACGCGAGGCGTGGCTCAGTGGCTGCTGCAGTACCGGCCGGAAGGTACCACGGAAGAGGAGAACGTAACGCTGCCGGGGGGCGTACACAACTACACCTTGCCAGGTGAGATCAGAAAAAAGTAACGTGAACCGCGTTATTGATTTTACTCTGGCACATTTCAATGACTCACCCAAATTAATACACTTCTGGCTGAATGGCTTGAATGTAATGTGTATGAATGGATAAAATAGTTGTAAAGTTTGCGATAAAGATAAGTGCCACGACTACTTGTCTGTGATTTGTTGTTTTTCCTTTGTTCCTTTTATTCTGTTATTGTCATTTGTATTAATTAATATTATTTTGTATTCCAGTGTCCCCCACGCAGCCTCTGCAGGTGCGCGTGCTGGGGTCTAAGACCAAGGAGTGGCTGCCGCAGAACCTGACGCTCCTTGCGTGGACTTCCACCAGCGGCCATGACGACGCTCGGTGAGGTCCAGTCGGTCGATAATCACACGATTTCTTCCTTCTATATCACCACCACCAGCTCATTTTATGTCCCCACTGCTGAAGCAAGAGTCTTCCCTATGGATGGATAGGGAGAGCGGCCAAAAACCACCACGCGGGCTCAGTGCGGAATGGTGGTTGTTAACGACTGCTAATAGGTATAGCCGGGACAGTATGCAGCAAAATTTTTGGTCACCCACCCGATGACTCACCTTTGCGAAAATTGCTTAACCTTAGTAATCGCAGACTGGGCGCGTTAACCGTTGCGCCATCGAGCTCCTCTTCTTCATATTTCACAGAAATATGAAGGAGATATAAATAAGCACTTGTCTTAACTACTAATGGCTGTACTCAGACTCGGCTATAAACATTAACGATTAATTATCGCCAAAGATTTTTGCATTGATGAAGTCCAAAGCACATTTTTGAAATAAATAATTTAAGTAATTACTTAATGTAGCAATGAGTATTGATAGCATGACACCATGTTTCTTACAACAACTACAAACTAGATATCTCATTATTAAATTAGTTAAAGTTATAGTCAAATAAAATATATCAAAAACTAGTTGTACTCGTAAACTTACCTGTTGTTCCGATTTGCAGTGAAGTAACTGCAATCCCTGAAGATTTGCGCGTGACGCAAGTGTTGGCTCGTGAGTTCACCGTCAGATGGCGCTGCGAGGGCGCTGAGATCTACACTTTCGTGGTTTGCGTCAGGAAACCGGATGGTACTAGGAAGTGTTTAGACAGGTAATTACTTGGATGACATAATCATTTATGGAAAATACCTCACTAACTTTTATTATTCGTTAAGACAATTCTGATTGATTTACTGTTAATAATATAATGTATACAACCAAATCCTAGTTTATTTATGTACTTATTTATTTATTTTTTGCATTTGTATCAACAAACAAACATTAGACTATGGCTAAATTAGTCCAACTATTGACTGAAATCGGCAGTCAACGAAAATCGGCTCATTTAATTTTGTCATTATCTTGCATAACTACATATATGACAAGAGTGTCTGTCACGCTGTCAAGTTTTCTTTCCTCATATTTTTAGAGTTTACGTAAACAATAGAGTTACAGAGATTATTTTACATCCTCGATTACAGCTACAACAACTCGACAACTGTGGATGGGCTGGAGCCAGAGACGGAGTATGAAGTGGAAGTGGCGGCCAAGGCTTCAGGGCTCGCACCTGGGCCTCCGAGCCAGACGCTCCTCGTCACCACACTCAGCGAAGGTACTTAAACAAATAATTGTTAGAACGGTTATATTATTAAATTTTAAGTGACACAAACTCAAGTATCACATAAGAAATTCAAATATACACACAGTTTTGTGTTAGTGTTTCCAGCTTACGGACTCCGCTTACTATGTTACATACATGTCAGTGTCTTATTTCTTTGTCGTATTTACAATAATGTACAGACGACAGCAGGTCAACTGTATACAAAAAGTAAAATTTCCTCAATAAAGAAGACTGCTCAACTTCGGTCCAATTGTTGCCCAGAAATGGAAGTACCTGCTCTGGATTTCTGGCATCGATCTATAACTCTATAGCAAATATTTTTTAATCAAACCTTAATTTTAATAATAGACATTTCAAAACTGTTTGCTTTGAGTTTAAGGTTCAATATTGATTAGACAAATATGCAGTTTTTGGTAATTCGAACTGCTGTCGTGCGCACATGCAGTCAATCCTGTGATCATTCTTATTCTGTAGAGCTGCTCCATACTCTGCGTACCTTCTATAAATAACAAAAAAACCTCGAGAACGTAATATCATACATCTCGCCCCACGTCCGCTTCAAGCTTCAATGAGCTGACCTACAAGTTTCCAAAAGGCAATCAGTATAATCTCAAAAAAAAAAACTTAAACACGTCGTTCATCATGATATCACATCTCCCAGGTCCAGAAGGCTTCAAGGAGCTGACGTGCAAGTTCGTGAACGCCACCACGGTGCGCGTGTCGTGGAGCGCGCCGCCCGCCAAGTACGCGGTGCTGTACAGCAGCGAGCTCAACGTGCCCGTCGAGCTGTGGGACCGCGTCGACACCGTCGGGAACACCGCCTTGGTGAGTGCGCCTAAGTGGTGTACTAAATGTTTAAATAAAAATTGTGTACCCCTTTTTCTTTCCCAAAAGTAGTTTAATAAATAAAGAAATAAAAGATAGGCTTAGTAGACGGGAATCCCACCCGTTATAGTATAAAAGACGAGGTATGAAAGAGTTAGTATGAAGTATGGAAGTACGAGAGGCATGAAAGATAGAACTGGAATGAAAGAGTAATCAGTATAATAAGAGCTCCAATCATGTTGGAGGTGTAAGATTAAAAAAAAAAAAAAAGTGGTGTACCTACGTTACGTACTGTACAATCACGAGTATTAACATGCAAACAATTAAACACTTAATACTTAATGGAATAAGAGTTAATACCAGTTAAAAGTGTGTACATGTTTAATGCACGTGAGTGTGCATATTTTAAAAACTGTAATTAAGTTTATCGCGTCAAAACATGACGACGGTGAATAGTGAATCTAGAGTAATGTAGGCAAGAAAAAGAAGAAGAACGTACGATTGTATTTAAGAATGTACTAGCGTACTAACTAATACATTTATGGATACTCATTGTCCAAAATAAAGTTTATATTATTATTATTTTAGTATTGGTAAAATACCTCGTCAGGGTACGAAGGAGAGAAATCAAGTACCAACGCTAAGTGCATGATTATTATTACTATAATCCATTCGTAAATATCGTGCTTGTAAAGTAATAATTTGAGTATTGATCTGATCTTTGATTCATCATGGCGATGTATGATGATAAAGCGATGATTGTAAAGTTTAGAAATCAGGACCGCAGTAAATAAGGAAACCTTGTAAAATACCTGCGCTTCAACCTTCAGCTTATCGTAATTTAACAATTAGGTGAGATGAAGGTCAAGCGTTTCTACTTTGTGGAATAAAACAAGTACGAGTTTAACAATAGCGGGTCCGATAACTTTCCGATCCGATCCAAACCTCCGGAGAATCTAATAGGGCACGGGGACACGCAATAGCGCGTGATGTCGTTCCCTCTAGAAAAGGAAAGACTTGAGGAACCTTTCAACCTGTCTTCAGCTGTGAATACAGACACAATATAATTTTTGTTGTTTGTAGGACGGATCTGTTTCTAACTTACTAAGAAGACGAAAGTTTAAGTTTCTCGCCGCCCCCAAAGAAAACCCGATGAAGCTGAATATGCCGTCTAAGTCAACTCTATCAAAAGAAGGGACGCATTAAAGGATACAATATGTCCTTGAGAATTGACATTAAACTCTGTTATAAGTGGGTTTTTCTGTTTTCAGATTAACGGTGTGGACCCTTCCAAGGACACATACGTCATGGTGACTGGCTACGATCCCCTCATCTACAGCCCTATCAAGACCATTCCGGCGCAAGCTCCAGGTTTGTGCTAATCTTGTCTTCCTTAACCTTAAAGGAATAAAACTCAATCAACGGTCTACCTTAGTAAGCGGCCACCGCACCGCCTATTGTCGCTTGCTAAACAAATAGTACCTACAACTTGCGCGTTGCTGACACTGCTAGCAGACGACTTACTGGAGCTCACACCCTCTAAACCTGATCAGCCACGCAGGACACTGCTGCTTGGCCCATCATTATGAGGGTGGTAACGACAGTACACTGACGGAGATGATGCGGTTGGTCTACCAAGCCTTGAATTTTGTTTCGTTTCCCACACTTTGGTACGCTGAAAAATTAAGCACCCCCATGTATAATATGCTTGAAAAAGTAGCTAAACTAAAAAATTCCCGCTAAAAATGTCTAGTAACAATGCCATGTTGAATTCTATTTCATTGTCATGAGCTTATAAAGATCCCACTGTTAATCCCAGGCTTCCCCAAAACAGTGGAACGTTCATCCACTGTTAAACTCAGACATTCCTATATGAGCAGTACATAGGAATATTGTATCACAACCTTTCACCTGTGTTACGAGTAATTATGCATGCACTTGGATGTGCAATGTGCTTCGGAAGGCATGTATAGCCGTCAGTCCCGGCTACATTAGCAGTCTTTTACAACCACCGCACCGCACTGGGCCCTTGTGGTGGTTATGGCCCGTTCCCCAGCCGTGGGTGGGCGGGCGTAGACGCTGGTGATGCATCAGTGCCGTTTGTGCCGCAGAGGTGCAGTGGTGGTGGACGAGCGACGGCGTGCGCGTGCGCTGGCAGGGCGCGGGGCGCGTGCTGCGCTACTCGCAGAACCTGACGCGCTCGCTGGACCTGTGGCCCGCGCTCACCGTCACCGGCACCAGTGTAGAGGTAAATATAACAACTCCTTTATATTCTAATAATACTTCCTTACTTCCACACTTAGGTACTTACTTCGCTGGCTCAGCGACCCGAAGTGGGTCTTGGCCTCCGACGTTAAAGTACGTCATTTTGTTCGGTCTAGTGCCAGTTCCGACCATTCTTTTTTTTATTGTATGATGGGCTTTCTCTTGGCCTCATTCTAATCCCTAGGACTAAGAAGAGGCCGACGATGGAACGAGCTTGCCCAGAAACAGCCTATTCACTCGGGCTTTAAAAACTTTAGGGTTATATGCACTCGGGAATACAGACGCCGGTAGGGAATTCCACTCTTTGGCTGTACGCATTATAAATGTAGAAGCAAAACGCTTGGTGCGCAAAAGTGGAATGTCAACCAGGTAAGGGTGGTAGTCAGCCGTACGTCTGGATTCCCGATAGTAGAATGGGGAAGGTGGAATAAGCTCATGCAGCTCAACAGCACACTCTCCGAAGTATAGCCTGTAAAAGACCGATAAGCATTCAGGCAAATGAGGGTAAAATTTTTGAGTTTTTTTGTTTGAGAAGGGTAATCTATGGAAATACTGGTCCAATTCCAAAAATTCTTTCACTAATATAATGCTACATTCCTTGCGGGTAACATATACTATATTTTATTCTAATAAAAAAAAATGGATTCTATAATGTTTATATATTTTTGTTTGGGTATTCAATTTTGTGCGGTGTATAATAACAATATCCACGCAGTCCGAGCGGAAAGTTCTAGTCTTTAATATTTGTAACACAATGTTTGTTGGCAGCTTACGAACTTGGATCCATCGCTGCCCACGTACGTGATGGTGGCCGCGCCGGGCCCCAGCCAACAGAACCAGGTCTTCAACATCCCCGTGCGGCCCAAGGAATCCTCTTCACTCTATTTGGGTGAGGGCATCGTCAACATTACCACTTGTTTTTATATTATGGATTAGTGGTTAAAACACCGGTTTATACCCAAAGTTCGATTTCCAGCAGAGGTACATGTTTGTGTACTCGGTTTGGTTGGTGGTAGGGCTTGTTTGTCCGCCTGGCTAGCTCCCACCATCTTATTATATGTCGCCATAACATCAATGTTTGTGGCATTGTTGTGTTCCGGCAGCTGTTGTGTCTATCATAGGATAGCCAGTGCCTCAGTAACTGATTATTCTGGGTGAAGTGCGCTTTCCACCTTCGGCCTTATCATCACTTTACATCAGGTGAGATTAAGGCCAAGGTCGCCATAAAAAAAACCATTGTTGTATTGACAACCGCTTCGGCCGACGTACGTACCGACGCCGACGGTCGGTCAAGCACTGTTTTAGATCTTATTATTGAATTAACTTCTTAAATTAAGATCGTTTCAAATTAGTGTTATAAGAGTTTACGCCCCGCGTTTTTTTTACAATAAGTAGGTAAAAGACTTCGCTGATTATGAAACCAGATGCAAAGACAGTTATTTTATCTGCGACAGAATTTATTTATTTATCACACCTGTTTAGGATTTTTGAGTATCAATAAACATCCTTATACATGGTGAGAATCCCGTTAAATTTGCTCTAATAAAAGTCACCATGATAGTTTAAAGGGTTTTATCGTACATGTTTCAATATCAATTTCACATTCATTCAACTTATATTTATAGTAATCGAGGAGCTCGATGGCGCAGTGGTTAACGCACCCAGTCTGTGATCGCTAAGCTTAAGCAACTTTCACAAAAGCCGGTCATTCGGATGGGTAACCTTAAATGTATCATCTCGAGCTTCTCCGTGCTTCGGAAGGCACGTAAAGCCGTTGGTTTCGGCTGCATTACCACTGCACCGCACGGGGCCGCGCGGTGGTTTACGGCCCTTTCTCCCTTCCATAGGGAAGGCTCGTGCCCCAGCAGTGGGGATATGAAATGAGCCGGTGATGATGATGATGATGATGGTGGTTGTCGGTGGGCGCGCAGGGCTGGGCGTGGCGGCGGGCGCGTGCGTGGCGTGCGCGCTGGGCGTGGCGGCGGTGTGCGCGTGGCGACGCAGCAAGGGCGCGCGCGACCAGATCAGGTCAGTATTCATTATCTTATCTTATCTCGTCTCATTTTATCTCATCTTATTTCACCGTATCTCATCTTATCTTAATATAATAAAAACTTTGACTTACCGGAATCAGGTATGCTTTTATAGTATTGAAGCTGCGTTGTTGCGGTTGTAAAAACGAAACGTGTATACATTGCAGTAATAAATAATGCTCGATAAAGCCTCAGTACTAACACTCATTTTTGTAGGCGAATCATTTTCATAATACATACAGAAATTTAAAAAAAAAACAAGTGTTGAAAAAATTCCACGAACGAGATTCCAAGCACGATAGCACAGTTGGTAGTGCACCTGACCCGGTATGACCCGGTGTGGGTTCGAATCTCGCTCGTGGATTTTTTTCAACACTGCCTTTTTTCAAATTTTAATTATTCGTAACAATATTTGCTTTAAATTTTATGTAAATAATCATACATACAGAAATACTAAATTCTTTTACTTCCTCAGGCCTCGTCGCAGGAATGTGTCTACTAACGAGGATGATGATGAAGAGGCTTCTGAGATGAAGGTACGCCACTCGATTATTATCATTGCCTCGAAGGCTGTTAATTTTTATTTAGTTCAGCGTTTATTTGCTTTCATAATTAATATTTATATCTTTTAAATTAATGTTAGTTTAATTCTTGTTTGCTTTTCATTATAATTGCTGTGTAGTTATATCCTATTCTATACTATCCAGCTCACGCCATAGAACAATGAGGAACAGCTTTGAGCCATTAAGCACCAAGTCACACCATTTTCTCTTTAATATTATCATGCAGATTTATATGTAGACAAATGTTTTCGTGTTCTATAACTTCATGCGGTCGGCGCATCATCTTCCAAAATGCTCAGACAGTCATATCAACGTTTCTAATTTTTTTTGTTTTTTTTATTAACTAATTTTATTTTATTTACAGAAAATTTACAAAGTAAATTAAACTACTTAAAACTAAACTCTTTTAGAAATTATCTAATACCATTTATAAATATAAAAATGCCCCAGATCATCCCCATCAGGAAAAGTGGGTACTCTCTTATTGGGTAGTAAGCTAGCAGCATTTCCTCTTTGGATACCGAGGTTTATTCGCTGTCCCAAGTAGCTGATAGCTCTGAGGTCCCGGAGGCTTATTACCTACCAAAAAAAGCAACCACACTGAAAAAAATGTCATTTTGGCTTAATCTTAAAATATCGTGACGTTGCCGTTGGTTTAAAATAAATGCGTTGTCCTAAAATACGTAAATACTAAGTCAATATTACGCTAGAACTGAAATGTGCTAAGATGGAATCGAATTGTTTGAGTAAATAATTCAATATTATGATACTTATCATCAGAAAAATTGGTCATATAAAATGACATTGTCTTCTTCAAATAATGACACTATGTAATAGAAAATGGTCCGCTGTCCCATAAATTAGTATGATAATTATAAATAAGATTCTAATTATAAAACACACTGACAGTGTCATCGTATATAAATAGATTTCATAGTTTATTATGAAGAAGTATCTCTAAAAATACGTTGACCTCCCCCTAATGTAGTATGATTAAATTATATGCTACGAGTATACACGTTATCTTAAATGCCGTTATCATCAACATCAGAATTATCATCGTTCTTTTTGGTGAATCACTATGCTCCGTCCTTAGAGTGAATTCATTTTTCTTTAAGGCGAAGGGTTAAGGCACACTAGCGCCACCAATTGATAATTTGACAATTTCTAACGGACCGGATCTTTTTTTAAACATTGCGTACCGTCCGATAACAGGAAAGCATCCATAGTATTTATTTAATAATAATTATTAAATAGCGATATAATGGTTCACAACAAAAAGTCGTGAACAATTATTGTGCACTACTTTTTGTTGCGTGGTTTATTCACAAAACGGGCTATCGCATTTATTCACAAACAATGGCCACTTTTGGTGTTAGCGAATGAATACAAAAACAAACCTAAAAGTAGTGCACAATTATTAAATAATAGATGTTTGCCTAGTGTCGGAAGGTCCGCAATGTTTGAAAAAAAATCCAGTTTAGCAGTTATCAAATTAAATCCATTAGCGGCGCTAGTGTGCCTTACCCTTCGCCTAAAGCTGAATTCACGTCTTTTATGATTGCCAGTTTATTCAGTGCAGTTGTTAATTGCACTTTTAGTTCCTCAATCGCTCGCTTGTGGGGCAGTATCCTAGCGTTTTACGTAATACAAATATGTGTTTTGGCAGCGATAAATTGTAAATTGCCGCGATTGCGACTATCACATAAAGATCGGTAATTAAGTCTGCCGGGTGGTCCTTCTTCTTACCTTTTTTTACGTTTCTCTTTTGCATTATCTTCTATATTTTAATGATCAGAGCGTGGGCGGGCGGCTAGCTAACGGCGGCGGGTCCAGGGACGCTGGCGAACCGCTCCTCAACGGCCACGTGCACATCACCGAGAACCCAGTGAGTCACGCTCCTACTCAAGGCGACAATGGTCCTTGTTCACGGGCACTCCACTCTATTAATCCAAATGTTGGCCCCCATTCAATGGCACTCCACTCCACTCCATCGCTTCACTCCATAACTTCAAATTTAGTCATAAATTCTCCTAATTTAGTAACTACGTGGATTGCGTGGCATCACTCCGAGCGTTGGATTTATTTTCAAACATTTCAGAATACACCGATATATTTTAGTGGTTGTTTTCCCGCAGGTGGGTGGACCAGACCATGAAATTGAACAACTTTCCCCAAGAAACATAGGTCAAAAAACGAGATAATTTTTTCGCTTTTCTATACAAAGCCTCTGTTGACCGAACATGGTTTGTATGGAAAAGTTAAAAAATTATCTTGTAATTACCTATGTTTCAAGTTTCAAGTTATTTATTTGCAAATTAAGTGTACATAGATGGTCTTAAAGTTAATGTTTCTTGGGGAAAGTTGTTCAGTTTCATGGTCTGATCTACCCACCTGCTGGAAAACAACTACTAAAATCTCTCGGTGTATATCTCTAATTTTGAGTAATGGAGTGGCGTGAATGAAGTGCCCGTGAATGAGAGCCTCAAGCTATATGATAGCAGGGAGCAGTGGGCGGCGGGGTGAGTCGCGGCGATTATGGCCCGTTTGTTATTTTTTGGAGGAGTTTACTGATGGCCTCAGGCGGACTTTTTGGGGGCGGCCAGAAACCTTAAGAGTTGAAGCCTTGTGATTGAAACACCGTCAAAGGGTTTCTGGGGGGGAATGGCATCCCTACTAGATTATTTGAGGGGTTCTCATAGGATTGGGTATGGCCCATGTGCTTAGTGCGAGCTACTTTGCGACGACTCAGCACAGTATTTACTTAAGAGGAAATACTAAGGTCGACTGATTATATGAAAAGTAGACAAAATCAACGATTCGTAGTCCCCTGATTCCTCCTCCAAAACTGGACCAATTGAATTACTTTTTTCATTAAAAATTAAAGGAAGGCTTTGGCTGTCTCCCTATGTTTTGCAGTCTTTCATAAATTAATTATTAAAAAAGATATGAACCTTTAAAAACCTTAAACTTTAGTATTTCCTCTTGGTGCCGCACCCCCCACATCGCTCCCGTCGAGAAAAACAAATCTATACAGTTGTCACTGCTGCTGGTGCTGTTGGTGTTGCCATCCAGTTTATGGCCTTATACTTAGATATAGGATCAGGTGCAACGTATTTTTTTAATTTATTAAAGTAGATGTTATCTCTTAGGTATGTAATCAAAATTGCTTACCCATCGTACCTATCCAATTTATATTTTAGTTTGTTTTATTATTTGCATGACGTTTCTATTGTTACGTTTACAAGTTTCCGTTGTTCGTTTTCGCTTTGCTATTTTTCTTTCTGTTTTAGTCTATTAAATTTACCTTTGTCTTACTACATATTTGCGACATTTATAAAAAAGTGCCTTTCTTTAAATAATACATAATAATCTTTTTTTTTTTCGAAATAACATAAAAGCAACATTTGTTCACAGCAATCCAAAGCGCCGAACGGTAAGATGAGAAAGGGCGTGATGACGTTCGACCTGTCCCGCTACGAGGACCCCGACGCCACGCAGGAGACGGTGCTGGACGAGCAGTCCTGCCACGAGCTGCTGGACACCTCGCGGCGCGGGGGCGCCGACCTCGCCTCCCCCCCCTCCTTCCCCAAGCTGCCCGACGACAACATGAACTCGGAACTCAACAGGAGCGCCTTCCATTTAGACAACAGCAAAATTCAACCCACGCTTCAGCCCAACGGTTGAACCGCGCCCCCCTACCATGTGGAATTACACCAGGGGTGGGCGGCCCCACCGGCGTCCGAACCGAGCTATGAGATTTGTACAGACTTTACTGATTAGGAGACCGCTGACGGCGGCGAGGGTACCTCGGCGTGTTACGTTCCTAATAGACTTTATTTAAATATACCTAAGGCTGATTTTTTTTTGTAATACATACACTACGGGTTTATTTAAGGCGGAGCCGGGCCGAGACACTATCACGCGCGCCGAGCTGTTCTCGCTGGTCGCTTACCACTCGCGATTCGACAAGCGACCCATTTCGTATTTGTTACTCTATAGATTACTGTACATAGACTTTATATGGCCTGTTTTAGGCGTACACACTGTAGGTATGTAAGCGTTATGAATTAATACGGCCTCAGAGATACGATAGAGCGTCGGGACAATAAATTAGTGGTGGCGTGCTAGACTCAATATTTTGCCGGCGAACGCCCGCGTTGTATATAATATGATGTTGTTACATACAGTGCCACCATGTAAACACTCTGTGAACGACAAGTTACAAATAGAAACACAATTAGTGCAACATGATCGTACAAATATAGACCAAAATGAGATCCAAACACACGTAAATAATTTACCTAAATTCACATATTATTGCATAACACGGAACTATTTATTCATGTTGAGAGAAGAAAAAAAATAATGGAAATATATATTTTTAGTTTTTTTTTGTTTTACTTCACTGAGTTCTTAGACAAAGCCTCAGAAGCTATATGTTACCTTCACAATTTACATTCCAGCCTTTATATATTATTACGCATTACAATATTTCAAGTACCTACCTATCTATTTTTAATTGAACGCACATTTTTTTTTATTTCATATATATTCCTGTTATAGTTTTTATTAGCAGTTATTTATTACACTTTTAACTTATCACAAAGTTGATTCTTTAGATACTTAAAAACCTAAGTGAAAGTAGATAGTAAAAGTACCTACGTAAGTATAAAAATTATAAATAAAATAGACACGATGGCTGGTATAACTGCGAATATCTCCGGGCGAATGATTCCAGTGCCAATTGGAAGCAGATTAGTTCCAATTATTAACTAATGATGGGAAATTAATCATTTTTGAAGAGGCACCTTGTGGACCGGCAAAGTGAGGATGACTGACGCTGCGCTGTTCTCACGCTGCACCAGTTATCGTCGCATCTGGATTCCATATTTACTTAACATCAGGTGAATTGGAGTCATTTGCCGTGCTACGTATAACAAAAAAAAAAATTGATTTGTTTACGATGATGATTTTCTAATGTCTTCCCGAAATCGATACAAGACTTTCAAGAAGAATCATGGCTTTTCTAAAATAGCAGCCAACATTACATGGTGGCTAATTTGGTTCTAATTACCGATGGATTCACTCCCCAAGAGATCTAGCACTTACTATCAAACATCATGTATAAAAAAATATTACAACGAGCTACTGATATTGTATATGAAACAAAAAAGAAACTAATTTATAAAAAAGCGTGTTATCGTTATAAGAGAGTTACAAAACGTTATAAAAAAGCATGTCTTTATATTTTTTCCACCATTATTACTAGACGTTTCATTCTGTTTCTTTTCAAGTCAAGTTCGTTGTTTATTATTCCATATCACAATTAATATCTACCTCATCACTCTACGCTGTAAGATTCTTTTAGATGTTAAAATTTTAATGTTGAAGCAATTAAGTTTTTCTATATTTTTACCCATCGACCTATGGTTTAGGTATTACCTGCTATAGACGGCGCTTACTGGTTAGTTAATAATATTTTTATTTATTTAATGTTAGAGCCCTAAGCTAGAATAGTTTTTTTTAGCATTTCCACAATCTTTGTTCACTTTTGTAGTGTAAACGTTAACAGTGGAAAATAACTGGAAATAACGTTGATGTTATTGAAAAATTTATAACGATTTTAATGGATTATTAATTCAATTGTTAAAATAATGAAATACCGAATTACAAAAAATAATGTAACGGCGGGTTGCGTGCTATATCCGCCTAGATGAATTGTACCCGCTCGTCACTAGTTGATACGGTTACTGCAAAATTGTTGAAATATAAATAATCACGTTTAAGGCGAAGGGTAAGGCACACTAGCGCCACCAATTGATAATTTGACAATTACTAACGGACTGGATCTTTTTTTAAACATTGCGTACCGTCCGACAACAGGAAAGCATCCATAGGATTTATTTAATAATTGTGCACTACTTTTTTTGCGTGGTTTATTCACAAAACGGACTATCGCATTTACTCACAAACAATGGCCACTGTTGGTGTTAGCGAATGAATACAAAAACAAACCTAAAAGTAGTGCACAATTATTAAATAATAGATGTTTGCCTAGTGTCGGAAGGTCCGCAATGTTTGAAAAAAAATCCAGTTTAGCAGTAATCAAATTAAATCCATTAGCGGCGCTAATGTGCCTTACCCTTCGCCTTAATTGAATTCCTTTGAAACAATCTGTTTGGATGAGACGCAACATGTTTTAACACCTTTTACGTCCAAGAGCTAAGTTAAACAACATTTTCTAGGTTTAAATAATATTTTGTGTTACATTAAAATTAAATAATTATTGCACCTAGGTACAATTTATATAACTAAGTTTTAAAAGCGGCGCGGTGTTTTAAAAAGTTGACGAGAAAATTAATTGTTAAAAGTCATTTGACACTCATGAATAAAAAAAAAATAACTTTTTAAAACTCTCAGAGCCGTTATTGTAAATATATAAATTTAAAAAAAAATAACGATAAACTCAGATTAAATAAAAATTTTAATGGAAAACGCCGACAATGTACCTGAAACTTCAATTACACTTAAGTTAATTAGACTTAGGTGTAGTGTTAGGACTTTAAAAAAATCTAGAATTTTATCTTTGACGCTAGGTTTTTTGACAGGGTCCCGCAATTTGATTCCGATTACAGTGGATCCACGGGTAGACTGGTGTTTTTATTATCATTTTTTTACACTTTTCAATTCAGTATTTCCTTCAGCGTGATAGAATTTCGCTGTTGTCATTTCCTTAATTTTGTGTATTACTAACATTTTTTTATATACAGAAAATAACTTCAGCCAAATATTATTTTTTAGTAAGTACCTAGAGTGTTGTGTAAAATAAATGACTGTTTCATTGCTGACTAGTGCAAAATAATATATATTATAATTATGTAGGTAGGTAAGTATTTATTTTCCATGAAAATAATAACGTTATACAATGGAAATCGTGTGTGTCACGCGCTAAATGTCAACAATGAAATGGATTTGTTACAAAAAAAAATTTCAAATACTGTAAGTTGGTTAGAGCTGTACCGTAATTAATAGTAGTTTACTTAGTATTGTTCATACGATTTTTGTAATATTGTATCATTTAATCCAACGTCCCACGTTCACTCGCGGTTGTGTCAACATATTGATTAAACCAGTTTTTTTGTTAAAGAAATGCAATTAATGTTTGTGTAATGGCGATTGTTTTTTTCTAACTAATTACTAATTTCTTTGAAATTACGTTGAAGCCAAAACGCTGTTTGTCATCGCAATAAGTGATACCTGAATGTTGTACAATGATTTATGTAATTTATTATTATGCATATTTATTCGGTTTGTACCCTACACTCACTTGTAGCAAATTTATACGATGATATCACAACTTGGGTGAAATATGGATGTTTACTTTGAATTTATTGTATTTTTCAATTAACGGAGAAAAGTACAATTTTCTGTTTACGAGTATTACCATTTTATACCCAAATTCTGTGGTATTTAAATATGTTATTAATTTATTAAATAAGTTAGGTATTCAGGATATTTTACAAAGTTCTCCAAAATGTTTGTACAAAACGTTTTCTTTTAAAATTTACACTTTTACATTGGCTTTTCCGTCCTTGGGAGTGAAAACTAATATTAAAAATGAATTAAAGCCTGATATTGTGCCTCTCTTTGAGTGACCTTGAGCTTTCTGATAAGGCCCATAGTGAGCGACCACGTCTCAGTTCCGTAAGTCATCACTGGCAACACACACTGGTCAAAGACTTTCGTCTTGACACACTGCGGTATATCGGACGAGAAGATATTTTGTAGCTTACCGAACGCTGCCCAGCCTAAATGGATTCGATGATTGGCCTCTTTGCTGAAGTTGGACCTACCTAGCTGGACCGTTTGTCCCAGGTAAACATAATCGTCCTCAGCTTCAAGGGCAGAGTCCCCAACTTTTAGAGAAGTGGGTACGACACGTGAGTTCGACATAACTTTTGTCTTCTCCATGTTTATTTTGATACCCGCTTGTTGACTCTGTTGAGGTCACTGTGCCGAGGTCTTTCAGGGTCTCAGCCATGACCACTATATCGTCAGCAAATCGAAGGTGAGTGATGTATATACCGTTGACGTTGGTGACGAGTCCTTTCCAGTCGAGAAGCTTGAAAACATTTTCCAGTGCAGCAGTGAACAGTTTCGGAGATATCACATCTCCCTGTCTCACTCCTCGCTGCAACTGGATAGGTTTTGAGTTCTGGTCCTGAAGACGGACTGACATAGTGGCGCTTTCATACAAACACTTCAACACATCGATGTACCGGTAGTCAATTTGGCACCGCTGCTTGGAGAGACTGTAGCACGGTCCTTGTTTCAATCGAATCGAAGGCTTTTTTATAGTCCACAAACGCTAAGCAAAAAAGCTGGTTATACTCTTCGGTTTTCTGTATAACCTGTCGCAGCGTATGTATGTGGTCTATGGTGCTAAAGCCTATTCGGAAACCGGCTTGTTCGATAGGCTGGAAATCATCAAACCTGCGTGCAAGACGATTCGTTATGACTCGAAAACAGCTTGTAGACGTGGCTTAGAAGTGAGATGGGCCTGTAGTTCTACAGCAAGGTTTTGTCGCCCTTTTTGAAGAACAGTACCACCATACCTTCGTGCCACGTCTCTGGCGTTCTGCCCCCTAGTATGACGGAATTAAACAGCTTCTGAAGAGCTACGAGTACCGGTCTTCCGCCTGCTTTCAGAAGCTCGGCCGTAATTCCGTCAGCACCTGGTGCCCTGCCGGTCACTCAAAGAGCAATGGAGAGGGCTATGCTTGGGGTTTCTCTGCATGATCTAATCGGAAATGAGGAGATCTGTAGAAGAACAAAGATCACCAACATAGCCTGAAGAGTTGCTAAGCTCAAGTGGCAGTGGGCACATTGCTCGCAAGACTGATGGCCGCTGGGGCGGACCAGTCTTTGAGTGGCGACCGCGTACCGGAAAGCGCAGTGTGGGCAGAGCTCCAACAAGGTGGACCGACGATCTGGTGAAGGTCGCGGGAAGCTGCTGGATTCGAGCAGCACAAAACCGGTCGTTGTGGAGATCCTTGGGGGAGGCCTTTGTCCAGCAGTGGACATCTTTTGGCTGAGATGATGATGATGATGATTGTACCTCTCTTATTATTATTTGATATTACATTGCGCAATAATAAGTACATACTAAATGGAAGTTAGGAGGAAGGTTTCGTTTAGACACTCTTTCATTCTCAATGCATAATGTCAACATCATTGGCTTCATTAAAAAAACATAATTTAGAAATTAGTCCTTAGATTTTACAAATATGAAATGAAATTAATTTAAACTACTTATATTTTTCTTTAAAAAATTTGAAAATGTTTAGGTATATTTTTCTTGTTTGATATTAATATTTTTAAGTATTAATTGTAAATTTTTTTACAACATAGGGGTGTGGACAAAGAACAGATACACTTAAGTTCTGTATTTAATTTGCATAAAACCATTTCACTATTTTTTATTTATACATACAATTTGCTACACTTTACACATAATTTACTATGTAATATTTTATGTATACACACATTTTGCGTCTTAAGTGCTTCGTGCACGTTTTTTTATTACTCGATCAATGTAATGTTAACTTTAATTCGTATGGAATCGAAGTAACGTCACCTAGTGTCATGGCGTTGACTTGTCGCCACAATTACATGGCCACGCTACGCGTTACATAAGTAACGACTTAGGTATTGAAAATCAATTATTAATATAATGTCCAATAGAAGTTAATGCGTTAATAACAATTTTAATACATATTACTATGTGTATGGTATTTATTTTCGTTTGGAGTCTACAGCCCTAAACAGATTTAATAAATATATGTTTATCTTGAGAAAATTAACCGATAGCAAAGTGAAGTAAGTATATTGCACGTAACTATCTTAATGATACGTCATCACAATAAGCGGGTCCACCATTACACTCTACACAATAGCCTATTTCATTAACAACAACAACACATTCCATAATTGGCTGCAATAGTTTTTCATACAAACCATAGTTTTTCTTTTATCTTTTGTAAATATTATTGTTAATTTATTTTGTTTTATTCTACATTATGCTTTGTACAACCGTTATTAAAGCAATAAAATAGAGATTTATTTGTAGTAGATAGATGTTATGTCTGATATTATAAGCATTTTGATGTTATCTAAACAATTCTTGTTATTTGTAAACAGTATTTTAGGGATGCAATTTTGTGTTATTCTTATGGTACTAACTTCCACTCGTAATTAAACAAATTATAAAATTGCTTTGTACGTGGATTAATTTTAATGGTCTTTAAAAATAAAGTACCTATATATCGGAATACAGCTTTGCGTTTCTTTAAATAAAAGGATGACACAAAACTGTTACCACAGCACACTATTTAAACAAACTTTTTTAATAACTTCGCACGGTAAAATTAAAAGCATTAATTTAGAATTCTTTATTTACGCAACCGCAATTATTGTATTGCCTAACAAAATCTTTTCGATAATAACACCATTGAAATATATATTTATTGCAATGTATAATAATCTCACATTTGTCCATAATTTTAACCCAATATCGTGTGACGGTGATTTAACATGTACTTACATTGAAGCGTCCAACATTTATAATTGGGGTAGCGAAAGCTCTTTTGAATTCGCATTAATTATTTCATTGTATTAATTACTTGTCATATTTTATTTGTTGTTTCACTTGCGTTCTATGTAAATGACCAGATCATGTTGTTTGCGCACTTTGCAACGATTTTGCTAATTTAAACTGTATTATGAGTATTGTTCTTCAATATCATTTAAATAATAATTCTGTAATGTCAATGACTAGAGTGCCGAGTGAAATATTTGTCACTATTTCTGAATTATTTGTTTGGGATCTTAGCAGTGCCGGCTGATGAAAAGTAGGTTACCTACACAAAGTTACTAGATGCGCTCTAAAGCGATTAAATAGTGTAATAAATTCTCATCAGGCGCTCAAGAGGTTTCACCTTTTTGCTGTTTAAATGAAAAACAAATTGATTCAAATACTGAAATATATTTTTCTGAAGACCTTTACTTAAATTATATAATTATTATTTGATTTAAGTACTTTTTAAAGTATTTCATTTCCTACGAGAAAAAATGTGGACAATAAAAAAACAGTGGACCAAAATAAACCAGACATGTAAAAAAAAACTGAAACAGAAGAAATAATATTTCAATTAAATCGTTGCAAAGCCCCAACAGCGTGAGTAGTTAAGATTGTTGTAAGGAATAAATTAATATAAAAATATTAATGACCAGTGTGGTGGCTCAACTTTGAATGTAAGGTACCTATTATTAGCCACAAACCCTGTCAAAGTGAAAATATTTATATATTAAAAGTTAACAAGAAGAAACTCGAATATTTTATAATATGGGAATATTATTAAATGCGTATTGACTAGTTGTTAAATTACGTGGAATTATAAAGAAACAGGTCCGGTGACCCTGAAAAGGTCGTATATGGCCATCAGATCTCTCCAAAAAAATGTCATGTCATTTATTGGTCACAACGGAACGTAACCTATGAACTCATGACCGCATTGTGGTTCGCTGGTGGGGACCATTTCGTTGCTATTCAAAGTTCGTTAAATATTGGATTCTCTTTAACTAGACCAACGTTGGGAACTCGCTACAGCCTAAGAAGCTATCGCAACATATTTTAGTTACCATAACTAACGTACAGGGGCGTGTTAATACAAACCTTATGGTGATAGCACATTGGCTAATATCGCTTGAGCAATTAGATTCTTTTACTCGATTTTCAGTAATCATAAAAAGTTGCACTAAAATGTGATTTTTCGATTTAACGCAAACGAGGATATTGGGCATAATTATTGATAATTCTACATTCGCGCAATGGCAGCTAGACATAGGATAGCCAGTGCCTCAGTAGTTGAGGATCCCAGGTGAAGTGCGCTTCTACTTTCGGCCTTATCATCACTTAACATAAGGTGATATAAAGGACGAGTGCTTACATGCAAGTAATTTAAAAAGAAAGAGTTAAAAGTGATATGAAAACGATTCGAGGGCTGGCTTATCAGGTTATTCATGTCCACATTAAACAAAAACATTAACTACTGTAGCTACTTATGTATTTACCATAAATACCCACTAGACGAATTTTTAAATTTACATTAGGCCACACAATTTTTTTATATATTATAATCTTTTAAATTTGACAACGTCACTGTATATCTTTCTGATAAAACATTTCCTTATAATTGTTAGTTAATTGTTAGTAGGGGTCGGTATAATTAGTGGTAGCGAAAGAAAAGCATGTTGTTGAAACATAACTCTAAAACCGGCACAACAAAACCAACACATAAAAAAACCAGAAGTTAATTCTCAAAATTATTATTCCATTCGTTTGTAACAAATACATAAGGTGCTCCATCAAAAATCGCAACATTTGTGTTTCCATATTAAAATATTCTGGTTTCTTGGAATTTAATGTAAGAATTGGTAATGAAATGTGGGGACATGCTAATTTGAAGTTCTAAGAAATGTTTAGGCTACCGAAATCATTTCTTCTCACTATAATAATGTGGCCACTTTACAATTCTTACTTTAACATAGACAACTAGACAAACACCTTTATTCCGATGTTGAAAGGACATTATTTTAGGAGCGTTCGTGTATTTTACGTGAATACAAATGATTTTATTCTATTTAGTTCTGTTTCTGGGTAGATGTAATGTTACAATAGTTATAACTTAAAATAATGTTTGTGTATAAATTGTCATGTCCCCATAACGTTAGTTGTATAATTATAATTGAACTACCTCAACCAAATTACCCATTAATGTTGTTTGTAAGTGTTCTTTTGAGTCTTATTATTACTAATAATTACTGAAATGTAGTGTTTTTGATAATAAAGTTATAATTAGTTCCAACGCCCCCTTTTGATATGGTAATTATTGTTACCAAGCGTATTGAATGTGGTCGAGTTTGTTACCAAGCGTATTGTATGTCGAGTTCGTCAACACGGTAATGTCATGATCTGATGATATTAAATTTGAAAGCATTATTTTATTGTTTCATTATACTTCATCAACACCAGATCATTTTTGTGTCCCCATTGCTTTTATCTGCTTGCGTTACTTTCAATACATCGTGTTTGTTAGTCGATAAAGTTGGAAATATATATTTTGACGAACAAGAAATCTTGCGGTCAAAAGTAGTAAATAACTAAAATTAAACAGCTTGTACGTGGTAAATGTGTATTCAGTGTTTGTTCCGTAGCTGCACTAGCAGGCTCTGCCGGCACAGGCTGGACACGGCACCCTCGTCCTTGCGCCGAAGCTTTGCCGCCAGCCGCGCCAGGCTGAACCGGGCGCGAGGCCTGGTAGACCGGCTAGCCCCGCCTGTAGAATGAACACTCTTATTGAGTTAGGGTGTCTGCTGCGTAAGAGCGCTCGCCCACGTCCGATGATTGGTGACCGATTTTTTAGTCGGTGAAAATGAAACGTATGGAGTTCAATGTTGCAACGCACACGTCCTACGATAAGTCGGTCACAAAATCGGTACAAAGTAACTTAAAAAAATCGGTTATAGGTCTCACAACAAGTCTGTCGTGGGCGGGAGCCGTTAAGCCTCGGTCACACACAGCGAATACTCGCTGCGAGTGCATTCGCTGCGAATAATGATCGCAACGACAATTCGCTGCCTGCTTGTCACACAGCGAGTTCTACACGAAAATTTCAACAGTCTGTTGGTGCGCAAATTCAAAATGTCTGCTCGTCGCACACGTCAGTGTATTCGGTTGGCATGTGCAGAGTTAGTAAACCAAATGCTGATTAAGCTCACAACCCACAAGAAGCGAAAATGGGTTCGTAAATGGATTGAAGAAGGAAACACAAAAACAGAAAGGCAGAAGGTGAAAAGAGTCGCAAATTGAACAATTTAAAGGTTTAAAGTAAAATCATAATATTATAATGGGTACATTGTGTTTGCTGTTTTGGCTTTGATGGCAAGATCCGATAAAGTTGTAGTTCGGTAGTTAAAAAGGGAATTTGGTAAAGACCTTCTGCAACTCTTTGCCAGGCTTCCCGGTCCACGTTCACCATTCCCGTGGAGGCACTTCTCCCCAGCACGGACTCTTGGGTGCCTGAACTCTGGGCGTCTGTCACGTCACTTTCACAGCTGATCCTACTAGATCTGCAATCAAAAAACGCTATCGTTAAACTAATGAACCAACACTTTACTTAAATTACAAAAAAACCTGTCATGTTACCTATCGCCTGGCCGCAAATCACTAGTGGAACTGGTACCTTCTCGTCTCATTGGAACAGATGATGACAGAAACCTTTCCCTAGCTTCTCGAATCCTGGCTGCTCTTTCAGATAACCTTGCTGCTGCCGCATCAGTCTCTGCTGAGGTGGTAGAACCGTCTATTGTGGATATCGATCTATCGAAAATTCTAGGGTTTTCTGCAATCAGCTTTGATATACTGGGAACAATGACGTCAGACAGTTGTCGCAAAACTGGAAAGGGTTGCGGTGTTTCTATAATCTGCTGATATTCTGGTAAGTTCCTAGTCAAGTCGGGAACTATCGTATCTGTACTGGCAGTCGTACATTTAATAGTCTCTTGACTATCTTCTTTATTCTTATGCTGAAGCAAAGGCAATGGAGACTCTGTTTTTATTTGCTCAGGATGTAACGCATTAGCGCTATGTGATTTCAGAACTCCATCCAGCCCAGACGTGGGCGTTGGTTCAAGACGTTTTTCTGCAGAGGTCTGATCTCGCCTCGATAACTGACATGCACTCGCCGACTTTTGTACCTCTCTCTCCAAGAATGGGTTATTTCTGAAAGAGAAAAACAGCTGTTAATGAACCTTATCTTTAAAATATAACGTAATAAATACCGTTTATTGCTTTTCTGTACCTAATGTTAACCCCAACAGGCATGTCAGGAGGTCGTCTTCTCTCAGCTGTAGGAGATCGCCAGGCAGGCGAAGAATTGCCACTACTGGCCCCAGATGTGTGTCCTTATAAAAAAAGCAGATATAAATTTTATTTTCCTCCTTTTCAAGTGATGACCTGGTAACCTGATTTCAGTGATAAGCCCATTCATATCTTTGTCCTGCCCTGCTTATACGACTGTACTACGTCTTAACCTACTGATAGAATCCGAGAGTCTCGGACTTAAAGACTTTTCAGTCTCCTTTATAAAATTCTCACTTTATAGAGAAGATTGATGGCACAGCGTTTACGCTTTTGGTTCCAGTTGTTGTCGTAAGGTGTCAGGCTAAGCCCCACAAACTCATTGAGCCTAACGAATTGAGCCAGTGTGGTGCGCCTAGGATAAGTATAACTCTTGCGGTCATTGCAAAGAACACACGACGGCCAATCATTAACTTCGACAATTTTGTATAGCAATAAAGATATTTAAAAAATGTTAAGAAAATGTAAATACCATCTTCGTTAATCTTCATGTTATACCGTTGTATCATAATCCGTATAGAAGGTGCAGTCTCCTTAGCTTGGGGCTTCCTCTGTGATGATGGAGAAGATGGTAAAGGTGGTCTAGTCCGAGGTTGCTGCTCATCCTCTTGAAGGTCCCCAGAACCTATGCACGATGCATCTTTTCTAGCTTTACTTGATTTCGGTTCTGATTTTCTGTATTCTGCATTATGATGACTAGAGTGTTCCATTGAAGGGGTGACGTCGACTAAGTCTTCAACGTCTAAAGGTATAACTGCTTTTGCAACAGTTTCTCCACTTCTCACTACTGGAGAGAATATTTTTCTTGTAGTTTTGACGATGACTTCTGGTGATCCCTCACGTGGATCTGGAGCTTTTAGTTTCAGAACAAATACCTGAAATAGTTAAAGAAGAAACATTAGAAAGAAAAGTTCTTGTTTTTAAAAATAATTGAAGCAGTATTGTACCTCTTCTTCAGAATCAGTATGATACTGTATAGGTGGAGTTCTCGGTTTTTCGGATGCCTTTCTCGGTCTCTTTCTTCTCCTGGGAATCTCAACAGTAACCGTATCGACATCATGTTCAGTGTCACTTTCAGAAGGTTTTGATTGTTCACGTTCTAATCTGGCTCTCGATTTTGTTTTCTTCTTGCCATTTCCTTTGTCTATATCTTTGCGTTTATTTTCATCGTAAATATCTTCAACGCTACCTTCATCTTTCGCCTTCAGAGCATTTACTTGTTTAGAACTCTTTTGGCTTGAGATGCTTTTACTAGTTGATGGCATTTCTTTATCAATTCTCATAGAGGTGACACATTTTTCTTCATCGCCAGTTGTTTCTTCTCTAAATCGAGAAGAACTGCCTCTTTCGATTTCTTCAATTGTTTTTCTTATAAACATTGCATCTTCTTCAATACTTGTTTGGCGATTTATTTTCTTTCGTAGGTTTTTTTCACCTTCTTTGGGCTGAAATGCAATCAATATAGTTTCTAAAACATAAACAGAAAATGATCTACAAACCAGGAGTGTTTATTTAAAACTTACTTGATCATGAGATGATTTCGATTTAGATTCAGACTTATCTTTCGCCTTTATTCTACGTGTGTCTGTAAACATAACTAATGGAATTGATAAGTGGAGTAATCTACATCACATATTTGATATCAACTGTTTGAAAGCTATTATTTTTAAACTGATTATACAAAATCAATTGGGTAGTATGGCAACTTTATTATGACCTTTATACGATCATAATATAGTTTTTAATTTGATAGATGGCTGTCTAATAGCATACCAGCTGAGTTGGGTTGCAGAACCGCAGTGCCAGTGACGGTGGCGTTCGTTTCACAGAGCAGTCGAGCCTCCGCCTGGCCGTACGTGTAGACTGGCTTCTGGGGAGTGTGACGAGGGGAGACCGCCATCAGAGGCGCGGCTGTGCATACTTCCTCAGCTTCTACTTCTACGAGCACAGCACCACGCACGCCGTCGTAATCATCAACGCCTTCGTCCTAAAGATAAAATAGTGTAATCGAAATATTTATTAATGGAAGTGATCTAAAATACGTTAGTATCGTACAGTCGCCATCAACCTACCACAAACTGTCAACTATTTGGGGGTTAAAGTTACTCGTGTCCGTAGGTTTCAAAGTACAAAGTCGAAATGTTTTACTCAAATAAACTTACGAAAAGTGCTTTTGAATCGTCCATACATTTTTTACCTACTACCCACTTTTTACCCTTGAGACCCTACACGTGACCCCTGGGTGGTGCTAAATGACACTGTAGGAGTGGTAGAGCCACGCTGCGTTGCAGCACGCAATGGGCCGGCTCGCCCGGCGTAATACCACCCTCTCACAGAATATTGGCGTGAAACAATGGCACTCGTTGCTGTTGTGTTTCGTCCGCTGAAAGTGAAAGTACCCTAGGCCCACCTCTCACCCCTCCCCTCTCCTAATTCCTACTTCCTCCTCAAGATCCAACTCCTTCCTCATGGCCGGCAACGCATCTGCAATTACTTTGGTTTTGCGGGTGTCCATGGGCAGCAGCGATTACTTCCCATCATGTGACCCGCCTGCTCGTTTGCCTCCGGGCCCTTCTTTACCATTGGGCACTCTGGGCAAGTGCCCAGAGCCCCGTAATCGATGGGGCCTCCTTGTTCCTGCCGGATCACTAACCGATAACCGATATTACTGATAAATATATTTGTTTTACAAAACAAGAACTACTAACTTATGGACTTTTTTTACTTTTTAATTTAAATAAACCAGGAGCCTAACACTGGCAACTTTTATCTGGCTGCAAATATATAAAAATACCAGTTGAATAAATCTAGAGTTTTGCTTATCTACTCCTTTTGCCTGTTTTACTAAAATCTAGCGTAGCATAAGGACCCCGTAAGTGCCCAGGGCCTCAAATAGGTTAAAGACGGCCCTGTTTGCCTGGTTTTAATATTTAAAAAAAATAAAAAACAGAATGATGTGCAGGTGTGTGTACTTTAAAGATCATTGTTTTTAAACTAGTAGTTGACCGTAAAAGTTTCAGAAAGACAATACATTGGAGGAAAGTTTAGCTCATAGCATTATTTAATATTCAGACTAACATAATCATTATCAGCATTATTCACGCTGTCTAGTACGTGTCCGGTGGAGAGCATAACGTTTTCACAAAAATGTGTTTGTATGAATAGCTTTTTGTTTTTTTATTTGTTACTGAGTCAGCAAACGAGCATTCGGGCTTCGTTATGGTTAGAGAACCTTATTGCTGGACCTAAGACTTTAGTTCTTATGTTTTTGCCATTAAAATTCACTAGCATCCTCCAAATCGAAATGGGAACAGAACAATGCAAAATGCTGCTTTGTGGCAGATAAAGGTTTCACAGCAGTCGCGATCCAGTCGAAATCTGGACAGAATCCGACATTATCCTTATCAGGCAAGTTCAAGAGCGTGTAAGCTAAAATGTCTTCAACTTACGTGATCCCTCTCATACTCTGACTCGAAGTCATCGACGTCGTTGACGCTAAGGCTGGATGCGTGGAGCCGCGCCGAGCCAGCGGTGGACGGAGCCACGCTGCCATCTGACTGGGTCCTGGTAAGGGCAGCTGCCGGCGATTTGTTCCGCGCCCGCGCCGCACGGAGCAGGGCTGACGTGGAGGCTTCGGGGGCTATGCCGCGGGACTTTTCCCACTCATGAAGCTTACGGGTAAAGGAACGGGATATTCCTGAAAGTGAAAGGAGTCAGATAAACACACCAAAAGTATAGTAATTGAGAAATGAAAGAAATCATGCTACTTTTGATTTCTTTCCTTGTAAAAGGTACATATTTATTAACGATACCTTGAAACTTGAATAGACCAGTAGAAGTTTGAACGAGCACTTCATCTGGCTTTGCTTCTTCTTCCCAAGCTGGTACAGAGTTAGTTTCTTTCATGCGCTTCCATTCATCTAAAAAAATACACATTTTAGCATTATAGGTAGGTACCTAATCAAAAAGTCAATCATTATTTGTGTAATAAACAAGCATGTCAACTTAAATAAGTTATTGATCAAAAGCCCGGGCGATGTATCTAAAGATCCAGATTAAACTGCCTGGCCTGGAAATTGAACTGGACCTGCAGATAGCAGGCCGATTGCTTTGCCCCTCGGCCACCAAGGCGTTGCATAAAGAGTAAAACATTTTCTTGAGCTATTGTATTACCCCATCTCTTCAAGAAGTCTTCACTGAGGTCCTGCCTAGCGGGTACCGGCGGCGGCTGACGGACACCCTTCATCCGCTGCCATTCCGCCAACTTCTTCCGAAAGTCTGTCGACAACTGCTCTTCAGTGGCTACGGGGCGGGAGGCTGGAACACAAAATTAGATAATAAAACCCTGAATTATTTTACCTTGGACTGATTTTAATGGGCAACTAACACATTAATATCAAATAGTCCACAGAAAAAATAATATGCTTGTTTAGTTTTTGAACGTTCGGCTGCAGACGCTCCTTATCTATACTAATATTATAAAGAGGAAAGCTTTGTATTTTTGTATGTATGTTTGCAACGAATAAACTCAAAAACTACTGGACCGATTTAAAAAATTCTTTCACAATGGTGAAAGAATTTTCTGTGTGAAAGAAGAAGAAATTCTAATGAGAATGCTACATTAGCGCTGAGTTAAATAGATAGGCTAAACTAGAGATAGGCTAACATTTGACTTAAAAAAAAGAAAAAAAAGAAATGCGGTACGCAGTCCGCCGGGTCAGCTAGTTTATTCATAAAATGTAACTGTTATTAAACAATGTGTTATAGTAATCTTAGTGTCCATGTATCCTTATAGACTTTTAATGATCTTTTATTTGACTTGACTTTTAATGAACATTTGGCCAGCGTGATGGGTTATGATCCGATCTCCTCATATGCTATTCTTTGGAAGGGCTGAGCCCTGCTGACGATGATGATGTTGATGAATGATCTTACCAGCGTACAGTTTCCCCCGCCTATCCGAGAATTCCCGGCCAAGTCGCGTCTGCAGTGCAGCATAGTCGCGTGCAATCTCCTTCCGCACCCCACTCGCTTCACACCCGCTGCTCAATCCTTCAGTATCTGGAATAAACATTAATCAATTGAAGCAGGCGTTAATAAACGACCCGGAAAATTTCGCAAAGGTGACTGGTACAGAATGAGCTGCTCATTTTAGTCGCAGCTCTTGACCAGTCAAAAGCCCATGAGGACAGGGCTTGGAATACCGGTATTTTCAATAACCGGTACCTTTGACTTTAATAAAGTACCGGTAACGATTTGATATCGGTATTAATAATACAGGTTAATCAATGAATACCAGTAAGTAGTATTTATTGTATCAGTATAATACCGGTACCAGATAACCAAATTTCATAGCGCAAGCGAGAGAAACTGAGTAGATAAATGAATAGTGCTTAGATTGGCTAACTGCACGCGTTGTGCTCTCGTCTCGTTAGTTTGCCTGTATAATAAGTTTATTTCGCGCGGCCGCATTGCATGCATATCATATGACAAACAGACTGGCAACGTCGCAGGTAGGTAGGTACCGGTATTTTAAGGTACATTACCGGTACTCTTTGAAGAATCGGTATCAAGGAACCAAAATGGAAAATACCGATATGATACTTGTATTTTCGGTACCGGTTGCAAGCCCTGTATGAGATGCCTGCCATGTCGAGGAATGAAACACCTGTGGGATGTCGGTTCGCTGTGCATGTTTGCTGGCTTATATCGTTCTTTCTGCATGTGCATATATTTGGTGACGTCAGAACGGTACTTGGATGCTGCATCCAAGCTTTATATAAGAATAAGGTAGCGCTATGAATACTTAATATTTAACTTGCAATTTTGATGAAGGTCTGAAATAAAAAATATTAAAGTAGGAATTTATAATATCTCTTTCCGTGACCTATGCGATTTTTAAAAAAAACAATGCAGCACTATGCTTTATTGTCTCCACTGACAAATTGTACGTCAGACAAGGAAACATGGACATACAATAAAATCCCGCTATGAATTCTCACTCTTGGACAATTTACAAAATGTAGATTTTCATCCAATATACAATAATTCAATATACAGTAACACAAAAATGTAAGCGAATAATCAGTAGTTAATATGGTATATTACATTTTGTACGTAAGAAGATATATAGGAAGTTGTTTGCATTTCATAATTTTACGCACGTAAAGATTTAAAAAAGCGGGTTTTACATTATGAACACTATACTAAAATACTAATTTGCAGTGTTTTGGAAAACCTTTTGCAACCTGAACGACTGCTTTTACATTATTATCAAACTGAGCTACTAGTTGTTATTTTCAAGGCTTGTCTATTTACTGTGCTCTTTTCACTTCTTTGAGGTAGTCAGTTACCTATTTTTCAATTCAAAAGCGATGTATATGACTTTTTAATTAAAAGTAACAATCTATATAATCATAAGAAAATTTTAATTGAACTATTTTTTCTAGTAAAAATAAAAAAAAACTTGTAACAATATATAAAACAAAAATATCTATATAATCATTCACAGGATGCAAAACGAGCTCTTCACAAATGCTTGCCGACCTGATTTTTATGTTGGTAATATCGTTATTCGTGCTCCATGCATACGTGAGTACCTACATATAAGCTATAATTTAATTTAAACTATCTTAACTCAGTATAGCGATACTGCTGGATTTGCCTGAAGTTTTGTCTGAGAGGTAGAGCCACGCTGCGTTGCAGTACGAAATGAGCTGGCTCGCCCGGCGTAATACTACCCTCTCACAGAATATCGGCGTGAAACAAGGGCACTCGTTGCTGTTGCGTTTCGTCCGGTGAGTGAAAGTACCGGAGGCCCATCTCTCACCCCTCCCCCCTCCCAATTCCTACTTCCTCCTCAAGATCCAACTCTTTCCTCAAGGCCCGGCAACGCATCTGCGATTTCTTTGGTTTTGCGGGTGTCCATGAGCGGCGGTGATTATTTTCAATCAGGCGACCTGCCAGCTCGTTTCCCTCTTAAAAAAAGCGCACTATTCGCGTAGAGCACAATGGCTTTTGATTCCCCGATCCAACCCGAACCCCTTGGAGAGTCTAGTAGCGAAAGGGGATACGCACTAGTGCGAGATGCCGTTCCCTCTAGAAAACTTCTGACGGTGCTTCGTTTCCCACGGCTTGAGGAACTCTTTAAGTTTCTCGCCGCCCCCAATAAAGCCCGGTAACGAAAATGCCGCCTAAGGCAACCAGCAAACTCTCTCTAAAAACAAAAAAGAAAGGCTTTTGATAAAACTATTAGGGTAGGCCTATTATAAGCCAATGTTCACATTTAAGCTTATTAATTTAAGCTTATTATTTACTTCGATTAGTGAAAGGAATGCTTATCTTCAAAATAATTAACAAAGAGTTAGCTGAAATGTTGTCTCTGCCTTACAAATTTACATCTTACCGAAAATTAAACTGTTGCCTAAATCTTTCAGGCCTCTAGCATATTATAATTGTCTCTAAGATTGCAATCTTTTAATGACAACCGAGCCCAACGGCTTAACGTACCATCCAAAGCACGAAGAACAGTCGTCAACAAATTATCGCTATATATCTGTACACCAATCTATAAAAGAATGTGCAGTAGCCACTTTGTAACCGAAGTATTCAACGGCATGCAGACCACAACTCAGAACCAGTTCGCGGCGACAGCGTCTGCCATTCGGCAGATCTGGTCTGGCGGCTGTCCACTGTCGTGCCAGCAGAGTCAGTACAGTCGCGTCAGCGGGGTCAGCAACCTGCCCAGCAGCCAGACGGGGCCGTGCCGGACGATGCCGGCGCAAGGCGCTCAGCCAGGCCACAGCCAGGAATGTGCTTGCGAGTCCTGCCCTTGCGCGCTCATTGAGAACTTCCTCAGGTTTGTGTTTTCTTTAAACAGACTACGTCGCAAAACCAGTTTGCGATGACAGCTGATGCAATACGGCAGATATGGTCCGGCCACTGCCGGCTGTCTTGTCGTCAGAGCGAGTACAGCGGATTCAGTGGCCTCAGCTGCTTACCGGCTAGCGAAGAGGGGCCGTGCCGCTTGACGCCGCGGACCAATTCACTGCCAGGGCCCAGCCGTGAGGCGCCGCTACAGAATTGTGACTGCGGCAGATCATGTCCTTGTACTCTTTTCAAGAACTTTTTCAGGTTTGTTGCAAACAATCATCTCTTTAAGAATTTTTTAAGAAGAAGAAGAAGTTTTTTAAGAACATTAGCATAATTCCTAAATAAATAAATTAAAAATAAATTCCTAATATTAGAAATGCTTAGGTACTTAAATATGTTTGTCTCTCGTTTAAGAACCTAATCTTTGGATTTCATAAAAAAAAGGTTTGGCTTAACACCAAAGATTGGTTGGTTACCAATAGGACCCTTGTGTTTCCCTAAATTTTTCATTTGAATTTTCATTTTAATACTCGTCGTCTCGCTTTGGAGGCTGAGTGGCATAGCGCTGAGTGTGATTATTAGGCAAGAATGGTGATTAAGCCAATACTTATCAATTGTAGTTGACTTGATTTCAAGGATGTTTGTCCCACTGTTAGGCGAAAGCCCAGCAGTGTGACAGTATATAAGCTAACTATAAGTTATATTTTCCATTGTCGTTGTCAACAGTAATTGCAGACCAGCAACGAACATGTACACGCAACTCGTTGACTGTTCCATCAACTGTGTTTACTATTGTATACAATTGGTAAGAACTTTTTCCATCTCCTTGAAATTAAAAAAAACAAAAGATAATTTTCTGAAATGAGATTGGATAATCTTTAAGAAAAAATAAAATTGAAGAAATTGATGACGTAACCGTTTTTACATTGTGTTAATCTAGCGACAATGATCCCATCTCTTATTCTGATCCAAAGTTCGTTCAACGTTTGACAATGTCACTCACCACAAATACACAAACAGTGACAGACATAGTGAGTCGGAATTTGCTAGGTCGGATCTCACTAGAAGCCTTTGACCTGTTTCCAACAATTGTATGCATGATGATGTTGGTGGTGATGAAATCGTTAGAGACTACGTTCCATTTCGTAAGGAACTTATGCTGATAAATCTCACCGTTCGCCTATTCAAAAATCTCGTAAAAATCTTTAAAGTAATTTTTAATATCCTTACTTTTCACAGATTAACGACGCATTCAATTACGTGATGAGGGTTGCAGAATGCCAGGCCACATGTCAACAAATGGAGGCTCCGGCTATAAATGTACGTTTTCATAATGTGACTGAATCCAAACTGTTCAAAACCAGGAATATACAAATAAATCTATTCTAATATTTATTTTTCAACATTTGTGTTTTTGTAATTTGTTCGCAACAAAATTTGCATTAAAAATTATTTGAACATTTTATAAATAAATCTATTTTCGAAATTATATATTTCCGGATAAAGCAATTAATTATTAAAGACTTTGATCTACTAGATGACTAGATATTCACAAATGTTTATTGTATTTCAGCCAGCTAACCAAAGACGCCAACTAGATTCGAATGAAAAAAACTTCAAATTTGAAAAAGATGAGAAAGCAAAAATGTCAGATAAACTCAAGAGGCTTGCGGACAAAACCAACAAAGACAAAAATTTAAGCTTGGAAAAAATTGATTCACAATACAATGAGACTAAAAAAACAAGTAAAGAAAAAATTGTAAAGCCTTCCAACGTTATAGAATCAAAAGCTAAATTAGGCACAAGCAAGGAGAGCGATTTAAAATTAACAGATGGTCACCCGCCACTATGTAAAATCATTTCGGACAGTTCACAACAGTTAGACGAATCGACACAAAACCTGACCGAAGCACAGAAAAAAAACTGTTCTAAATGTGTAGAAAAAGGTAGAATATGTATTAAAGAATGCCCAAAAGCAAACCAAAAGTGATGAAGTGAAACTTATTCATTATCAATGTCAAATATGTAAATAATGTTTATGAAATAAAAGCTATATACATTTGAAATAAATTAATATCATCATACAAGAATGTATTTATTGACGTAGTAACTAAGTAACAATGAAAATGTCACAACCATAGAGCCAGGTATATATCATTCATCCACATCCTAATAAGCTACGACATCTCCTCGATAAGTCGTCTCCTCGACAATCACATAACTTTTGATGCATACAATAGGCCACCACGACTTTTTTGGTATATTAAACTTTTGTCATTTGGCTCCCCACATAAACCCTTTCTGCATGTACTGCATTTAATTTTTTAGTAGAAAATACTACGAAGCCCGCTTTATATTCCACTACCTTTTCTCCAAATTGAGATAAGTATGTTTCGATCTCTAATAATTTGTTTTTAAGTCGATATCAATATTTTGTTTTTGTACTGTCTCACAGCTCTAACTTTGTTGCAGTGTGGCCAATGTAATTGAATTAAAATTTCCTATTTTCGGGATAAGTGATGGGACGTAAATATAATATATTAATGAAGTAGACCGATCATAAACATACAGTTTCATAGTATTGAGAATTTTTAATGCAATTAAGTTGAAAAAAAATCTGGAAAAACAAAATAAGTTACAATTTATAAGTAGTGATCTATCATTAATTACATAAGCATTTATAGTAAAAATACAGTTTTAACTTTATAGAACGTTAAATATAAATTGTAATTCAATGTTGGCTCATTCAACTTTAAAAGTTACGCAAAGTTGCAACTTGACGTTTTAGTGGCAACACTTTTTGATTAACAATGTTTTTTCAGTTTTTTGCAAATTGAGTGAATTATTCAATAATATTAAGACAAAATAATAGTTACAGATGAAAAGTAACGTTATCCTTTTGTACAATCGACGTTTCTGATCGCTCTTTACGTGAAAATACGCTGCAATTTGGCATTTTTTGCTCAGGTCTTATCGCGTGCACCGTGATTTGCAAATGACGCTAGAACACGCTGGAACTAGTTTTATATAACGAATATGATCGGCGGTCATATACTTTTGGTAGAGGGGAACGCCTGACAGTGGCGTTTCCGGTTGGTTTAATGCTCTAAGACTTTTACCGATCGACTTTTGTAGGATCGATAATCGGATCGATTTCTTCACCAAGGTAGTGCCCCTGCCCCTTAGACCATTGCCCTGCCCACGTCCGATAATCGGTCACCGATTTGTAGAATTCTGTCACCCACCGCTTACCGATTATCGGATTTATTGCATTCTACAATGGAGTAACATGTTGGTAGTTAAATGTAGACCCTGAAAAGGGCGCAGCAATCATATTGAGAGGCAACTTACGCGATATGTATAAAAAACAATTATTAATTATTGATTAAATATTTTATAAATTCGTGGTACGACAACCTCTATCATCTGAGATTTATTCGTTTTTATAGTTTATGATAAAATGTTTTTGATAGATGAACGTATAGAAATGTCAAATCTTTATACCAAACTTAGAGAAATAAAATCAAAACGTGTAGAACAGCGCTATACAAAATTTTACAGTAAAAATATGAAATATGATTAAAAACATGATGTAAATTTAATTCGCCGCAGTTACAATAGAATAGAAGGATAATTGGGAAATAATATGATTGTTACTTTATAGGTTTTCTGCATCAACTGGCATCAACAATGCCAGCGGGTAAGAAAAATCATTATTTTGTACATTAGCAATCTATTTGGTCAGTGTCTGAAAGTGTGTGCAAGATTTTTGTGCTTCGACGCCCGCTGCTGCCGTATCACGCGCGCTTGGTTTTTGTCACTGTCATGAGCAGTGATCATTCAGTTATAATTTCTATGACTATTCATAAAGCGAGTACGTAAAATCAATCTACCTACTCCGAGCACTGGTCATGAGCTAACCTTACCGAGTACCTAACCCATCCTAAGGCTACCTGCCCACTGGAGCGGAACAAGGCATCGGTGGAGTGACCAAATATTTCTTATCACGAGCTCCTCCGTCCTTCAAAAGGCACATTGCGTTGCGTTGCGTTGCATCACGAAATGAGCCGGCTCGCCCGGGCGGCGTCTCACAAAATATCGGCGTGAAACAATAGCACTCGTTGCTGTTGCGTTTCGTCCGGTGAGTGAAAGTACCGGAGGCCCATCTCTCACCCCTCCCCCCTCCCAATTCCTACTTCCTCCTCAAGATCCAACTCCTTCCTCAAGGCCGGCAACGCATCTGCGATTTCTTTGGTTTTGGGTGTCCATGGCGTCCATGGGCGGCGGCGATTACTTTCCATCAGGTGCTTTCCAGGTGCATCTGGCCTGCTCGTTTGCCTCCTTTTAATATATATATATAAAAACATGAAGTCGTTGGCCCTGGCTGCATTAGTCTGCAGTCGTTAACAACCACCGATCCGCATTGGGCCCCAAATAGGACATTCAGTAGTGGGTGACTATAGTCTGAAGAAGATACAGAAGAAGGAATATCTTTCCTACAAACATTTAATTTTCAGATGGTGGTATTGAATGTGCCGTGTTATGTTTAACTAAAGTTGTCCTGTTTGTCGTCACAGTATTGTTCGTGTTGGTAAGTGTTCTGAAACCAGTGGATGTTATCGTCGTAATTAGAATTATATTATTAAGGGGGTGCAGCGCGGACGCAAAACTGCGAGTTTCAAGTTTCTTTATGATAGCGAGCGAGCGGCGCGTGGCAGTCAGTGGTGTGACAACGGTGCACGACTACGAATACGCACGCATACTAATATCTGTACAGAGTAGGCTGGTGATTTAATTAGAGCAATGTTTACTTTCGTAAAATCATAGGCGTTTGGGTAAAAAATAAGAAAAGTCTTAATATTTTCATATTCATATTTTTTAATAGAAAAATAAGGCAACAATGGCCTGCGGAATATCAATAGAAACATTTTGATGTCGGATCATTGTTTCATTTGTGCTATATTTACAAAGTTTCTGAAGAATTAAGTTTTTAGATATCATTACTTTTACGTATTGCTTAGGCAGTTTCTTGGTATTTGTTTCAAATTCCAAGACGACCACGGCCTTGTGAAAGGATCAAGCTAACCTACACTAGTCCTTTTAATATATGTGACCTATTCAGCGCCTAGCACCAGTGACTTAAAAACACGTAAATTTTCGAAATTCCGCGCGGCACCACCTTAAAAGAAATATTATTATCTTGATTTACTACCGGTACGTACGCCCCGCGCCGTATGTAAGTCACGAGAAAGTTCCAACATTGAAGAAAGTGCACCTTAGTTTTCTCAAGGAATAAAACACGTTTGTTCTTTAAGAACTCATCTTGGATGGTACGAACAATCCTATTTGCTTTACCTTACATTACGTCTTCCTTATACGTCTGCCTTATGATTCGTTACATCTGAATTATTTGTAATATAACTAGTTATCAGTTTAAATTTTGATAATTTGGGAGCTTTCTACTAAATTGCTGCATTTGTTTAATTCGACCAAGTCACACTACTGCAGTGCGTCAGTTATGCTCGCCGATACTCGCCTAAACGACTTCCACACAATAATGCGATGAAGAATCGCGTTACTGATGCGCATAGTTCGTGGGAGCGCCAATCTTAGCGCCTTCTGAATGTGATGGGTCAAGAACCTGAGTGGCGTTCAGAGGCACTGGGTGCATGGTACATCCATTTTAGGGCGACGAAAACTTTTTCAAACGCTTGGCTTAAAGTGACGAACTGGTTACCTTTACCCTGTATGACTTAATTTATATATAATACTAACATAGTTTTTTTAAGTTTCATGGTTACTAACATATATAAAGATTAACGGTCTAATATATAATATATATTTTTAAGGTCTATTTTATAAATTTTACTTTTTTTAAATATATATTTTAATGTTTTTATAAATATTTAATTCGGCTTCAGTGCAGCAATTATTACTATAGCGTTGTGTTATCAAATTTGTGGTATTCCATCTGTAATATGAATCTGCATAGCCTTCGTTTGCAATAATCGTAGGATAGATGGCACTTTGCCGCAAAAAAAGCAGTCAAAAAAATCAAAAATCATTGGTAAAATTCAGTGCTTACGTCAGTTTTCCCGGTAGCATAATGGTCAGTGCAGCCGCCCAAATTGCGGAAGAGCCAGGTTCGATTCCGCTAGGTCGGGTAGGCATTTAATTTTTTCACTGTATTTTATAAATATTCTATTTTATATTAACATCTTTGTGCCTACATTAGTTTTCCAATAAACATTCGTTCTGTGATGAACTGATGATGATATAATGTTGTAACTAATAAATTTTCCAGTATCTACCGATGGGTGATCCTCACGTTGTGTGCCATGAAAGAAATCATCCACAGGGTGGCATAACGTGTATGTGTAAAATATACCATGCGATATTTAGGTAAGTGAAAATTAATTTATGTGGAGGGGAAAGGGAGAACAAAGAATTTAATTGTGTGACCGATGATGATGAACGTGAAGTGAGTGACTGTACAGTGACGACTGATAGAAGAGAGTGAAAGGAACGCACTTTTTTTGCCTAACCCCAAGTTACATAGGACCAGATCAGGAAGAAGAAGAAGAAAATAAAAGAAGAAGTGATTTAAATGAAACAACTTTTACGGATCTACTCGCGTTTATTTTATTTTACACATTGTTTAATGTTTATCCGTCAGTCTCCCTGTGACCACGGACCCTGCAAAGGATTCGAAACGTCAGGATAAACATTAAACAATGTGTAAAATAAAATAAACGCGAGTAGATCCGTAAAAGTTGTTTCATTTAAATGTGTAGTGTTCGCGTAAACTTAAGAAGTGATTATTGAGTCCTTTATTGTAACACTGAACCGGAGAAAGAAATAGCCCTTGTCGAGTTTGTTGCGGATCGTGCTCGGTGGCGTGCACTTGGAGACGCCTATGGATAAGTATAGGCCGATGATGATGATGATGGTGATGATGATGATGATGAAGAAAAAGAAGAAGAAGAAGAAAATGATGGTGAAGAAGAAGAAGAAGAAGAAGAAGAAGAAGAAGAAGAAGAAGAAGAAGAAGAAGAAGATGATGATGATGATGATGGTGATGATGATGATGATGGTCGCTACTTGCAATCAAGGTATACGAAATCATGGCTTAGATTAGTAAAAAGTTAACGCAAAGCAGTGGTTAACGCGCCCGGTCTGCGAGTGCTGAGGTTAAGCAACTTTCGCAAAGACCGGTCACCGGATGGGTGACCCAAAATGTATCTTCTCCGAACTCCTCCGTGCTTCGGAAGGCACGTAAAGCAGCTGGTCCCGGTTGCATTAGCAGTCGTTAACAACCACCAACCCGCAATGGGCCCGCGTGGTGGTTTACGGCCCGTTCTCCCTATCCATCTATAGGGAAGATTCGTGCCCCAGCAGTGGGGACATAAAATGAGCTGATGATGATGATGATGATGATGATGAATATAAATAAAAAGATTTTCGGCTTTTGAATATTGCAGTAGCTGACCTGTAATACCTATAAGTATATAAGTTTGTTTATTTAAAAGGGAAGATACCTTTTCACCGGGCCTGTCCAAAACTATCATAGGGGGCGCGGTCCTATTGTGATTGAGATTTCTTATTATTAGCTACTAGTGGCTAGGAGCTAATTCGTAGTTCAAGAAGACCTAAATTGCAATATTTTGAACTACAAGGTTCGAGAAAGGGCAATATATAGCTGAGCTAGAATTTTAATAGCTAAGAATTATCATCATCAGCTCATTTTATGTTCCTACTGCTGGGGCACGAGCCTTCCTTATAGATGGATAGGGGGAACGGGCCATAAACCACTACGCGTTAACCACTGCACTATCACAGTATTACTATTTCATAAAACTGTGGCACTATCGAGCTCCTCAAATAATAAGCTGAGGATGTCACCTGAAAACTATACCATTCTGTCTTACGTTGTACCCATCAAATTGCAGTTAGCTCTTCTTGCTACAAAATAGCTGCTAGCTACAAGTTTGCTAGGGGACCGCGCCCTAAGTTCGTAAAGAATTTTAAGATATGTTATATGTGGATACTAGTGGACCTGGCGGACTTCTTACCGCTTTGACAGCTTCCATTCATTCCCGTGGGAATATCGGGATAAAAACTATCCTATTTGTTAATCCAGGTTATAACTATCTGTAATGTCAATCGAACTTAATTGTCAATAAAATACGAATTGTATGTTGTTATTGTTATTGTTGTTATATTGTTGTTGTTGTTATTGTTATATGTTGAATGTACTGTACGTGACATTGTTTGTTATGTACACACGTAATGCACATCGGAGTCCGAGTACCATAAACTTTCAAATTTCCTCAATAGTCTTTAAACTTTATGTGTTAAGGTAATAAGAAGTTTCTTCAATACATTTTTAATGTTTCTTCAATACATTTTTAATTCAATACATTAAAAATGTATTGAAGAAACTCCACAGTTTTGGATAGTCTGCGTCTGTACTTAGTTAAATATTTCATTTACAGTGCAGCTGATAAAACTCTACATACTTTGGACACGTTGCTTTGCATGGCCATTAATGCATTGTATGAAGGAAAATTACAGGTACTGTATTGAACTGTAAGTATGTGTGAAAAGAAAGAAAATCAAAATATTTTTACTATATATATTTCGATTTTTATCAAACAGTATCGGATAAGCACGAACATCCATCAAAATTGTGACATTTACGACATGTTATGGTGTGGAGCAGTTTAGTGGGTCGGTCATATCCCATCCTGTGACTAACCCCACAAATCTCCACGGTCATAGCAACAACCCACATTTGAAGAAGAAAAACATTTATTGACCCAGTCATACACCATTTACAGTACAGTCACAGACATTACAAAAAAAACAAAGTCAAACAAACAAAATCAAAAAGGTAATGAAGGTACTAAGTCCACTTAGAGCACAAGACCGAATAGCACATGCGCGAACAGCACAAGGCCTAGTCCACGAACAGCACATCAATATTTTAGGCATATGCTGTTTGTGGATTTTGGAATTGTGGAAATTAATATACTTACGCATTTGCAATAAATGTGATATGTGTAGACTGATTGTGATACCTATGCTATGTTAATAAAACTTAAAAAAGTGTTACTATTAGGTGAGATTTGACTAAGGTTAATTATGCAATAAAGGTGATAATGTGAAGACTGGTTGTGATATTATATTAAAAATAAGAACTGTTACAGTGATTTTTATTGTTTTTTTAATATACCGACGAAAGTATGTGTAATTAATAAACGATCAAGTGATTTTGTCGTTATTTTTCATTTAATAACGTCCTGTATAAGAAATACATTAGCAGCCAGCACTAGGCTCCAACAGTATCTACAACTCAGCAGTTGTATGTGCTGTTCGTGGTCAAAAATGTAAAAATAAATTTGTATCCACGAACAGCACATGCCTTAAATATTGATATGTGCTGTTCGCGGACTAGGCCTTGTGCTGTTCGCGCATAGCACATGCGGTCTTGTACTCTAAGTGGACTACCTCACATTATGCACGTTGGGATTCTACATTATGCACGATTGCAACCTGGACTAGACAACCGCTGCACAGTACTCAAAACATTGGGTTGCACTAGTAAAAAAATAATCTTAGATTTTTCACCTCTGCATTGAATTACTGTCGAAGGCTAGATCTGCGAGTATACGATAACTCATATTATTTATTATTTTAGAAACCATAGTTTTGCTTTAAGAAAGCATTATTATTATTATTAATTATTTTGCTCAGTGGCATGCACTCGAAAAGGCCTATGTCCAGCAGTGAACTGACTGATATAGGAGCTCGACGGCGTAGTGGTTTAAGCAAATTTTCACAAAGGTCGGTCATCAGATGGGTGACCAATATCTTTTCGTCTCGAGCTCCTTCGTGCTTCGGTAGGCACGTAATGCCGATGGTCCCAACTGCATTAGCAGTCTTTAACAACCACCTATCCGCATTGGATCCATGTATATGGCTCGTTCTCCCTATCTATCTATAGGGCAGACTCGTGCACCAGCAGTGGGGACATAAAATGTGTTCGTGATGTGGTGATGACATGAATATTGATGATGATGATGAGCTAGGTTTTTTTATTACAGGTTTACTCAGCATTATCGACGTACGACAAAAAAGATTTCTGCCGATTTGGATGCTGTGATGTAAGTGTTAACAATGAATATCAATTATATAAATTAGCTTAAGGTAACATTCATTTACTTTTTCTGATTTTTATTTATTTATTTACTGAGTTTCATTCACCATTCGATCGTGTTAAGGCGCTTACAACTATAAACAACAACAGAACTATAGCTAGACCGCTTAACTAAGTCCTCCCCTGCGGTAGGTACGCGGGGCGGGAGGTACGTAGGGCCTCTGCCACGAACACGAGTGAGCGACTTGCGACGCGGCTAACGGATTTGTAGTTCATTGCGCGCTATACAACGATAGTCATATTCAACCGTTATAGAAATAACGCAATGAACTAGAAATTTGCTCGCCTCATCCCAAGACGTCAGCGGTCTTGGCTGGGCGGTAAAGGAATACACACGTAATTATTTTAACAAGATTTTGCTAATGATAAGCAATAATAATTATAGGTGCTACTTTTAAACCGTCCGAACATTTTTTTACTTACTACTCATTCAGAGCGTCAATATTTTAGCTGTGGAGAAGAATGGGCGCAAGAAACTGCACAGCTTTTACATAAGTAACGACATTTAAAATTATCTATGTCGTTATCAAATCATGCAATAATTACAATACATTTTATTTCATTACTCGCGCCCTTCGATTCGATCGATTCGATTATTGATCGGGCTCACGCCACTGTACTAGATCAGATCAGAGTAAACTTTATGAAAATGTTGTTTTATCGTTGATTTGTATGAAGATGTCGATCGACCACCAAATTAAAATTCTATTCATGTCTGGTAAGTATATGCGCACTCGAACTATTATTACCTATTAGCTAAAAGTGCTCTATTGTACGATACCTACTTATCACTTTTGTTACTATGCGCTCCGTGTAGGTATTGAAATCAGAGTTAGATATTATTATTTTTTGAAATATTATTCAAATTTTCTATAATAAATAACGGCTGCGAAGTAAAAAAATGTTTTTTTTTTTACTTTTCTCAAAACAATTGACTAATTAGGTAGGCATGCACCTATATTTATCTTCACATGAATCTTGTTAAAATTATCACGTGTGTACCACCTTACCGCTCGACCACGACTACTGACGTAGCATAGCATTTTAAATTAATAATTTACTTTTAGTTATTTTCTTACATCTTTCTTATAACCGTAACTTTCGTCGTCTCCATAAAAGCTCGGTTGGCGAGCGGCTGCGACGACGCATCGTGCTATTGTAGTGATGGAGAAATCCTAAGTTCGATCCTACGGATATAATTAAATATTCTTTTTTATTTTATGTTCATTTATAAGTTTTTAATATGTTTTTAAATCTTACAATAATATTATACATAAAAAAAATTAACAGGTTTTTTGTAAATATTATCTACTACCGCCATCTATTGTACAGGGAACCTAGTTTTCCTAATCTTTTTCTATGAGAGGCACATCTATACCCAATATTATACATAGTCTATGGTCAAGACATTCGCTGTGTTATCCATTCGATGCAGTAATGGTTCGATATCGAGATATTAGATGTTGCGACATTCGATGTGGCGTACCATCGGTTTGATGACCGTTCGACGCACCGTTTTCGCTGTCGTGGCATTAGATATCGCAACTTTAGATTTCATGTAGGGAACCCCAAGGATGGGCAATCAAACGTTTGTGGTAATACTGACTTATGTTCATGTTTTGCATAAAAATACGTTTTCATTCGTGTAAACATTATTTCTATTGAGGGTTGTCTACCACTATTCATTCTCCATCTTGTTTTCGTTCTCGTGCTCGAATGGTGAATAAAACTCGTGCTAGGCACTCAGTTGCTATCAGCTTTGATGCTTCATGATGGCAAAGAACAAATTATCAACGTTACAACGTAAATTAGTTGAGTGCGAGCGCAGAGTGGAGTGGAAAGTCGTGAACTATATGTACGTTTGGTGTGAATGCGATCTTAAAGCACTTGCACTCGCAATTGGGTTCGAGACGCCGAAATTATATTTTGGCATGATGGCTTCAACTTTTAAATTTACTTTGCTTGGTGAAAGATCTAACAGACAAGGCAAGTCAGAATCAAACATTACTTATGGGGGTGCAGCGCGGACGCAAAACTGCGAGTTTCAAGTTTCTTTATGATAGCGAGCGAGCGGCGCGTGGCAGTGGTGTGACAACGGCGCACGACTACGAATACGCACGCACACTAATATTGTACAGAGTAGGCTGGTGATTTAAATAGAGCAATGTTTACTTTCGTAAAATCAAAGGCGTTTGGGTAAAAAATAAGAAAAGTCTTAATATTTTTATATTCATGTTTTTTAATGGAAAAATAAGACAACAGTGAGCTGCGGAATATCAATACAAACATTTTGATGTCGGCTCATTGTTTCATTTGGGCTATATTTACAAAGTTTCTGAAGAAATAAGTTTTTAGATATCATTATTTTACGTAATGTTTATGCAGTTTCTGGGTATTTGTTTCAAATTCCAAGACAACCATGACCTTGTGAAAGGATCAAGCTAACCTACACTAGTCCTTTTAATGTATAAGACCTATTCAGCGCCTAGCACTAGTGACTTAAAAACACGTAAATTTTCAAATTCCGCGCTGCACCCCTTTAAGTCAACACAAATTGTGATGCTATTTCACTGCTGTACACCAAAAAGGAATTTAAAAGCTTTATCCAAAAACTGTTGATCATTCGATCAATGGTACGAAATGGTACGAAAGTTCATAAGCAATGGATCATTATGTCGAATCGTTGTTGAACAAAAACACAATTGACCAACAGTTTACTCGTTAAACATCTAGTGATTGTTAATGCATGGGAATTAATTATATATAATCCACAGGAGGGTTATCCAGAAAAGTCACTACTCCCAGCACTGCCGGCACTCAACGCAAGGAGTCCTAATAACTTTCTTGTGTACGAGATGTTATTTATTATGCTATGGACATCATTGTTTTTAGTTCCAGGAGGACGGTGATACACAATTGAGTGAGAAACGATGCTTTAGCCGGTGTAAGAACAAGTGCAACCAAAGATTATAAATTACTTGTAAATATAACTGTATTTGTACGATAATGTTGGCGATTCCAAAATAAAGATTATGTTAAGAACAATATTATTAGTTGTTATCAATATGTTTATAGCGGGTTTCCTACGCTTTATGGAATGCCAATTCGAAAAGGAACGACCATCAAAAACAATACTTGTCAAAAAAAACCAAGTCTCGCAACTCAGTTGTTCTGCGGTAAAAAGTTGTGTGATCCATGTAATACCAAGTCGGTTATTAATTTATTCAGTCTCTACTTAAGCGACTTTCTGTCTTAATACGTCCAGTCTCTAAGACCACGATCGTGGTCCATAACATTCTTTAATGTTTTATATAAATATATTGAGACTTGGCCATCGCACTAAATAATTGAATTTACATGTGTTTTCAGGCGATTGAATTTACACGTGTTTTCAGGCGATGGCCAAGTCTCAATATATTTATATAAAACATTAAAGAATGTTATGGACCACGATCGTGGTCTTAGAGACTGGACGTATTAAGACAGAAAGTCGCTTAAGTAGAGACTGAATAAATTAATAACCGACTTGGTATTACATGGATCTCACAACTTTTTACCGCAGAACAACTGAGTTGCGAGACTTGGTTTTTTTTGACAAGTATTGTTTTTGATGGGATCTCATTTCTTTTTGTATTTTGTAGAGACAGTTCTACTTTTTTCCTTTCGATTTGGCAGGGGCACTACCATGCGCCTATATTTATATGGGACTAGCTTAAACCCGCGGCTTCGCACGCAATAATAATAATTGCCGTAAAATAAATAAAATAAAACATCGTTACGAATAAAGCCAATATTGAAAAATTTAACTGAACCTATTATTCCATTATATTATACATGAATCAGTGGATTCATTAACTGCACATGTAACTTTGTAATCCTATAAATTTATATGGGATTACAAAGCTATTTATGCAGTTGGTGTATCTAGAAAACTAGACCGAAATTGCAAAATATTTTAGTTTTTCCTTGATTCATACACCAAACACTACTAAAATTTGACTAAATTTGACCCGTTATAATTCTTAAAATACTGGTTCAAATTAATTGAAATTTGAAATATACGTGTCTTTACAATGCCTGCATGGTTACTGAAAATTTCAGTCTTCTAGTTTTATTCACAACGAAGTTACAGGGGGTCGAAAATGGTCTGAATTGCTTCGAGAAAAGGATGGTACGGCCGTGACGCTTTTTTGCTCGACTTGGTGGGGGCACGGCCGTGCCCCCAGATAACTATTAATCAAAATGTCCAATAATCGAATTGTTATTATATCGAACATTTATAACATCTAACTTACAAAACATCTAACATTCAAAACAAGATACCTTCAAAACATCGAACTTACTAATGATCAAACGTTCATGAGATCGAATTGTTATTATATCAAAAATTCAATGGGATTATGGTTCAATTTCGAATATGATTACCCGAGATGTCGCCTAGTGCCTTTAATGTACCACAGCTACTTTCCGTGGCTTCCATCCAGTGATTTGACATTGTATAAGTAGGAACTTAACTAACACTATCGAGCTTCTTAAAATCAAGTGGCAGCTTCCTTCAAAAACAAAGAGTGCAGATTCTGTATTAGTCCAAACAACTAGTGTATTTGTAGTTCATCATAATCGTAAAGTATGTTTGAGAAACACTAAAGAGCATCATCAAAGCTGTCACTGCTTGGTGGACGTAAGAATTAAATACATAAGAAGGTAGTGTTTTGTCCAGTCAAAATGCCGTGAGTAACTATGATTCGTGACAGACAATTTCAACTTTTCTATATCTTTTGTATTTTTGTATACGAATGCGATCAAGTTAGGATTGCTTTGAGACGTGTACGCGCATACATGCATGACTAGCGCACCTATGACTAGCGTAAAGTCAAATTCGTGCGAAAGCGCATCCAATCCTTCCACTCGAAACCGCCTCTGTAGTCTAGTGGTTAAGACCACCGGTTTAGACCCAGAGGTCCCGGGTTCGATTCCCATTGGGGAGTACATGTTTGTGTACTCGGTTTGGTTGGTTATAGGCCTTGTTTGCTCGCCTGGCTGGCTACCACCATCTTATCTAAATATGTCGCCATGACATCAATGTTTGTAGCATTATTGTGTTCCGGCAGCTAGAGATAAGATAGCCAGTGATAGTACGAACATTCCCAAGAGGGGCCCAACCATTACATCAGATTTGATAAACTGCAAGTACTCGCTAGAGAACAACGATTCATCCCTAGGATGATACGCGAGGCTATTGAAATTAAAAAACATCCTAATTTTAATAGAGAAGATGGTTGGAGTCTACCACCAGCCTGGGACCCCATCATACAAAATATTAAATCCCAGCCCCAACACCATACTGCCAGACCAAAAGATACTGTAAGCTCTTTCTGCGTAAAACGGAACGCACCCGATTAAATTAAATGAGGGTATACAAGCTACTAACTAATTATGAGATGACCAACACCTCAGTCTCCCTGTGACCACGGACCCTGCAAAGGATCCGAAACGTCAGGATAAACATTAAATAATGTAAAATAAAATAAACGCGAGTAGATCCGTAAAAGTTGTTTCATTTAAATGTGTAGTGTTCGCGTAAACTTTAGAAAACAATATAGAAAACAATACAGTGATAGTAAGTTGGGGATTCCGGGTGAAGTACGCTTCCACCTTGGACTTTATCTTCACTTAACACCTGGTGAGATGAAGGCCATAAGTGCTTACCCGTTTGATATATTTAAAAAAAACAAAGTGCGGCCGGCCTAATCATTTCTTGAAAAAATGTGTATAACCCTCTCCGTTGGCAATAAAATCGACTTTACGACTTTGGACAATCGTAAACGGGCGGTGTATAACGCAACAGTTATTTCGATATTATTATTTTAGACTATTTATTTTTCTTTAGCTAGCGAATTATGAGGGATGTCAAATGTCGGTGTTGGCTTTACATTCTGTTTACTATGTACTTGGTGAGTGATAGCTGATGAATATCGTTGTTTAATGGAATTTTTTACCTATTTAGGGGTTCCAGCGCCGCCATTTGGCGTTGGATTCCCAGTATAAGCTAATTTGGAAAACCAAGTATTTAATTACCTAGTTACTTTCTGCGAGTAGTGGATTCCTAATCATCATTTGTTTAGCTTGGAATCAGTTCATAGTATGTCGATATGACGTTGTTCCATCATTGTGTTAATTAAATTTAGTGGATATATGTATAAAAAGACTTTGTTAATTTTATGATGACGTAAGGTAATAAATTGCGATGAAATGGGAAAAGAAGATGTGGACAGAGTTATAGAAGACGAACTGACGGAAAAGCTGTGCAACGATCTGCTGCAGAGCATCGAGAAGAAATTCCAGGTTGACCTACAAAGGTAGTCTCATTGGTTATTTAATACTTTTTTTTGTAAGAAACTTAAAGGGATCATCAAGCCGTGTAAAACGAAGCACCGTCAGAGGTTTTCTAGAGGGAATAGCATCTCGCACTAGTGCGTATGCCCGCTTCCTACTAGATTCTCCGAGTGGTCCGGATCGCATCACGAGCGGAACAACCCGAGGGCGCCTCTAAAGGCTAGGACCTCGACTCGGGTTGATCGCGTCGTGGGGATGGAAAAAAGCGCCCAGGTACATGTCGGTACCTGGTATAGAGCGCGTGTGAACCGGGTCGTCGAACTCTTGTTCTACGAGTAACTTGTCTTGCGCCTAAGCGAGTGTGCATGTATAGTGTATTCTGTAAATGTGTAGTGGCATTTAAAGGATTGACATGAGGTTAACAGACCTTCATTTTACATACCTTATAGATACATAGAAAGTACAAATTACTAGCTACTAAAGCGTGATACCACAATAACTAGATAATTTAAAAAAATATAATATATTCCTGATAGCAAAAATAAATAAGTAAATTATATTCAGAATTTTGTAAAATTTTGCTTTAAAACCGAGATTATAACTAAAGCAATCGTTGCAAGAAATCTCTGTTTTCTTCGAAAATAATGCTCTGTGAAATTTTTCATTCAAGGTCAGTGGATATGGTGCTAGTCAAGATAAAGCTGCTGCTGCAAAATGGCACCACGCATATTCAAGAGCGGCTGGTGGAGCTACAGAACGTGCTCGAAAGCATGAAGAACACTTCCAAGACTGAGGTTCATTGTTACTAGTTTTATATTGTTTGTTACTAGTCCCATATAACACATGGAGTAACGCCCGAGTGCCTACCATAGTGGAAGCGATAAGCAGTGAGCTGTGTAGATTTCGCTTTAACGTTTCCATTAGATTTATTTTAAACACCACTCCACAGAAAATATAAGTAAAAGCAGCAAGATTAAATACTATTATTGATGAAAATAACATTTTTTGTATAGTTACTAAATCGTTAATTTTTATGAGATATTTCATCCATATTGGTTTGTCTAAGTTCACGTAAACTCATGGTAATGAAATACTTTTTAACATTCATGTTAATAGATGCAAACATGCTTAAGCTCTCGTCAGAACGAGACAGCAGCATTGGCCGAGAAAGCACTTCACCAGATGGTGGTGTGTGGGTACGCGCTGATTGGACACGACCCTGCGCAGGCGGTGCGGAAAGTGATGACACTGAAGACCATGATTACCACAGGACTGAAACCCGTGAGTGAAGCAACAAAGTTTATGATGAATATAGTTATGGAGTCCAACGAGTCCAAAAAGATGGAAAATATAAATTAGGAACATAACAATAACTGTAAACTTAAATTAACAGCTTTTATTTAGAGTTGTGTTGTCTGTATTACTATCGCAATTACTAAACTATTTGAATTTTAGCTCCACAGTCAAAGGAGTGAGGTGATGAGCTTGCTGAAAGTTTGCGGGCATGACCACGACTCCCTAAAGAAGGTCATCAAGTGCGTCATCGCGAAGGTGAGAGTGAGACAGACAATTTAAATTTAACCATCAAAGATCTCGTTGTCGGAAAAGTGGGTCAGTCTAGGAACTCAGAACGACGCGAAGAAAGATTGCTTGACAGCAGTCCGTTTTCGTTGAGTGAAGTTTGTTAACATCTCGTTGTCAAGCTTGGAATGAGCTTTGAATGAGAACATCCAAAACATAGCAAAAATTAAATAAGTTTGAAATTTAGATGATGTTAAATACAATGATGTCATTGTATTTAACATGAAAGAACATCTAAATCTAAATAGTATACATACACGAGACACAAATGTTGCTTTAAAATATAATCTGGTATTAAATGAAACACCTATTAAGTAGTTTCTTTATTTCCTCAAAGTTTTACTCAAAGCCGCATACCGGAAAGCGTATAATCTTGAACAGAGCGATACGTTAAATTTAGGTCAAATGAAAATAATCCGAACATTCGCGGAAAATTATTTATATCTGTTTCAAAGCACCATTAATACAGAATTATGTTTACAACTTTGATTTCACTGAAGTTAAGTGAATGAGGAGAATTTATGAAGTAGATTTATTGGAAGGCGTAACAAATTATTGTAGTTATAGCTAACTGTAAATTGTACCCGAAAATGTCATGTTAACCCCTATGAGGCACCCTCAGTAGCTGTTGACGCTTTATCCTAAATTTATCATACGATCGCATTCGAGCGGCAATAATCATTAATTAGCGGGTTACTACAAATTATTTTACTTACATTTTTATACGTCATTATTTTATGGCAAAGTAACTTCTAATTCTATAACTACCATAAATTTTATACTTTTATGATATAAAATTGAAATTATTTAATCATTAATATCCATATCCATTATTCATATCAATATATGATCCATTGTTTGATTTTAGTCTCCCGTAATTAAAACGGCAATGATGGATATAACTGGGCAGTTGATAGATGGCGTAGTAAGTTTAACAAAACTGATGGCTCACGGTGCAATGCACGAGGCCTGCCTAATTGAAGTTATAAAAACGACAGAAGATGAGGCGTTCGAACTTGTAAAAAAAGTCAAAAAATGTTTTTACGGTAACACAACTGACATAGAAGAAGAAGAAGTACAAAATTATATCAAAGACAACAATGCGACTATACTTGACATAGATTTAAGAGGAACGAATAAAGCTAAAGAAGAAAAAGATAACAGTCCTGATAATAAAGATATGAAAGAAATGATCAGAAGAATGCTTGCAGAGAGCAACGTTAAAGATTTGGATGAGGGTTTAAAAAAGAAAATGTTAAAACTTAAAGGAGAAATGGAAGCATCTAATCAAAATGATGTAGTTGTTAATGAAATACAATAATAACATAATGATGTGATGTGTTATTTAATTAGCCTTAATAACCTTTTTTCTTAATTTGATAAGTTTTTTCCTCATAGCGTTTAGAATTCATTAACAGGGTTAGATTACAGGGTTACATTTATAAACAGTTAGCGTTAATCGAAGCAACACAACTTTATAGTCAATCAACCTTATTGTTATATAACGATTACATCATATTTTTCACAAGCAGTATCATCATATTTGATTCAAGCTTAAATTGACTTATGTTCACGGAATATGAGTACATAAAGACTTCTTGAAAATAATATATTTTTAGTGCTGACCATAGCAGTTCTAACATTAACTGCCCAAGTAGCTTCAGCAAGGATTTATGTTGGTTAAAAGCGTTTAGATGGATTTCTATTTTTATAAGGAAATAAGTCTGTTTTACCACAGGGCGCACGTGCCACACATTTGAGTGGTAGTAACTGTTTGCAGATTCCCGTTTCAAAGTATATATTTGGAATTTTGTACTTGACTCGTGTGGCTTTGCGTATCCGATACTTTTTTTACCGATTGTACTTTGTAGTTTGGTAATGTTTAGTAGGTAGTTATAGTTTATATGAAAGTATTTTTATCCCTGAGCATTGTAAGTTGAAAAGTGTCGTATCTTTTAAACTTTATTCTAAGTTTATCAATATGTGGTGGTAATATAGCTGTCAAGTTTATCAATTTGTTTTTTGGTGGCAATATAGCTGTTATTACCTTAAAACTGATAAATGTTGATTTTAATATATTTTTCTATGTGTATTTTTTATAAAGATAGTCAGCAAAATCACTTAAGACTGCGTATTAAACTTTTCTCGCTTTAATCCCGGACATCCGTAACACACAAGATCCGGATAGTGTATCGTCGGTGAGGTGAACGTCCTCTCACTTTTCTAATTATTCATTATTTTTCGATCTGGCGTGCTGCCAAGCTTAATGGATATAATCATGCTCCGCAGACGCGTGTCAGCTGGTGGTGGCTCCGTATTCGTGTTTGTGGGTTTTAGGAATCGGAAAGTGGGTTGTTGCTAACGATGTTCGAATTTTATTGAGATACCTTGATTGTTTGATTTCAATGACTTTTCTTGAATTTTTCATCATGGGCGTTGTCATTGGGCATCCATTGCTATACACTAATTTTATAGTTTGTGATGAGAAACTTTATATGGGTCTACTCACGTAATAAATTACATAATTAGACGAGTTCCGGTATTAAAACTTTGATTGTTGATAAAATAACTTGCAACCAACAAAACTTGATAAATGATTTAGTTCCGCTTTTTAGAATAATCTGATTATCCATTACGTCTATGTTTGAATCTAGGATTTTTACTTCATGAATTCTATTTCCATCTGTTGAAACATTACCGAAATAATCAGACCCATAATAGACAGCGTGAACAGAGTGAACTGAATAATTTTGTTTTGAAGGAAGTTTAAAATTTGAAGGAAATCAGATTCGTAAACAATATGTGGCATTATTCATAACACGGATTTCTCGTGTTGTTTTGAGTAACATGTTTGGAACTGAGCACGCGTATCCCAGACCGACGTGAGTATATAGCTATGCCAGTCTCCAGACATTCTTAAGATAAAGCAATATGCAGTATGAACTTCGTTAGCATATTTATCATCATTATCATAATCAGACCACATCAGTCCACTGCTGGACATAAGCCTCTCCTAATGTATGCTACACGGTTCGATCTTCGGCTATTCTTATCCAACTGCTGCCAGCCGCTTTGCGTATATCGTCGTTTCACCGCGCTGGAGGACGTCCTACACTATCTTTATCGAGTCGTGGTCTGCAATCTAGATAACACTGTGCTCGAAAAACTTGTCTTAAAAGTACCGGATGAAGAATGCGCTTCGGCGCGTCCTGATCTGGCATTATGACCTGACGTAGATGGTCCCTTGTGCTTGCGCAAGGATGTCTGACACCTACTTTGTAACCTGACGGTTGGTAGGGGGTGTCATTATAAACTTTAAAGTCAAGTGGGTTGTCCCAGCGCATTACATTTAAAATATGAATAATAAATTGTATACGTTAGATATATAAATAAACACGGGCATGACAAATAAGTATGTCGTTACCAAATCATACAATATTAATAACACATACAAACTTCAAGAGCCAGTCCAGTTAGAAGAACAATCTCTCGAATTACGGCGGAAACTGAGGCAGTATGTTTCCTACAACCCTACCAGAGTCGGGATATTTTTTCATGCTTATGTTATTTTAAGACTTTACATTTGGATTTTGAAACCGTGATAGGTGTCGATGTATCGACACAGTAAATATTTGATTGCCGCTAATAGCGTCCAAGGTTCCCGATGACGTCGCCGCGGCAGCGCCGGTTAGCCGCTAAGCCGCTGCACAAAATAAGAAGACCCAGAAGGCAAGCTTGATACACATCGCGCTCGAGCAACGCACACATAAACCCTCCCTCGGACACGGATTTTGGAACAGCTTGAAGCAGTCCAAACGTAGCTTTTGCGAGATTCTTATCTAGTAGGGAACGGCGCCGGCGACACGTGATGCTGTTCCCTCTAGAAAACCTCCGACGGTACTTTTTTATATTAAAAGGAAATGAGACGAGAGAACGAGCTGGCGGGTCACCTGATGGGAAGTAATCGCCGCCGCCCATGGACACCCGCAAAACCAAAGTGATCGCAGATGCGTTGCCGACCTCGAGGAAGGAGTTGGATCTTGAGGAGGAAGTAGGAATTGGGAGGGGGGAGGGGTGAGAGTTGGGCCTCCAGTACTTTCACTCACCAGACGAAACACAACAGCAACGAGTGCCATTGTTTCACGCCAATATTCTGTGAGAGGGTGGTAGGTATTACGCCAGGCGAGCCGGCCCATTTCGTGCTGCAACGCACCGTGGCTCTACCATTCAGACAGTGTCACTCATTTAGCACCACCCAAGGGTCACGTGTAGGGTCTCAAGGGTAAACCTACGGACGCGAGTAACTTTAATCCCTTCGTTTCACACGGCTTGAGGAACCTTTTGCCCCCAAAAAAGCCCGGTGAAACTGAAAATGCCGTCTAAGGCAATCAGCAAACACTCACAAAAAATGCGTGTGTATGAAACTTACCTACTGCAGTCTTCTTACTTTGCGGCCGCTGTGAGTAACGTTACCAAAATACGCAAGTTCAACAGTAATGTGTTACTCGTTCATGAACGGCATGGGGTTTCAGATTTTTTAGTTGCGACTTATGCGCGCTGAATCCACTTGAAGAAATCCTAATTATTTATTACCGACAGATTCCGTATTCAACAGATTCCGTGTGTGAGGAGCGTTGGGCGAGTGAAACTATTAAGGCGAAGGGTAAGGTACACTAGCGCCACCAATTGATAATTTGACAATTACTAACGGACCGGATCTTTTTTAAACATTGCGTACCGTCCGATAACAGGAAAGCATCATCCATAGTATTTATTTAATAATTGTGCACTACTTTTTGTTGTGTGGTTTATTCACAAAACGGGCTATCGCATTTACTCACAAACAATGGCCACTTTGGTGTTAGCGAATGAATACAAAAACAAACCTAAAATAAGTGGACAATTATTAAATAATAGATGTTTGCCTGCGCAGTGGTTAACGCGCCCGGTTTGCGAGTGCTGAAGTTAAGCAACTTTCGCAAAGGCCGGTCATCGGATGGGTGACCAAAAATGTATCATCTCGAGCTCCTCCGTGCTTCGGAAGGCACGTTAAGCCGTTGGTCCCGGCTGCATTAGCTGTCGTTAACAACCACCAATGCAACCGCACTGGGCCCGCGTGGTGGTTTACGGCCCGTTCTCCCTATCCATCCAAAGGGAAGGCTCGTGCCCCAGCAGTGGGGACATAAAATGAGCTGATGATGATGATGAGATGTTTGCCTAGTGCCGGAAGGTTCGAAAAAAATCCAGTTTAGCATTTATCAAATTAAATCCATTAGCGGCGCTAGTGTGTTTTACCCTTCGCCTTAAGGTACACTTATTGTGCTCAACCTTGTTGCAGCCGTGAAAAGAGAACGAGTGGCGGGCGTGCAGGCCCTTACATATTGGCAGACCGTCGCTAATTGCGGGAAATATAGGAACTACTCATAAGTGATACATTGTCTAGATTGCTTGCAACATAATTAGTTTCCCTTTGTCGGTGCCAGATGGCGCTAAATATACAACATTCCGGATTCCACAGATTTCGCTTTCGTAGTGTTGTGGTTCATGGTTATGAATTACCGTAGTGTTGCTATATTGATATGATAAGATATAAAATGAAATAGTGCTGTGTTGACTCCAAATTTACGAGTAGTTATATAAGTAGGACCAGTGGCTCGTGCCCCGGCAGTGGGGACGTAAAAATGAGCTGATGATGATGATGATGATGATAATGATGAAGTGGGGTAGGACCAGTGGAAAAATATGACTTGAGCAAACATGTACATAGTTTTAAGCGTGTTATATTCCCAAGTACATTGTAAAGATTTTATGTGAGAATCATTTTATTTTATTTTAATAACCCAGGTTAAGTCATAATTCATATTTTCTAACATATAAAATTAACACTAAGTAATTGCCGGCCGAAATAATTATATTATTACTTTTACTTTAATTACATAAAATATTATAATATTATTATTATATAATTTGTATAAAATAAATTTGGAATGTTATAACGTAAGAAAAACGAGCTTAGCGTAGCAGCACAAAATAAGGAGACAGCAGAAGCCAAGGCCTTCTGGGTCCTCCTAATTTTGTGGTGGCAGTTCAATAATTTTACGATGTTACGTCATTGATGTTTACCTCAAGGTTACTTTAGCTTGGCATCCCCATTGTTACTATTAACGTTCCACAAATGATTCTTTTTCCGCAAAATCTGAAGAATTTCCTCAAAGCATTATGCACATGTGCCAATTTTGGGAGTTCGCCAGAATTTCATTGCAAACAAAAGTGCTTCAAATGACTCACATTTAATGTTCCATTTATATTGAATAATAATGCGCACGAATTGTGCTAAAAAGTTTAATTGTTTATTTTTTATGTTTTGGAGTACCGGCTACATTTACTAGTGGTAGCGCCAGGACTAGTCTGCATAACACATATTGCTGACTAGCAGAGTAATCATGGAATATCAAGAACTCCAGCCAGTATTGTATTACTATGTGGAGCATTGTCATGTTCCACATTCCTCAGTGAGTGAAGATTCTTAGAACGCCCATCGTTGGCCTATGTGCTTTAAAGTGTTCTTTTGTGTAAGAGAAAAAATCTTGAAAATATTTTTCTTAGTATCTAGTTACGTACGATGTTTGTTAAATTTTGTCAGAAGTATAAATAAAGCTTAACTAATCTACGTATTATACTCGTAGAAGAAACTTTATGACTCCTTTATCTTTATTATTCTCTCTTTTCTATTGTCTCTATATTTCTTTCAGACTGAAGAAATGCAAATACATGATTTGATTAGTATTAAGTTTATCAAGTTACGTTGCCCTGAAAATGTAGAAAAAGAACTATACAGACTATAATTATTGTTATAAATAAATCATAACTAAGTCAAATAAGCGTAATAAACAAGTCAAAAACCTGGAAATCACATATTTACCAGCATCAGTGAAGAACGCGGAGTGTCTGTTGGGGCTCGACGGCACGGAGGCTGAGGCTGAAGTTAGGAAGGCTCGCTTAACCTTCGTCCACTTGGAGGCGCGAGGAGGCCGGTGCTGCGGCGGCCGGGCCCCCAGCTCCAGTGACCGCTGCTTGCGGAGAACGGGGTGGGATGGCTCAGACTCTTCAAGAAAACACAGAACACCATACTTTTAAATAATTCAATAGTACAGTGTTTCTTCTTTTAGTAAGTAAAGTGAATTGGCGTACTACGAGTATCCTACTGCTAGGCAAAAGCCTCTATCATTGACATCAAGTCATCGCTACAATAAATGGGTATATATTAATCACCAGGCTTGCCAAATGCGGATCGGTGGCTAGAAACCCGGGGTATGTATCGAAAAATCCGAACTCTGCCTGACCTGGGATTTGAACCCAGGACTTTAATGTGTAGGGCTGAGCGCTTTGCCACTCTGCCACCGAGCTGTTTCTTCTTTCGTTATGTGGAATATCTTCCTGTTTAAATAAAGTTAATTTATTGATTCAAATTTTGAGAGGGCCAAAACCTCAGTCACATTGACCATAGACATTGTAATGGGTCGAATTTTCATTGTCAGGATAAAATAATCTATATCTATTTAAATAAAAATCAGCTGCTTTTCGTTAGTCTCGCTAAAACTCAAAAACGGCTTGAGCGATTGGATTTTTTTATTTTTTTATATATGAGAAAAAATAATAATATAATTTATATTTTTATAATTAATCTAAGATTTATATTTAATAAAATTAGCAAAATAATTTAATGATTTTTTACTTGATTGTACTTTGGCTATATTGTGAATCTGCTATTTTGATAATGTAATATTTTAAGAATCTCATATTTTGAGAATCTAATATAATGCGAAAGAGCCATTTTGTATGGGAATCGCCCTTTTGAATTGCGACTTAGACAGACAGGACAACGTCTGTCGGGTCAGCTAGTATCTACTTTTTTTCTAATTAATACACATCATTATTATCAGGCTATACTTGTCTACTGCTGGACATAGACCTCTAACTGCGCGCCACGTAGCACGATCCACATTTACAATACTCGTACATACAATACACACCATTATTCTTTGTAGACTTTGATACAGACACCATATCAATTATTGGAAACTACAACCGAAACCAAAATTATTTGGTGTCATTGTCATACTTTAGAAAGCTTCTCAATCCGTTGTCAGATTAATATATTTACAAAAAATAGTCGTACGAGCACCAGCTATAAGTCAATCGTATCAAAAACATCAATAGCAAAATCGTTTAATGAATTAGCGAGAACTTCTTAGCATTACATACCTAACTCCTCAGAAGAAGGTTAATGATATATTGAGAATTTCTTAGCATAACTTACCTAGCTCCTCAGAAGAAGGTATGGTAAGAGTGAGCGCGGGCGGGGCGTCGCTGTCGCCGCCGTCGCTCAGCGAGCGTCTCCTGGACGGCACCACGTCGGGGGAGGTTTTACTGCCCCGGCCCTTCTTCTTGACAGACTCTCGATGGGTCTGGATGATGTCGCGCATCTTTCCCCATGGACTTTTGTGCAGCTTGTTGGGCGATGGTGATGTTGAGCTGTCATCCTGGAGAATTATGGGGAAGTTTGATACGTCATACACCAAACGAGCCTATTCGGTAAAGCAACTGGTCGACGGCTGGTGACCGTTGGAGGCCGACGTCCGTGAGCTTAATGCAGGTGATTGTCACGAAACCGTACAAGATCAAGATAAATGGCGAGCTCTCGTCGCGAAGGCCAAGACACATTTTGGGTCGCTTGTTAGTTTTGATTTGGGTATAATAATCTCTCCAGGCTACCACTATTAGAAGCTTTTTCATTATCAAAAACAACTGAGCAAACAAAACTTGATTTGTGGGTCTCCAACGATCTATTAGGGTGAATACTAGTGTTTGCCAAACCGATGATCCTAGTCACTCTAGTTGCACCTTCTCCCGAATCCCTGTTGAGAACCACAGGCCTGGACAGGAAAGTGGGCTGGAGTGGAGAACCCCACATAACCGTCCGTTCCTCCCCAGGCGCGGTGGCTTTGTGGTGTGGTTTCCCACTGTCCAAAAAAAAGATGGTCCCTTGTGAGAGTTGGTTTCCTTGTGCAAGATCGTCTGTCACCTTTTTGTAACCTAATGGTTGGTAGAGGGTGTCAGTATAAACTTTAAGAAGTATATAGTAGGGTTTTCCAAAAAAAGGACAAACTGTGCAAACTGTGGTAACTTCTGCTCATTTATTGTCCTGACTTAAAAGCGTGCTCTACAAGTTCTGACTTATGCTAATTCGAACAAGTCACCTGCGGAGGAGCACGGAGGAAAGCGCTGCTGTTCATGTCCAGTGGCGCGCTCTTACGGCTCATCCCTAAAACAAAATACAAGACGGTATTGAGAACGGTTGCATGTATATAGTAGATGAACTTATTTTCACACAAATAAAAGTACCTACTGTGAAAATTGTATGTAAATTTTGTTGTAGTGTTGACGAGTGTTTGCACGACTTGGACAGAGCCGTGGCATTTGGAAGTGCATCTGACCCACTATGTCAGATATTGCGGAATCAAATCCCGCTCGTGGATATTTATTTATTACTCTTTCGGTTTGTAAATTCCTTGTAACAAAATTTGCGTAACAAAATATTGTTTTTGTGTTCATAGTGAATGGTTGTTATTTAAGTCGGTCATTACAAAAATGTATCTAAGAGGTGCAATTTTATCTTCTAAGGGAAGTTTGATAAAAATGAAGTTGAATACTTGTGGGGAAGAAAAACAGCGGTTCGCCTTCATCACACCTAATAATAAATGACTATAAAGCCAAAGGTGAAGGTGAGGTGACGATCTAGTGAACAGGTCGTTGTGGAGATGCTTGGGAGAGGCCTTTGTCCATCAGTGGAAGTCTTTTGGCTGAGACAATGATGATGATAAAGGCAAAGATAAAATCGGAATCTCCAACCGCTTAGAAATCTCTAACAAACTGACGGATACTATTAAAAAAAGTACTTTAAAAATAGATTTTAAGTGATTTCAACACAAAGCTCATATTGCTCTTCACGTCACATATAACCGATTCAGTGTTTACCCGAAGCCAAAGCCAGTCTTTGATCATACCATTGCGATCACTTTTGAGAAACTGCTGAAATCGTTCCAGCGAATATGTTACGACATTGTAAACACGGGGGCCTATCGTGAAAATCGTCTTATCGAACCTAGTTATTAGGCGCTATAAATCACTTCAGTTGTTTATATATAGCTTCACTAGTAACTGGTTCATAAATAACATAGGTACTACGAGAAAACATAACATTAATAACGCATATGTAACTTTTAAACTTTCATGGCAGCTTACATTTGTAGTGTGTGTACACCGTATTAACACACATTTCTTTAGTTCAGTTCTTATTAAGAATGCACTTGATGGTTTAAAGGTCTATACTGATCTGTCTCTTATAACTAACGTTACATTATTATATAGGGAGTGTGATGCATGTGTGTTAATACGGTGTACACACACTACACATCTTAATGTGTACTTATACAATACATATTTGGGAGATTATTACCATGTTTTTGTTTGTTGCTTATAAGTGTTCTATAATGTTGTACAGTGTTTAATTTAACGTATAAAAAGCAGACAATACACGATACGATAGATAGGTACACTACTTAAAAAGTACTTTACAAAATGAGTAAAGTTGTAAAATTGTTTTAATATTTGAAATAATGTCACTGTTAAATAACTTGTGGCTTTTACTATAGCTAAGACTACATTCTTAAATGTATTTGGGGCCGTTCGTCAGGTTTTGCCATGCAATCAGTGATTTTTCTGGTCAAGCAAATCTGCACACTGAGGAATGCATCATCACCAGTTTATTTTATGTCCTCACTATTAACTGGGGCACGAGCCCTATGGATAGATAAGGAGGAAGAGTAATAAACCACCACGCGGGTCTAATGCGGATGGGTGGTTGTTAACGACTGCTAATGCAGCCGGGACCAACGGCTTTACTTGCCTTTCGAAGCATGGAGGAGCTCGAGATGATATATTTTTGGTCACCTATCACCGATCCTTGCGAAAATCGCAGACGGGGCGCGATAACCACTTCGCCAACGAGCTTCATTTATTTCCGTAGAAAATTATTGAAATTCCTCAAAAAAATACGAAAAAGAACCAGATACTATAACTAACTGTATATTACTAGTCCAACTTCTGCGTGTATAGTCGGGATTGAGGTGAGCTTTCAAAAAAGGTCGATAGGTACATCATTTTCGAACCATTACTAGTTAAAGTACAAAGTCTGCATCAACTACCAGTGGGTATAGTATATGCTTTCAAAAAAGGCCAATATTCATGTTTAAAATAGGGCTCAGATTTAAACATTTGCGAAGTAAATAAATTCCTTAACACTTGTGCCCACAATTTAATTAAAAATAAAGATTTGTGGGTATCTTTGACGCCGGCGTTACTCTATTTATAAACTTTATAGACGTGTCTACCTCGAGAAAGTTTTATTGAAACGTGGAGTGGGTACCAAAATAAAAAAACGGTTGAAAAACTATCGTTTTGTATTATGATATTATTTTTATAACGTTACATTTGGAACCAAGGTCGATTAAATTCATGATTGGCGTTGTGTAATGAGGAGCTCGATTGCGTAGTGGGTAACGCACCTAGTCTTCGATTGCTGAAGTGAAGCAAAGACCGGTCATCGAATGGGTGACCAAAAATGTATTATTTTGAAGTCCTCTGTGCTTTGGAAGGCTTTTAGAGACGTTGGTCCCGACTGCATTAACAGTCGTTAACAACCACTAATTTGCACTGGCGTGGTGGTTAATAAGCCGTTCTCCCTATTCATCCCTAATGAACTAATGATGATTGTGTAATACAAATACGATAAACATAGTGGCTGGCACCCGTTGGATGAAAAGAGTCGAAGATCAGGCTATGTGGCAAATGTGGGCTATTAGAAGATTGCCTCAGAAAATCGATTATTGCAAGAGCAAGGAGCTGTAAGCGAAAGTCTTCACTTGAATTCTTGTACTAATATGAAACTAGGAACTAACTAACTTTGGTTTAGAAGGAGAACAATTTAAGTGAAAACCATCGACTTCGCTAATGGTAAGGCCTTATGTAAGGCGAAGCGTATGCTTCACCAGCTGGCTACATCTCTGACCTGAGTCCATCCTGAGCTCTTCGCACGAGGAGTTGGGTGTGAGGGACAAGGCGCTGCCGGGGGTGAGGCTGGCCGAGTCTCGGGGCTCTGGCGCTGGAAGCCCTGGTGACGGGGCTGACCCCGCCAGGGCTACAGCGCCCACCATTGCGCCGGCAGCCACCGCCCCAGCCGCTCCTACCATGACAGTTGGCTGCCATTGAGCTTTCTCCCATCTGCAAGGAAGAATAATTGTACAGTCTTATGTAGTATAAAAATATGAACACTATATCAACACTAGCTTATTTTATGTCCCCACTGCTGGGGCACGAGCCTTTCCTATGGACGGGAACACCACAGGGAAAACTGGCCGTAATCCACCATGCGAGCTCAGTGCAGATATGCAGCCGGGACTAGGGTTATCAGAGGAAAAATTGAAAAGTCCTGAGAAGAAGCATGATTTCCATGGAAAAATCCTGAGGATTTTGACACAAACGTAATGCACAACTCTGTAGAAAAAACTCTGTGTTTTTGCGTATACCCTGGGGGTTCTGTGGAAATCACGAGTCACTCCGCCACGCGAGTGGTAACGGGGGGCGGCGCGGGCGGATTTTATCAACCCAACCAATATGTACTATAAATGTACTATATTTTAATGAAAAATCGAAAAATCCTGAGATGATCCATAATCCGGCCGCAATCCTGTCAGGAGCCTAAAAATCCTGAGATCTCAGGTCAAATCCGGAGATATGGTAACCCTAGCCGGGACCATCATATTATTATGAGGAGCTCGATGGTGCAGTGGTCAAGCAACATTACAAAGGCCGGTCATCGGATGGGTGGCTATATGTATTGCATCGAGCTCCTCCGTTTTCGGGAGGCAAGCCGTTTTGGTCCCGGCTGCATCAGCAGTCGTTAACAACCACAAATCCGCACAGGACCCGCAAATTTTATACACATTCTTCAGTTTCTTGTAAATAAGTTGTGGTACAATTATTGTCTTTATACTGAAACTACATTAAATATTTATAAAATACAGTGAAAAAATTAAATACCTACCCTAATTTTTTGCACTGTATTTTATCAGCTTCAGTGCAGCAATTAGCACTTAAAAATAAAAAGTAAAAATTTACTATAGTGTTGTGTTATCAAATTTGTGTAAAAGGAAAGCCTCCAGCTTTTAAGTTATAAATTGCTTGAATGGCCGAAGCTTGGCATCTAACGCGATTCCTCGAATCCTATGGTCAGCCATCTAAATGCTATGTAACCCTTTCAGACCGAGATTGCGACGTCCCTCGGACGGAATCTCGACTTAAAATCGCCGGGCTATAGTTTATAACAAGTCGTCGACTAATATTATGATATTAAATAAAATAAAAAATAAAATAAAAATATTACATTTCTTCAGAACACCGGCTTCCAGCTATTTAAAAAAAAAATAATTTTAATTAAATCCGGTCTAACACAGACAAGCGCAACAATTGGCGTTAAGGGTTAAATTTGATCGTGGTCGAAGCGCACGACCGTATCAGCTCGGTTTGAAAGGAGTAAGCTAGGAATAAATTGCTAATTTAATATCCTGTCTATTTGTGACGTTATTTTTTTTAAATCTATTGTAAATTAAATACGGAAAGTGACTAGAAATTCACTGTCGTTTTCAATAAATATTTGATTTCGGATTAATTGGTATAATTTAATTATATGCAAATGGATTTTATTAATTTTATTATTTGTTTAGATTTATCTTTATACAAATTATATGTACACAAGCTTATTGAAAAATTTAACATAGGATATACGTAGGATATATATTTGTTTAATTATTATGATTTATGACTGTCATTTATTCTAAGTGATTAAGATATAAATAAACAGCTATATAGTTATATAACAATATTATATATTATAATCAGTGCTAAGTGACATAAATTAGAGAGGCTTTATGGGTCTATGTCCAGCAGTGAACTGGGACGGGCTTATTATTATGATACCTAATCATGGTGAAATACATAATTTACCATTATTTTATGCACTTGTTTACTAAAGCTTCCAGAATTCGCGCAATCAAAGTTATAAAATTTTAAAGGTAAACTGAACTGCTAAAATCTTTTCTAAAGTTTACGCGAACACTACACATTTAAATGAAACAACTTCTACAGACCTGTGATCACGGACCTTGCAAAGGGTTCGAGACGTCAGGATAAACATTAATTAAAACTAACGTATAAAATAAACGCGAGTAGATCCGTAAAAGTTGTTTTATTTCAATGAACTGCTGAAGTTTGAATCGTGCTAATCAGCAAATTTGTACCAATTGACGTTCAAACTTTTGCTTAATCTTACCATTGATAAAAATCCAATGCGTACCGACTCGACGAATTTCAACCGCCAGAGCAGGCCGGGTTTCGAGGAGGACACGGAACCATAGACCACATCTTCACAGTGCGGCAGATTATACAGAAGACCGAAGAGTATAATCGGCCCCTGTGCTTAGCATTTGTGGACTATGAGAAGGCATTCGACTCTATCGAAACCTGGGCTGTTCTAGAATCCCTGCAGCGATGCCAAGTCCAAGTACAGAACCAGCAGACTAAGCATATCCCCTTGCATCGAGGTGTGAGACAAGGGCCCCCAAATTGTTCACAAATGCATTGGAGAATGTGTTTAAAACGCTGGACTAGAAAGAACGTGGTATTAACATCAACGGCGAACACATCTCACACTTACGATTCGCGGACGACATCGTCATCGTGGCCGAAACGTTGTAGAATCTACGGTTCATGCTGAATGGCCTAGCTGATTCTTCTCAACGCATTGGTCTCCGTATGAACTTGGACAAAACCAAGGTTATGTTCAACGAACATGCCATTCCGGGACCGATTGCAGTACAAGGCGGTGCTCTCGAAGTTGTTAAGGAATATGTCTACCTCGGGCAGATTTTGCAATTGGGTAGAAACAACTTCGAGAAAGAGGCTAACAGAAGGATACAGCTAGGCTGGGCAGCATATGGGAAATTACGTCGAGTTTTTACGTCGCCTATCCCACAAAGTCTAAAGACTTGCAATCAGTGCGTCCTACCGGTCATGACATACGGAGCCGAAACGTGGACACTCACGACAGAGCTGGTTCACAAATTTAAAGTCGCTCAGCGAGCTCTATGGAAAAGGCTATGCTCGGAGTTTCTCTGTAGGATCGACTTCGCAATGAGGTGATCCGACAGAGAAGGAAAGTAATCGACATAGCCCATCGGAGCAAGCTGAGGTGGCAGTGGGCCGGTCATATTAGTCGCAGAACCGACAATCGTTGGGGTAAACGAGTTCTCGAGTAGAGACCGCGTATCGGCAAACGTAGTGTAGGACGCCCTCAGACTAGGTGGAGCGACGATCTTCGCAAGGCTGGCAAGAGCTGGATGAGAGTAGCCGCGGATCGTGCTCGGTGGCGTGCACTTGGAGAGGCAGGTAAAAAAATATTTGTCCGTGATTAGCTAGTGTCCTGGCTAATTGGCATCATAGCGTTGCGCAGTGTCAGTAAAAGTGTTCGACAAGGTTTAGCGCGTCATTTTGAAGTTAGAATCATGATTTAGTTACAACACAAGTGCTAAATATTCAATAAATTACAAAAAGTAATTTTTTCATCTTTGAACCTTCATAACTCAGATCGGACTGAGTTTGTGATATATGAGCCCATGGACAATTTAATTTGTAATGTTAGTCTACATTTTTTTCATATTTGATCAACTGCCGCCAAAAAATAAAAGCACCAGCCTCCACACTAATTTGGTCATTGTCCTTTATATTTATATTTTTATATATTTTGTTGTTGTTTTTATATATATGTTGTTTGTTTTTATATATATGTTTATATTTTGTTTACAACTCCTTACTACTTAAAACACTTGTATTCTAACAAGCACAATGTCTAGAGACACTGTACGAAGAACGGTGTCGTTAACAAAACGAAGAAGGATGTTTGGAAACGGAAATAGATGGCCAAGAATGGTGCTCCATTCACGCGCGTACACGAGCTTTCACTCTCTTGCCTCGACTCGACTGAATTCCTCAATGCCGAGCGCATACATTGTAACACTAAGTGCTTTTACTCAAAAGTTCCAAAAACACTGACCTACTTATTGAGCTATAGGGCATATTGAAACTTCCTCGTTGTAGTTTTTAAGGAATTCGCAATTTTATTTATTTAAAGTTTTCTTTATAAAATGTGGTCATTGTAATAATATTATTTTTTTGCATAGACTTAGCTAAAATTTATATCGAAGTTGAGTAAGGTCGTGGATTCTTGTGCCACCTATGAGAAAATTAACTGCTGACATCAAATTAAAAAAATCTACATTTTTCAGTATGAACATAGCAGGAGTTTTATTAATGTTTTATCTACTTCCGTAACATCTACTGTCTTTATGCATTTGGTTATCTTTGAAAAAGTATGATATTTCCAATTCGTCTGCTCTGTTTATAAATGTGTGCAATTAATTTGCGTATTTTTATTATTGAATGAAGAATACTACGAATATATAATTTTTATTAAAAACGAATTACAAGATGCTTATATTTATCATCAAAATCTTTCAAAACAGTAATTCATTCGTAGTTATCATAATTTAAGAATAATATTATACTTTAATTAGAAAGTTTTATTTGTAGTAACTTACCTAAATGCAGCTTTAACTCTTGTCCACTTTGAAACTTTCGACTTCTCCACCTCCTTGGAGAACAAACCTTCGGATCTCCTTCTCAACGGAGTCCCAGGGGGCACGTCACTCTCGTCACCACCAGCCGATCTTGAACGTTGCTTTCTAAGCAAAGTTCCACCAAACTTAGAATGACCTTTCCACTTAGACCCTGTTCTTTTCATACTCCTACCACTAACTATCATAGAATCAAATATAGCAGCTTGCCCATACTCTGTCTCCAATTCTGCATCCAATATCTCGTTAAGGACATCCAAATCCTTACTCTCAGCTTTAAGTCTTTCATTCTCCAAATAAATACGTTTATGAGCACTGTGTAGCTTCTTCAAATGTTCCACATCTCTTAGCCTTTTTAATAGTTTTGAGTTGTGCTCCTTTAACGTGATAAATTGGTCTAAGAGATCTAGCAGTTTTTGGAGTTGGTCTAAAGCTTCGATCGTGTCTTTTGTTCTACCAGCAAGTTCCTTTCCGCGTACAGAGATTGGGTCATCTCGGTCTTTCAGACGTTGCAACATACTTTCACATAAAACTTGTGGGTCTATAGTTTCACCATCATGGAAAAGACGGGTGTCATCTGGAGTTATACCTGCCGTGCAAGGGGATACCTCGGGATCAGACGGCGTTTGAGGAGCTTTGACAGAAAGAGATGCGGGAGCTTCGCCTCTCCGTCTCTTATGCAAAGACGTTCCACTAGGTGGCAAGTCTGCTAATTCTTTCGGAGATTCCTTCTGCTGTTTTTCTTTTTCTATGTCGGTGACATCTGTGACGTCATGGCTATCTTTCGATGACGTCATTTTGGGAGTCGGGAGCGCCGTGCTGTGTCTGGACTATTTATAAATGAAAATAAACCCATGTGCACCGTTAGCTGGCGGTGCGACGATGGAACTAAGTCTACCGGAATGCATTCTTTATGTTTCTTTAATAGCTATTGTAAGATAAAAATATAACACACTGTACTTCACAAGATTGCGAATAACCACACGATTACAATCGATATTGCAATGCTTTAACAGCAATCTATTCACATTCACAGATTTGAAGTATTTACTCATACTCACACACAAATAACTTAACATTTCACAGCCACATTTAGTATAATGTGGATCATCCTTTTTGCTTTATTAAAGTGTTTTATTGTTGTAAGAAATACTGAGGATCACTAATACAATACTTGGTTACACATCTGAATTGATTTATTAATTTTATGAGATACTGTAACAGATGATTTATATGTGAGAATTAAAATCCGCCCGTGATTGCGCACACGCATGTTAGGGCGGGCGGGCGGCGGCGCACTGACGGCGCCTGTCGGAGAAAGCCGAATATTTCCGAACACGTATTTTTAACTTTCCAATATTTCACACGACAGAACTAATTTAGATCCTATTTTCCGTAACATAAGGGCTATGAGACATGTTTATGACAATGTTGTCTTGTCAATTCTTAATGCTAAGACATGTCTTCGGAACCGGGCACCCATTAACCTATTTTGTTGAAAAAGGGAGTAAATAACTTATGTTCCGTCTGTTCTACTACAAGTTTCTAAAGGAAATGGGAATATTTGATTTGTACCTTGGGGTAAAATAAAATCATATGATCAAAATCAATTAAAAATGTACATGCTCTAAAATGCTGTAAAAAAAATTACAGCATATACACATGCAGAGAGTACTTTTTTTTTACTTGTTCACACGGCTGCACAACAAACTATCGCAAACTGTTGAATTTCCTAAAAGACTTTAAACTTTATTTTTATGGCAAGTGGATGAACATTTATTGAAGAAATTTTTCAGTTTTGGATAGTCAAATGTGCAGACGTCTGTATTAGGAGACGCACTTGACCTTCATCTCTCACGTGAAATAGAAATAAACAACGAAAAACAATAATTACTGTTACTATTACGAACGGCGGGCGTTCTGGTGAACCGGTGCGGTGCTTCCGCCTAGCTTGAGGAGGTTTTACAAAAACACAAATGTTGAAAAAATTTTCACGAGTAGGTAGGTAGGCTGATTAGTGACGGTAGTTGTTGACATTGAATGGGCGCCTTTGGCTTTCAAAGTAAAAAGTGTTGAATAATTTCGGCGGGCTGGTTAGAACCACGATAGCTCAATTGGAAGAGCACCTAACCCGGTATGTCAGAAGGGTGCAGGTTCAAATCCTGCTCGTGGAAATTTTTTCAACATTTGTGTTTTTGTAATTTGTTCGCAACAAAATTTGCGGTAAAAATTATTTGAAAATTCAGGATTCTCAGTAGGAGCAGGTGTTTATTTATTTATTTATTTATTTATTTATTGGTGTAGTTTTTTTTTCTTAATGGTGGCTTTGTACCGCTAGCACATTTAGCCAGTGTCAAAGGAATTTTCTTACAAGTTATGTAAATAGACAATATTAATTTTGTTAATATAATATGATGATGATGAATGATAATAGAAATGAGAAATGAGAAAAAATATATACCACAACCTTGAAAATTTCAGTAAAGATGTGGGGGCTTTACTTAGACATTCTTATATCTACAGCTTCATGGAGACATCACGCCATCATCATGCGGACTTTTTGACAGAATTTGAAAAGTGACGTTGCACTGTTTTGTGTTGTATTTGCCAACACCCATGCACATTCAAGAACACTTAACGGTTAATAATCCACTATTATTTCACATTAATATTCAACTTAACATGGTTTTTGAAATTAATACAAAACCGCAGACAATACTCTTTATACTACACCTGCTTGGAAAGTACCTTGATACTTTATCAAATTTACGGTAGAAAGTACGTCATTGCATATCGAACAAATATGCGGGGAGAAAACGCAAAAACCACGTAAGAAATGGATTTTCATACACTTTTCTCTCCCGCTCAGATGCGTTTTCTCCCCGCATATTTGTTCGATATGCAATGACGTACTTTCTACCGTAAATTTGATAAAGTATCAGGTGTAGTATAAAGCACTATGTATCACTCGAGAGAAACTGCGATTCCCGATCTCGGGTGTTTTAAAGCCCTCGCCTACGGCTCGGGCTTCAAACGACACCCTCGTCGGTAATCGGTCACTTTCTCCTCTCGGTGAACAATGTACTATTACTTTCCCGCCAAGAAGTTCTTCGGTGTAGTTTATCGATGAAGTATTGAATATCAACCAAGCAGTTTTACTTGAAAAATACTGGCACATAAGACGTTCGCCACAACCCGTCATTTTAAAATAATTTGACAGCAAAGCAGAACAGAAGAATACTTTTTTCGTCAAAGAAATTATTTTTGTGACCGACATGGACGTGTTTTTGTAACGTTTTTTTTATGTTTATTTAAAATCAAGATTGGCGGACGGCTAAATGGTTAGCTATTGTGCTGGTTTTGTTATTTTCTATTATAATTTGTTAAATATTTATTGTAGTTTAAGTTTTTGAGCGAAAATGATATGATGTCTATCATGGTTATTGAGATACTTATGGGTAAGTACTCAGCTCGATATCTAAACGTCCTGAGTTCAATTGCCAGGTCGGGCAAAATGTTTTTAGATTTTCTGATATGCTCGGGTTTGGGGTTGCGGAGCGATTGCTAATTCCTAAGTCATACCCGTGAACGGGTGCCGCCTGTGGAGGCTGGTCTGCTCTTGCTAGCGTTTATTGGTGTTCATTAATATCACTATAGTTAAACTTTGTCTTTCCGTAGTATATAATAAGCATCACCATATGCTGGTGCGGTAGTGTTGGCGGGGGACTACTGATTTCAATGATGGAGGCCTTTGCCCAGCTGTGGGAGTTGGGACAGTTTATTGGCTACTTACTTTAACATGTTTTTGCTATTGTAAGTTAACTTATGAGTAGTAGTCTTGAAAGGCTCAGGCTCGTCAAACTTTTAAACTCTGTTGTTACAACATGACAGTCGTTAAAACCCATCAACCGGTGGGTTACAGCTTATGAACTAATTTCTATATAGAAATTAGTTATGAGCAATAATAGCATATGCTATGTGGGAAGATCTGAATCAAACAGTAGGACATCTATTGGCTGATTAGCACAAATTAGTAAAAAAATCAATAAAAAAAATAAAGCATACAATGAATGGTTCGATTAGGTGAGCGGTGTGCGGCGTGATGGAGAACGAAGAGGAGAAGAAGAAGAAGCTGAACGATGATGTGGTGGTGTTCCTGCGAAAGCGCAGTGAGACTGAGACGCCGCGGTACTCGGCGCGCCTTCACGCCTATGTGGATCTGCAGAGGAAGTAAGGAGCTTCAGTACCTTTATGGGATCTCAGAATGGGCAGATGGCCGTATATGGCCAAACAAACTAAATTTGTTTACGGCGAAAAATGTGTGGTTCTCCAACTATAGTGAACGGTTAATACTAAGCATGGAGGTTTTTTAGAGTTTGGCGTCAGGCGAGCGTGCCCATACTTTATTCGGTTCTCTATTCGGATTTATTTGAATCTGATGAGGTCCTTTATAGTTGCCACTCGTGAAATACGATCTTAGCGAAATTTGGACGTTGCGGAATATAGTGGTAGCGGTCCTTTCAGCCCATAAGGTCCTATGTGTCAGTATGACCGGAGTATCAAAATGTCCAGTTCAAAATGTATAGTTGCACAAAATGACCAGAGTATCAAATTGTCCAGTTGCACAAAATGAACAGAAGAAACCGCGACATTTATTTTGACAAAACATTCTGAAAGTATTTATATAAGCTTGAAAACGAAGAATTATGTTTACCTACTTTATAAATGTCGTGATAACATTTCTTTTTGTGCAATAACAATTTTTTATCAATAAGTTATACTGAGAGAGCGTATTTTTAAGTTTCAGAGTCTCATTATATTAAAGTCTTAAGTTATAAAACATTATTTTATTTAAAAACTACTTTTATGATACGCCTGTCATTTCATGAAACTGGATATTTTGATACTTTGGACATTTCAATACTTGGACATTTTAAAACCGGTCATATTGTAGAACTGAACATTTTGATACTCTGGACATTTCAATACCTGGACATTTTAAAACTGGTCATATTGTAAAACTTTTTGATACTCAGGTCATTCTGACACATAAGACCTTAAGGGCCGAAAGGGTAGCGGGTATATGGTAGAGGAATATAGTCGTAGCGAAATGCAGACGTAGTGAATTTGCGGATGTCTACGTATGAGCAGAACGTCTAAGGCTTGTTTCACACTACCACAACCACACCACAACCACAACCACAGTACGTGGGCGGGCGCTAATTTGTATGAAAATTAATAGTTGAATACACAAGGGCCACGTTTTGCCATCATTATTGACCGCGTGTTTTTTTTTTTCAATACTCAATACTTTATTGCATTCAATAATGTTTACACAATAAGATGGTAGGTTTTTACAATGGATCATTTATGGACCCTGTCGGGCACAGCACAGCTTTCCTAAAGAGGAAGAGAGATCATTGTTATTTTAATTATAATTATATCATATTTATTTTATGTATTATAATTTATCATTAATTAAAAATTAATTTATAATATAATGTTTGATACCGACTACATCGCAGCCACGTCGCAACCACAACACAACCACCAGCGACACCGCGGGAACTAGCGGCCGGCCATATCGCAAACATTTTGTAGGTAACACACAACGCAACCGCAAGAAGCCGCAGCGACACGTAACCACAGCTTGACTACCTTTTGTCGCGACGACGACGGTGTGTGTGGTGTGGTACGTGTGTAACAAGCCTAACTAACCTCTAGTATCTAGTGTATTACGTTCATGAACACAATGACCCTTTGCAGTTATCATTCCAGTATGGCTCAGTAGTGACATTGCTACTATTCCGCGCGCAGGCGTAGTCTGACATTTTTAACTCTAGTGACATTGCTGCTATTGCTTACGCAGGAGTAGTTAGGCATATGTGTAACTGGTACTATTTCACTTCCAGGCGAAGTCGGGCAGCTGCTGCCAAGCGACGCTCTGATGAACAGGAGAGGAAAGTGTCCAATAACAGAAAGAAGGGCGAGATTGAGCAGAAGGAGAAGAATGCAGAGAACGCGTAAGTGTTCACACAAATTAAGATACATAGGTTTTTTGTTTAGAATAGTTTTGAGACCATGACAGTTGAAATGTCTTGAACAGCAGAACATAATATTCAATTATTTATATTTCTTCATAAGCCTTTTTAAGCTAATAAATTGTCAATTAATCTTTTGAAACTCTATGTCTTTGTTGTGTTTAGACAAAAGGTTTTTGCCTCCCAGTTGCATATTGAACAATATCCGGTTGAATATTTATTTTCACTGTTTTTGAACAAAGGACTTTATAGGAATCACTTAGTTTTTCTTTTTAACATTTTTACAAAAAACTTTTTACAAAGTATCTAGGTGCTTCGTGATTATAATATTCAATATTGCCAATAAACCTACGTCTTAACTTTAAATCCGCATATATTGTTTAGGCTCTTTGAAATAAATATTTACCAAAGTCTTCGGAGAGGTCTAAAAATGAGGTAACTGTTATTTTTTTTGTTTAAAGGGCCAACATGCCATACGCTGCGCTCAGGTACAACTGTGGATTGTCGGGGTCAGTATAGACATTTTTAAAGTAACGTTAACGTTGCAATCTGCTTGCGCGGTGCATGGTGTGTTAGTTCAGCAATATAATTTGCAGAAGATTTTTATCACTTAAATGTATCCTTAGTACGATACCTTATTTGTCCAAAAATGTTATAGTGAATTGTTCTGATATCTCAGCAACGTTTTTATTATTAGCTTATGCATCATTTTATGCACGAAAGTCTTAAGCTAGATTAAAACTGCGTTAAATGTCATGCGCGGACAGTCAGTGTTACTTTTCAGTAGAGAAAGTTCAAAGTCCTTAAAGTAAGAATTCAAATAAATAGTTAAATTTTACAAAATTTTACCTTTTATTGTTTGTTTTTAGAGAACATCCTGGAAATGAAGAAGACCGTTTAAGCAGAAGGTGGGCATTAATTTTGACATTTATCTAATATAATAGAATAGAATATTATATTGTAATAATTACTTTATTGTACACTTATAAAAAAATACATACATGTGACAAAGAAATAAAATAAATGAATTGAAGTCAAAAGTACAAAGGGCGGCCTATATCTTCCAGCAAACCTAGGGATAGAGAGGATTGCTATTAAATAAGATGGAGGCGAGATTACCAGCGGATGCTAATGCCCTAAGCACAGTGCCTTGATCTCACCTGATGTTAGGCGATGATAAGTCCAATTCGTGATAGCGCACTTCGGGATTCTCAACTAGTGAGGCACTGGCTATCTTATCTCTAGCTGCCGGAACACAACAATGCTACAAACATTGATGTTATGGCGACATATTTAGATAAGATGGTGGTAGCTGGCCAGGCGGACAAACAAGTTCTACCACCAACCAAACCGAGTACACAAACATGTACCCCCCGCTGGGAATCGAACCCGGGACCTCTGGGTCTAAACCGGTGGTCTTAACCACTAGACTACAGAGGCGGTTTTGTTGTTTAAAAGGGTTTTCAAACTTCATCTCACTTGAAATTAAGTGATGATAAGTCCTCAGTTGGAAGCGCCCTTTTGCAGTGGCTAACGCGTCGCCCTGCGATCGGTGAAGTTAGGTAACTCTTGCAAAAGCTGGGCAACGAATAGCTGACTATAAATGTATCATTTCCATCTCCTCTTTGCTTCAGAAAGCACGTTAAGCCGTTGGTCCCGGCTGCATTAGCAGTTGGGACATTAACAACCACTAAATTGCATTTGTGGGCCAAAGTGGTTATGGCCCGTTCTCCCTATCCATCCATGGGGGATTCTCGTGCTCCAGTAAAAACAAAATGTGCTTGTTATGAAATTTTAGTTTGTTTATTTTGCTATAGGAAAATTTGGGTACCCTTTGAATCGCCTAAAACCATTGGTCCTAATTTCATTTAGCCAAACCTCAATAGCTTAAACTTTTAGCACACAAATTTTGTTTCGCCTAATCAATGTTTAAGCATAATATTCTTTAACCTAAAAATTCAAAATCTTTTGACGTACGTTTCTTAAATTATGAATATTATATCCTAACATTGTTTGTGCGAATTTCATCTGATAACTATTCCACAAAGTTCAACTGGTAGTTCAACTAGTTGAACTAATTGGACAAAAATATTCTAATTATTTCAACTTTGTAAGTATTAGGAATGATTACACTACAGTTGAAATAATTGGAATTGAAAATTTAGGGAGGGATGCGAGGGTCATACAGCACGTTAAATAAGAGCGTTAGAACATGCTCCTCACGTCGCAATCTGATTGGAAGCCAAGTTTGGTCCTGAAATCAGACACATGATCGAACTTGCGCAGGCCATAAATGAACCTTATGCAAAGATTCTGCAGACGCTGCAGTTTGTCCAGAAGATCCCCATTTAGGTCAATGGCTGAAACGTCAGCATAGTCCAGAATGGACAAGAGAAGCGGCTGCGCAAGCTCGATCTTAGTCTTCACAGGAAGCAGATTCTTTCACCTCCGCAACGAACCGGCGGCAGCAAACACACGCCTACTAACCTCCGCGATATGAGGAGACCAAGAAAGAGAACAGTCGATGAGGACACCGAGGTTTTTGACAACACTGTAGGGAAGAGGAACAGAATCAAGAAGAAGTGAAGTAACACAGACGTGCTTTAGTCTGGCAATTCGACCCGCCAATAATGATCGCCTGCGTCTTGTGTGGATTAACCATAAGACCATGGGTTCGACTCCATTCGTGTAAAGTCGCAAGGTTTACATTAAGGCCTGCAATTATGTTGTCGATTTCCTCAATGGGAGCACGAGCAAAGATCTGCAGGTTGTCAGCATACAGATGATACTGGCAAGAGAAGTGAGGAGTAAGGAAGTTGATGAAGATAGAGAAAAGGAGAGGGAATAGGACGCCACCCTGAGGTACGCCAGCAGTGACGTCACGAGAAACTGATAGTTTGTCATCAACTCGGACACACTGCCTACGGCTGACGAGATAGTTGCGGAACCACTCAACCACAACGTTCGATCCAAATACGACCTTCAGCATTGCCAAGAGTACATCAAAATCAACAGTGTTAAAGGCGTTGCTAAAATCTAAAAGAATCAAAGCTATGAGCTGTTGATTCGACATACCCTCACGCACACCATTAGTCACCTCTGTTAAGGCGGTCACAGTGCCCAGGGCGGAAACCAGATTGGAAAGGACTAAGTAACTGGTTAGTATTGACAAACACACTAAACTGGTGTAGGACAAGGCGTTCGAGGACTTTGGAGAGAAACGGGAGAATAGAAATAGGTCTAAAATGAGAGGGCAAAGAAGGGTTTGAGGTTTTAGGAATAGGGATAACTACAGCCTGACGCCAGCAACACGGAAAAGTACCGGTGTCAAGCGAAAAGTTGAAAATATGATATAGAATGGAGATAACACCAGCAATGCTAAGATGAATCATGCGCCGGCCAATTCCGTCAATTCCCTCCGCGTTGGACTTGATCGCCATAATGTTTTTTTCAACTTCACGCTCAAACACCGGCCTAAACGAAAAGGTAAAATGTTGCAAAGAAGGAGTGGAGGAAAGGGATGGCAGCGTGGCTTGTTTAATGTGGTGGGGAATGGAGGAAGGCGATGTGAAATAGCGGTTCAGGGAATCGGGATTAAGATTGTGAGGAATACTCGACTTAGGCTTGCCAAGACCAAGCGAGTTGAGGAAAGACCACACCTTCGCAGGATCACCATTAGCGACTGACGCATGAATGTGACGACGCTGCGCATCCCTGCACATCCTACTACAGCGATTGCGAAGCTCCTTATATCGACAGTGGGTCACATCTGAAGAGTTATCATGGCCTTAATTTCTGCAGTAAGCCAAGGAGCGGGAAGATGCTTAAGTCGAACAGGCCGAAGCGGTGCATGGATGTCGAAGAGTTGGATAAAGATCGAGTTAAATATTTCCAACTTCAAATCGATAGTTGGAGCCTCCAGTACCGCATCCCAGTCAATGTCCCTGAGATCAGCCAATAAGCGCTCACCGTCGATATTTTAAAAATTACGCTGCATGATCACCCGACGCTTAAGTTTAGGACAACAGATTTTATATGAAAGAAAGATAAGGTCGTGATAGGAAAAGGCTTCGGCTGGAAGTTGTCCACGGGAACTGACGTGGTCCGTGGAGGAAACAATGGCAAGATCCAACAAGGACGGCTGACAACTAGGGAAGTGATGAGTTGAGGGGGACGAGAGAATGTCAAGATTAAGGGAATCCACAATTGAGCACAGACGGAAAGAACGAGAATCCTGCTTGAGTAAGCAGGTGTTAAAGTCGCCCATTATGATAGTGTGATATACCGTGGGAACCAGATTTTCCAATAGGGACTCGAATTAGGCAAAATAGTCAATGTGGAGATTTGGACTATAGAACACCCCTAAAAGACCTTAAGGCTTCCAAAGAGGACAAAGAGGAATAGAGGTTGGTAGGTTAGGTTAAGTGACATTGTATAATTATCAAGAAGGCGTTACACTTTAAGGCGAAATGTGATTTAGTAAATGTTACAAATAGTAATAAAGGATAATAACGTGTTACGCCTAATGACGTTATAGGGAAATTAAAATACTAACATAGGTACTAAATTAGACTACAAATTAACAAATTAGGATAAGTAAAAATTGTGCGAAACATTTTTAGGCTTATCACTATTTAGGTAATGTTTTTGTGGAATGATTTCTCTGGTCCTACATTGTGCTGAGAGTTAGATCAAGAGACAAATACCGTTACCCTAAGGGCGTCCGCTGCGTGAAGCGGGCGCACAGCACGGGCGTCATGCTGCTGTGCATGCTGTTTCATGTAAATTACACGCGCCGCGTGCGAGGGCGACCCACCTCACGCAGCACTGTTGCACTTCTTTAAAGGTAGTTTGTTTTGACAGGGGGCGAGGGGGTGACAAAGCCGGAATCAGCCGCCGGTCGTTTTCACGATCGCGGTCCGCCGAGCCATCAGACCGTTGTGGCCGTCGGAGGAAGAAGCGTCGTTCGTGTAGTGTAAGTTTTTTTGGTGATCTTCTATTATAGACCAAGATCTTGGGGCCACCAGACGATTTCGGGAATGGGTAGTCAACGTGACAAAATGTTCAATGGGTTGGAACGTGCAGGGGTCAAAATGTCTAAACGGACCGGCTGTCTATGTGTCAAAATGTACATATCACAATTGTCACAATGTTTTAGTGACAAATGGTACACATCTCAAAATGTTAGAACGACAAAAGGTGTGATAGACAAAATGCTCGATTGATATAACGTGCTTAAGTTTGAATGAATAACTGCCAAAAAGTTCTATGTCGTTTTTGTGTTATGGAAAATTATTACGACACATTGTCCTCTATATAAATTTGCCACAAGAAGGGGCTGTATACTAGTTGCGTAATACGCAACCTGAATATAGATTTATAAATTCCTACAACTGACCTTTCGCCATTCGATTAGATAAATAAATTACATTACGACACTTTATTTAAACTTATAAGGTACCGATAGTTACGAACATAAATCAACTACTTCCAATAGGCACTTAAACTAAAAAAATAGGTACGTTTGTATAACTAGTGTTTCATTCCTCCTTATCTTACAATCTAATTTTCCTTTAGTCGCATAAAGTCCACTATATCAAAATTTCCACTGTATCAAAACGTCCATAGTATCAAAACCCTCTATGCCACAAAGTTCAACTGGTAGTTCAACTAGTTCAACTAATTCCAAAAAAATTCCAATTATTTCAACTTTGTAAGTATTAGGAATGAACACATTAAAGTTGAAATAATTGGAATTTTTTTGTCCAATTAGTTCAACTAAAAAAAATCAAATAAAAAGTAATAAAATATATTATTTTACTTCCAACAGAAACATAACATAACATAACTAAACTGATATTCTAACTTAATCAATAATCAATGACTCGAACGCAAACTATATTATTTAACTTCCAACAAAAACATAGATAGAAAACTTGAAATATCGGATACTCAAACAACAAAAAACATGGTAATAATCCCGTTAATAATTTTTATTCTAAAAACATAGATATTTCTACTTTAACCAACTGCATTTGCCATTAACCAACTGCATTTGCATGCCCATTATGATAGTGTCATTGATAACGTATTCTCTCTTCCTTTTTTTAATGTCTGTTGTCTTTCAATTTGTCCTCGTTTAAATTGTGATAATTTCGCATCTTCTTGCAGCACTTTTGGTAACTGTACGATATTTACTTTCTTTCGTTTAACAGCATTATTTAACTTTAAATGCCACCCCTCCAAATTGTTATTAGTGCGGTGCCTTTGTCCAAAAATACAGCATGATTTAATAAAATCATCACTTTTCAGCCAAAATTTCTCGAAGTATGATACAAAATTATTTAATTCTGTTAAATTGGCAACATGAAGTTTCAAAAAAGCTATTTTTTTCAAAACATAGGACCATCCTTCTCTAATTTGTTGGCTGGGTAGAAGTGGTAGTACACTAGTAAGAGCTATAACTTTTTTTATATATCCAAGTTTTGTAAGTTTTAATTGTTTGGCTCTTCGCCAGACACTATTCGAATAATGATAGTAACAGCCTTTTGTGACAATATTCGGGAAAATGTGAACAACGACTGCCCTTGCCGTTTCTTTATAGTCAGAAGTAAACTTGTTAGGTTCAAATTCGGTTAATTGGGATTTTATTATTTGAAACAAAGTTCTATACGATTGTTCGGACATACCGCACATTAGTGCATAAATGAAAGGGATAATGTTTGTTTCTGTTTCGGTACTACTAGCATCGTAATGAATTGTATAAATTTGTTTAAAAGGAATTGGGCAAGCTTTGAACGTCCCATCGCCAAATTTGTGTCGTATCGATCCTACTTTACTTTTAATTTCCTCATCACAAAATGTTAATATCCTTTCTTCGTTGTCACTGAAGTCATCCAGTACCAGAAAGACGAATATTTAGGTGGTACAATAACTTCGAACGTATTTTCGAAACAAAACTTAGGCATACTTTCACCTTTATTTCTTGCGTTATATAAACTGCTTTTCAGAGAAGTAAATGATGGAACGTTACAAACGTTGTCATAGCCCTTGTCTAAAATAGATACAACAGCCTTATTATATACTTCAGGAACGCTCTTATGGGAATCAGTTGTTGCAAGTTTGTTTTTACACGCTGCTATCTCTTTTTGTACTTCTACTGTAGCTAAATCTGGTCTGCAATTTGCATTATGCTCTTTGAATTTTGTAATTATTTCACTCTGTAACAAAGAAAAATATCTTGATTGGACAATAATGACACTCCTGACACGTAGTACCTTCAACCGCTAAATTCAAATAATTGTTTTCGAAAGAGACCACAGTTTAAAAAGAATCTAGTCAGTCCCGGTTATAAACAGTAACTCCCTACGTACCTTTGTTGTTACAGAACCGGAGCAATAAAACTTTCCTGAAGATTCTGATGAATGGATTCGACTACATATTGTCGTATTCGATAATATGTATAACCAGCCACACATAAAATTACGCTCTTTTTGCCTTTTCTCAAATATAATAAATTACTCTCATTGTTTTCCATTTTATATTTATTTTTAACGTACACTTGAATTTGAACCAGCCATGCAGTAAAGACGAAAGAGAATTTAACAGTACGTTTAGTAAAGACAATGAATGACAAAGTTGAAATAATTGGAGTTTTTTTTCCAATTAGTTCAACTAATTGAAATAACAGTTGAACTTTGTGGAATAGAGGTATCAAAACGTCTACAGTATTGTAATGTCCATGGTACCATTACGTCCATTCTTCATAAAGTCCACTTTATCAAAATGCCCACTGTATCAAAATGACCACAGTATCATTATGGCCACACCTGTTTTTATCAGACTGCGTCAGAAGGAGGGTTATGTTTTTCGAGTGTAAGCATGCATCGATCTCTGAGCTGGTACATAGGACGGCACAGTAATGGAAATAATAAGACTAACATAATTATAAGCTGGACATTTTGACACATGCACGTGGTGTCGCTTATACCTTTCGACTCATGTACTTTTTTACCTTGATGCATTTAAACATGGTGTTCACGTTAACAATTATACATTATGACACTTGTTCGATTGGACCCGAACACATTTTAACTCCAGTCCATTTTAATCATTGCACATTTTGACGTTCATACTTTTTGCCACATAGACAGACGGCCCATATGGACATTTTGACCCCTGCACATTCCAACCGTTGAACATGTTTTCACGTTGACTACCTATTCCCGGAATCATATATTCTATGTTGTACTTACTTGTTGTTGTGTTTGTTAATTCTCAATTTCCAATTATATACACTTGGTAAGTCCATTTTGTTAGAGTTGGATTAGCTGTCACATTGGTCTTGCCTTTCTGTTCAGCCGAACCTACGGCTGTGCAACATCCTTACAATTTAAAGCTCCCGAACACAACAATCCTTATTTCGATATTGCAGATATGGAAGCTATGGCGCTGCAAGTTTGGTATAGGATTGGAGCAGATGAGTATTTCAGTAGTTGTTTATTTTAATGCGACCTATTAGTGAAGAATATTTATGACAAACATTCAATTAAATTTACGGTTGGGCCATTATGCGGTTGGGTCATTATGCGGTTAGGCCATTGTGCGGTTGGGCCACTATGCGGTTTAACCATTATGCAGTTGGGCCATTTTGTGGGGTTAGGTAATTTTTCAAATTTGGGCAAGTTTGAAGGTAGTTCTATTTTTTGTATGAAAAAGAAGTCAAATGACTTCTTCCCCTGATGTTTAGCGAAAGCGGAGTGCAGATAAAAAGAATTATAGTGAAGCAGGATTCCTTGTCAACCCAAAAGTTGCTTCTTCACATGCATCTCGTTTAAAGAACCGCTGTAGTTTATCGTAAGCTATTCCACAGCGTCGCCGCCGCCGCCGCCGCCGCCGCAGCTGCCGCCGCAAGAAGCGCCGCCGCAGTAGGCGCCGTGGCAGCTGCCGTCGCAAAAAGCGTCGCCGTAGTTGCCGCCGCAAGAAGCGTCGCAGTTGCAGCCGCCGCCGCCGCCGTCGCAGCTGCCGACGCAAGAGAAAACGCCGCCGCGGCTGTTAGCCGACGTTAAGTCGCCTGGCCCGACTTACGATAAATTCTAGTGACGTTTTGAGTTTTGTTTACATTGGAAATAAATTTTTTTTTAACATTTTACGTATTTATTTTTGTCTAACGTCGGTAATCTTAAAACTTAAGTTTACATCCATACGTATAGAGGTCGTAATACCTATTTTTAGATCTTTAATTAGTGTTTATCATTCCATATCAGATTTCGAAGTAGGTCATTGAAGACATAGGTCTCTAGTTAACTATTCCGAAATTGCATTATTCATAGTTGCTAATTAGTTGTTTGTCACATTAAATTTTTAATGGACTGGTCAATAATTAATGTAATAATGATTTAACGTAGTCTACTAGTTGACAAAATAGCGACATTGAATACCCTTAAGGTGCACTTTCGATCCGAGCGTCAGCGTCAGTATCGCGGCGTCAGTAACGCCGCGACACTGACGCTGCGACAGTGCGAAAGTAACGCCGCGACACTGACGCTGCAACAGTGCGACAGTATAAGTTGCTATGAAAATGTATGGACCGGCGTTCGAGCAGCGCAGCACTAACGCGCGCGTCAGTGTCGCTGTGACTGACATCGGACACTCGCGTCAGTGCTGCGCTCGCACTTGTACAGACGCCCGGTTTTGATAAATTCTAAAAGAAAATTTACGGAAGAAGAGGATGAATTCCTAATAACTTTAATGTCACAGCACCCAATACTCTTCTATTTTTGGTTTAGGTTCTTCAAACACGACTTATTATGAAGTTAAATTGTCTTTTAATGAAACGGCAAAATTTTCTGAATCTATCGTCGTTTGAATTTAAGAGTTTTTGGATTAAAATCTTCTAGAATCTTTCTTCATTTCGACCTACAGCCGAAATTAATAACCTATCCTCAGCAAGAGATAGGTTTACTAGAGATTTATTGCTAAGTTATTTCTGTTATTTATCGGAAAATAACAGCGGTTGCTAGGTTACTAAACTAAGATAGGCCTATCTCTTACCAGAGATAGGTTATTAATTTCGGCGGTTAGAAAAATCGAGTCACTTGGGGCTCTATCTAAACTCAGGTAGTATAGAAGTAAAATATCATCATCTTCTCGCTCTTCTTCAATTAATTCTTCTAGATCAAGATCCATTTCACGATAACAAAACAAATACAACTAAGTATGTCGGTGATCGATGTGCGTCTGTCGCGGGCATCCAAAGTCATAAGAGTCGCTTTGCCGCAGCATCACTGACGCAGCGCCAGCGACGCAGCGGCTCCGGCGTCACTGACGCTCGGATCGAAAGTCCACCTTTAAAACAAGACTTCTTCCCGGATAAAAAAAAACACTACGTTAAAAAATAAACTTTATTTGTTTTAATAAGTCTTATATACTCTTTTTGCCAATTTTGCCAAATTATCACAAATCCGTCAAAGACCATTAAATCTTGACCATGACCTGTTCCAAGCTCTTTCTGCTGAGGTCTGGGACGGTGGCTGCTTGGTGTGGTCTGCCGACGGGGAGGAGTATCTCCAGCCTCTCGTTGGAGGGCCTGGAGAGGAGGGCCCGAAGGCGCGCGTTGCAATTCAGGGGGGTCGATGTGAGCGCCACCAAGCCGCAGTACTGGAAAGAAGTATAAGCATTACTGTTCACGCCAAAACGTGACGAACGAAGCATTGGTAAGAATTGCACACAGCGCCCGCGCGACCACGCGAATGATTGAACCGCGCAACCCTCAGCACACCAGTCGTGCAGTCTGGCTCGATCGGCCAGCCCGTGACCGTCGCGTATACCCTTCATAAAGTGCGTGTGCGCGTGTGTGTGTACGCGAACTAATACGTGCTACAGTTAAAAATAGCCATTATCTGGAAGAAGAAGAGACTTCTACCAGCTCAGCTCAGACAATCGTATCGTGGCAACGCGAACGCCATCAACGTCTGCTAAGAAAATCCCACATGTCATCATCCACCCCTCATCAGTTCCCTAATCCTTCAGCTCCCACCGCTGTACTGGCATTGTCTGCCTTAGGCTGGCATTGACTACCTACTCACGACTGACTTTTTGTAGGACCAATCATCGAACTGTCCACCCTGTCCATCCATCCTGTAGGTCCATCCTGTATTATATACTGTACCTACTTTGGGGTAATTTCTCTTTGGGTAGAATAAAAGTCAGATATTCTCCACAATTATCGCGTTTATTCGCGCCAGCGACCGATACGTGCCGCTGCGCGGTAAGAACTCTCTACCATTTATTTATAAACGCCACACAATAGTAATAGGATCCCTACAATATTCCCCCCTTTTTTTTGAAAAGATAATAAAATAAAACATTCACAAAAATTTTAAATTAAAAAAAATTATACATTTCCAATGTTGTTCAAACAAGTTGCTTAACTGTTAAGTTCTTAGCTATAACAACCTTATCTAGTTATATTTTATTGTTAGGTAGTATACTCGTAGTACTTATACAATTTAAGTTTAGTCGCCTTGTTTTCATTTTTTTTTTTCTTTCAAGTTAAACAGAAATACGTTACATAAGCGCAAGTTTTAAGAAATAAGCATAGGAATACACAAAGATAAAGGTTTTTTAATCAAAGTACTTATTTGCGATAAGCGAAACATTTAGGAATTAAACTGTAGGGGAAGGTGGGGCACAGTGTAACTAAGATATAAACACTCATTGTATATAAATATGGCACTTTTAAAGTTTCTCAATATAATTTCAGTCCTTAGTCTTTCATTTGGAATCTAATCTAATCGAATCTAATCTAGGTCTCTTTGTTAAACTTGACACTTTCCCAACTCGTCTCCCCTCCGGACAGTGATGGGCAAAAAGTAATCAGATTAATGATTAAGGATTACGACTACAATTTGTAATCTTCAATCACGATTACAGATTACAGAAATTAATCAAAAATGTAATCATATCGGTGATTAATGATTATAAATCTGTAATCGTAATCTTGATTACTTTAATGATTGATTTGATTGATTAATAAAACCAACAGTCGGAACGTAAAAAAATAAAAGAACTTTATTTTTTTATCAGTCTCATACACTGTGCTTTTAGGATAATTATTTTACGCAAAAAAACTGCTGAATGGTTATTTTTCTGGTACTCGATACTTTTAAACTTAAAAAAAATACTCGATCACGTACGATAAAAGAATTACGTCGTCTCGTATCGTCTCCTTGAGCTCGATTCGTTTGACTGATGCGCACTGAACAAAATGGCGCGTGTGCACTTGTCGACTATCGACAATGCGGACGCGGCGATTGGCTAGCCGGTGATCGTACAATACCCTGTCCTCCGCACCCTTACCGCGCGTCTTATGTAGTAGGTATAATTTATAGTACAATAAAGCCAACCACTCAATTTCTAGATGCATACCTACAACTTGTGATAATTAATGACAAATTTCTAAACCATAATTCATATAAACTTAGTTAAGAATAATCATGTAATTTAGATTACTGATTACTGTAATCAAGATTAAAGATTATATGTTTAATCTTGATTAAAAGTAATCACGACTAGTTTAATCTGATTAAAAGTAATCATGATTACTTTCAATCAGATTATTAATCTGATTAAAAAAGTAGTTGATTACGCCCAACTCTGCCTCCGGACGACTTCGTCATTTTATTAAACTTGACACTTTACTAATTAACCGAATATCCCGCTATATCGGCCCGATTAGTTCGTATCCTATTATTAACAACAAGAACCAACAACTTAGTTTAGTTTTAAGTAGTTCAATTAACGATTATAGTTACTTGTTATTTTCTTTGTTGATTATTAAACTTTTAGAACTAGTGGTATTGAATTTTTCTCCACTCAGCATAATGTCGGAAATGAATCGTGAATTGATAAGTCTAAATAAAATAAATAAATAGTGAGATAGATTGATATCGTCGCGATGGCGTCAGCGATATCACCGACAAGCTGAAAGAAAGTAGTAGTCTGCGATGGTACGGACATGTGAAGAGGAGGACATCTGACTACGTTGAAAATTAAGCACTGCATGTTTCTGTCCCTGGTCCAAGATCGAGAGGCAGACCCAAGACAAGATGGAAGGATGTAGTGCAAAGGGACATGCGGGACTACCAGGTAACGGAACAGGATGTCGAGGATAGAGCGAAGTGGAGGAAAATGATAAGGAACGCTGACCCCACCACCATGTGGGATATATAGTCGGGAAGAGAGAGAGTGAGATGGATCGAGACACGATTGTGGACGTTATTGTTCTATTTGTACACCGACTATGGTACGAAAAGGGTAAGTAAGACATGTTGTCTCTTCTATAAACATCAACATAATATTTACTATCATAGACATGTTTGAACAAATTAATTAATTAATTAATCTTTAAATACCTGAATAGGGACCTTAAATGGCAACCAAGAAATTGATTTGTACCTGTATCGCAGTCAGCAGAATGCCAGCAGCGATCGCGACGCTGATCTCGCTGTAGTAATGCATCCTTTTCTTGCCATTAGGCCCCCAGGAGTACGCCTGGCGGAAGACCAGCACCAGCGCAGGGGCCTCAGACAAGTACGGCTTCGTATGGTTCGTCCTGAACGGCTTCAGATCTGTCACCCATTGTCTATATGGAAAAAATACTGGGTTAGCAGTTCCCTTTTTGAAGATCAGTAAAACGTAAACGAGACCGCGTAGGAGCAAATTGTAGTAACCGCGTATCTGCTTATGCACAATTTTGCAAGACCGCGTATGTTGCATACTGTACTTTTGCATAATTTTGCAAAAAGACGAAAAAGTGACAATCTTGGTTATTCAAATATATTTTTCCGTCTGAAGTTGGTAGCTTATTCTTTGTGTCTCGCACGCCCACCGACCGACGTTTAGCCTATAATTTTATTTATTAACTAAAAAATACTAATATATACTAATATTATAAAGAGGAAACCTTTGTATTTTTGTATGCGTTATTATTCTAAGTATGCATGTATGTTTGCAACGAATAAACTCAAAAACTACTGGACCGATTTAAAAAATTCTTTCACCATTAGAATGCTACATTAGCGCTGAGTAACATAGGCTATATTAAAAAAAAATGAAATAAAATACTAATAACGACAATTTAATTTTCCAATACAAAATGATTTGTTTATTTTGTTGTCATGGAAACCATTGACTAGATATTTAACTCAATGATAGCGGCACGAAGTCAGCCGGGTCAGCTAGTCATATTATAATACAAATACATTACGGGGAAGAGATATTTCGGGAAAAGGACATTACATGGAGGGGCATTTCGAGAAAGGAAAAACTGAAACCGTAGGATAAACTTAAACTTGAACGATAATGGTGCCAAGTGCGAGTTTCATTCGCTATTCGATCACGTTAACGAAAACGAAAATTTGTATGGCAAAATAATAACTCTTCTCGAATGTCGCCAGGAGGCGCTGCTTCAATGCCATACTAGTTTTCGTTTTCGTAAACGTTATCGAATGAATACGGATAGTAAACAACACTCACACTAGGCAACCACTTGCTGTCTCACAGCTGCATAAAGGCGTCAATCATTGAAATCAAGTCATTAATTAGTCAATCAAAGCAGATTGGCGATCGTAAAATATAAGTCATCATCATCATCATCATCATCATCATCATCATCATCATCATCAGCTCATTTTATGTCCCCACTGCTGGGGCACGAGCCTTCCCTATGGATGGATAGGGAGGCCATAAACCGCCACGCGGGCCCAGTGCGGATTGGTGGTTATTAACAACTGCTAATGCAGCCGGGACCAACGGCTTTACGGCTCCGAAGCACGGAAGAGCTCGAGATGATAAATTTTTGGTCATCCATCCGCTGACCGGCATTTGCGAAAGTTGCTTAACCTCAGCACTCGCAGACCGGGCGCGTTAACCACTGCGCCATCGAGCTCCTCCTAAAATATAAGTACTTATAATATATTAATGTAAAATACGATGATACACAGTTTGCCCAAACGGGATTAAACCCAGGACCTTCGGATAACAGGTCGATAGCTTGCCACTGAGGCGTTTAGTGCTGTTGTGGTCAAGTTATTGGCAATAGATATTTTATTTATTTATTGGGTCATTGACAATTGTTACAATATTATAACATAACCAAACATTGTACTTAATGTAAGTATCATCATTGCACAACTATTTCCGGACGACTACAGCACGCACTCGATTTGGTTATTTCGATAGATTACATTATGTTGGCAACACAAAAGTATCTATGATGTTATGAGCTGCTGTGCCTGCTCACCATCAAACAATTGCATGTATTCAAAGTATTTTTTTAAAAGGAAATTTTATGATAATTATTTATGTTTGTCTTTATCGAGTATTCATTCATAGCTAGTTAATTATGACAAAACCAGTAGGTATTATCGAAACTTGTTTGATTGACGTTATACAAGTTATACATGTCCTGCGTCATCGCATTTTTTTTAAATAAGGAAATTATAGGTACTTTAATTAAGGCGCTAACAACTGTGAAATGAGCTTACTTATGTATGGTTTATATAAAAGTATACAACATACAACGTCTAGAAAAATATTGTTATAATTTATGAAATTTCTTATTTCATTACTTCGATGGAAAACAATTCAAAAGCCACCTCCAATTTACATGATTATCTTTTTCATTAACTAAAGTACGTCAATGACACTACGACAGATGCAAAACAGTTAGTCTTTTAAAGAAAATTGAACGTATAGCTATGTTTTAAAGTTTTAAAAATATTGATTAAAATTTTATAGTAGGTACTATGAGTAGGTATAACAAATAAACAGTAGGTTATTAATTAATAATAGGTTTATTCCTGTACAAAGTAAAATTAAATAATTTATTATTATAATAAAAATAAATAACTCTTCCACCGACGATAACGCATAAAAGTTCGTCTACCACTTGGTTGTGTCCCCTTTACTCTCGATAACGGCCTTGATATTAATGGGCATCGTGGCGATTAGCTCTTCGCATTCTTCTGGAGTTGTGGAAACCCAAACAGCTTTGATTTTCTCCTTTAAATCATTTATCGACCTTGATGGATACTTGCGTAGCTTTTTTTTCATTTTCCACCACAGGGTCTCGATTGGAGACAAGTCTGGACTGCTCAACGGTCACTCCATTGTAGGGATTCGTTTAGAGTCAAGCCAAGCCTTCGTTGTCCTTGCAGTATGGCAGGAAGCACCATCTTGTTGAAATATGTATGCATTTTGATACTTCAAATCGAAATAGACACCAGTAAACTTGTTTCCAAAATGTTTTGATATTTTACTGCATTAACAGTATCATCTATAAAATGCAGGCGACCCACTCCTTGTGCTACATGCAGCCCCACATCATCTCATACCCAGGGAACTTCACTTTTCTCTTAATACAGCTGACGCCACTTGTCAGCAGTCCAGTTTAAGTGGTCGCGGGCGAATTTCAGTCTTTTCTTTTTCTGAAGTGAGGTGAGTAAAGGTTTCTATTTAGCCGTGTAAAAGCCGTAACCCTTTCTCTTTAGAACTCGTTTGCAGGTATCCACCGATACATCTTTCTGAATCATATCACGCTATCATTGTACGGTAAATTTACGGTTAATTTTCATTAAAACATGATTTTCAACTTAGCTGGTAAGGCGAGGGCGGCCTAGTCTCTTCAAAAACGAAATTGTGGTGTTTTTTTGTAATGCTGGATGATTGACTGGATCGTAGATCTTGACAGTGATAAATTTTTGGCGATTTGGTATGTAGATTTCCCACTTTCACTGTTTGCAATTATAATTTTAGAGTATTTTTGCTCTTCGATATCTGAGTGCAAAAGCCGTTTTTATCCGCTAGAGGATAAAGTAAATTAAATTTAGAACATCGTGTGCACTAAGTTTGTGAATTCAAAACATCATTAAACCTATTTACTTCTACCTCCATGGTGCCGAATTTACACACAGTACACAAGTCACTAACACCAACATTACAGTACCTAACAAAAATATTACACTCAAGTTAAGTAACTGTAGCAACGTTAATTTAAATTTTTCTTAATTATACCTAAGTATTATTTGTTATAATTTAAAGATAATACTGTAATACTTACCTATCATAATGTAGTAGTTAATACCTAAACTGAAATAAAAGTATCTTGTGATTGTAAATGTTTTTTTGTGCATTTAGTCATTTCCTCGCTGAGGTGGGATGAAAAGTTACGTGTTGCACTCGAGTGCAAAGATTTTTCACCTCGTGCTCTTTTGATTCCCTCGCTAACGCTCAGGATTCTAATTTTTGAATCACTTCCTGCGCCTGTGATTCAATTTTAGAATCCTGAGCTTCGCTTGCTCGGTCATCAAAATTGAGCACGCGGTTAAAAAGCAACTTTGCACTCATGTATAACAAATAAATATTATGTACTACTTTCCTCAAGGCCCGTGCCATACTACTTCACAAATGCATTTTTTTGATTATGTTGCTAATTTGTGTATGGACTTTTTATAGTTGCGGGTGATTTTAATGTGCCTGAGGCTGAATGGTGTGTTAAACCTAGTAACGGTTCTAGTAATTGTGAATGCTACCTAAAGAACCCCATAGTGGATATGTTCACGTCTCAAATATTTGATTTTATTAATTTTACTATCTGGTCTCAATATAACGGAGTGGAAAATCAGAACAAAAGGTGTTTGGATTTGGTATTTTCTTGTTCTCCGTGTGTAGTTACCCGTACCACCCCATTAGCGTATCCTGAAGATTTACACCATCCGGCATTAAATATTAACTCGTGTGTTGATTACTCACAAGATGACATGACAGCTGCATCGCGAGTTGTGAGACGTTTTTATGCTGCAGACTATGAAAAAGTTAATTCCGAATTTTCTAAAGTTGACTGGGACCTACATTTACCAGAAAATATTAGTATTGAAGTAGCTCTCTAGAAATTCTATACATTGATAAATAATATAATTGTCAAGTTTATTCCCTCAAAAATCATTTATGATAATAATAAGTATCCGGCCTGGTACTCACGCGCATTAATTAGATTGTTAGCAAAAAAAAATAAAGTACACAAAAAATGGTAAATTTATCGTAGGTCTTATCATTACGAAATATTTTCAGATCTACGTAATCAATGCAAAGCATTAGAAGCAACGTGTAATGAAGAATTTATTGAGAAAGCGGAGCGTAACATAAAACAAAATTCCAAAGCTTTCTGGACTTTTATTAAATCAAAGAAAGGTAACACCGGCATTCCCGATTCTCTGTATCTTGACAATGAGACTACTTCGGACGGCCAACAGATATCTAATATGTTCAATGATTACTTTCATTCCGTTTTTGAGCCCTTGAATACGACTGATTATACGTCACGGATTCCGTCTATAAGAAATCCATGCATTATTGATACTGTAGACGTGACTTGTGAAACGGTGGAAAAATACCATTCTCGGTGAGACTAACTTTCTTACTTACTAATTTTCTTGAAAAGTTGTAATAAAAAAATTCGTTATCCTATTCCTATTTATAAACTCTTTAAGGCGTCTTTGTCTTGTGATATGATGCCTGAATACTGGAAGAGTTCTCTTGTAGTACCTGTTTTTAAGTCGGGTGATAAACATAATGTACGGAACTACAGAGGAATATCCAAATTATCTGTCCTCCCAAAATTATTTGAAAAGATTATCCATGATACGCTTTTCCCAGCTATTAGACCTTATTTAATGTCGCAACAACATGGATTTATTAATAAGCGGTCAACGGAGTCTAACCTTTGTGAGTTTTTGGATGAGGTTCTTACAACTATGGATGGAGGCTCTCAGTTGGATGCCGTGTATACTGACTATTCAAAAGCTTTTGACAAAATTTGCCACTCTATTCACATTTTTAAACTTGAATATATCGGTATACACGGTGACCTGTTGAGATGGTTGAAATCCTACCTCCGAAATAGATCTCAAGCAGTTACGGTGAAGGGCTTCTGCTCAACTTACATCCCAATCACCTCTGGCGTTCACCAAGGATCTCATTTCGGCCCACTACTTTTTAACATATTTATGAATGACATATTAAAAAAAAATCTAAAATAATGTTATATGCAGATAATACCAAAATATTTACTGAAATCAAGTCGAGTGCTGATTGTCAATTATTGCAAGAGGATTTGAATCGCTTTTCACAATATTGTACTGCAAATAAGTTACATTTGAATATTAAGTGTTGCATTGTCACATATAGTATAAAGAAGAATCCCATATTGTATAGGTACAATCTTCAAAACAGGGACCTAAATAGAATGTCCGATATAAGAGACTTGGGTGTTATCTTAGACAATGGGTTGCTATTCGCGTCACATATTAGTAACATAAAAGGCTTATAAAATGTTGGGTTTTATTTTTCGGCAAGCCACTGATTTTATGAATGCTAGCACTTTGATTTTGTTGTATAATGCAGTTGTCAGATCTATTTTAAAGTATGCGTCCACTGTTTGAAACCCTCTTTACTTGTGTTACGTTAAATCCGTTGAAAGGGTTCAAAACAAATTTATTAACCGTTTAAAATATATATTCCCGGAAGTTGTTTCGGATAAAATTACATCCTTGTCACAGCGAAGACAGCACAGATATACTTGTATAAGATTATTAAAAATTTAAAATTAAATGAAATGAAATGATTGAAATGAAATGATTTATTTTATATCAGTCGAATCGCCTTATTTAACTAGCAAAATTTTGTATCGATGCCCAAGATCTGGTCTGAGATCTACTAAAACTTTTGCCCCTCCATTATGTCGCACCAATTATGCTAAAAATCGTTTCATTATTAGAGCGTGTGAACATTACAATAATTATTACCAAGAAATTGACATATTCGAGCTTAGTTTTCTTAAGTTTAAAAATGTGTTTGTAATGCATAGTTAAATGGGTATTATTGCTATTATCATTTGGTTTATACTGTTTTGCCTTTTTTCTCTTTAAATATTTAAATTAAATTTACCTTATTCAAGTACACTGTCCATTTATGAAGCCTTGATACCAAAGTAATAGGTACTATTAATTCATAACATAGTATAATAATATTATTATATTCGTACAATTATTTACTCAATAGTTATAGTTGTTAATTAACCGTGGAAACTGTTTTGGCTTAAGTGTTACCCACTACTTGTTATCTTTATGAATTATTATACGCTGCTTGTTTCCCTTAATTCAATAATAAAAATTTACCTCGACATCTTTTTAGCGTAGTTCAGTTCCTCTTCTTCCTCCACGATACATCTGATGGCCTCCTTTATCTCAGGGTTTTGCACCACCACAAACGTCCAAGGTTCTGTATGGGCTCCAGAGGGAGAAGTACCTAGAGGACAGAAACTATTTTGGGTTATATATAATTTAAAGCCAACTTTATTGCAAAAAAAATTACAAAATAAGTCCAGTAGTCGTTAACAATCATCGCACCGCACTGGGCCCGCGTGGTGGTTTATGACCCGTTCTCTATCCATCCATAAAGAAGGCTCGCGCCCCAGCAGTGAGGATATAAAACGATGTGTCGATGGTAATGAGTGTGAGGGTGTCTCCTCTCGCCCTAATAACTGCTCGAAGACGGTTCTTCATTAACCTAATCAGCTTCTGTATCGATTCTTGCGGGATACCTTCGCACTCTATTAAAGCCGATTTCAGCTCATTCACACTTGAAGGAGCGAATTTCTGGAGCAAACCCTCCTCTTCAGTTCATCCCACACGTGCTCAATGGGATTCAAGTCCGGGCTGAGCGCTGGCCAGTCCAATGTGGCGATACCGACTTCTTCGAGGTATTCAGTTGTAACTCTTTCATACCTCGTCTTTTATACTATAACGGGTGGGATTCCCGTCTACTAAGCCTATCCTTTATTCCTTTATTTATGAAATTACTTTTGGGAAAGAAAAAGGGGGTACACAATTTTTATTTTAACATTTTTGTTTCTTAAACACTAGTGTTTCCTATATTCATCATCATCAGCTCATTTTTTTATGTCCCCACTGCAGGAGCACGAGCCTTCCCTATGGATGGATAGGAAGAATGGGCCATAAACCACCACGCGGGCCCAGTGCAGATTGGTGGTTGTTAACGACTGCTAATGCAGCCGGGACCATCGGCTTTACGTGCCTTCCGAAGCACGGAGGAGCTTGAGATGATACATTTTTGGTCACCCATCCGATGACCGGCCTTTGCGAAAGTTGCTTAACCTCAGCACTCGCAGACCGGGCGCGTTATCCACTACGCCATCGAGCTCCTCAATTTTCCTATATTACTTAATTATATTGCATTTTCTTATTCTACATTATAGTGCTGTTTACAATTTTGCTTACATACTAGTTTACACTTAATCTTATGATTTACAATACTCGTAGAAGAGTAAAACCTTATTTACTATTAACAATTTGCTTATACTCTATAATCAATATTATAGGTTAAAACAATGACTTATGTGCTAATCCTTATTCCTATTTTTAGCTATTTTACAAATTTTTGTGCAGTACTCTACAAAATCTCTTCTTGTAGGCTTACTCGAGATAAGCTCGTGTAAGCTTTCGTTACTTATAACTCGGCCTATTTTCTGTTGCAGATTGTACCTGAGTGTGCCTGTGGAGGGACAGTCTATCAGCAGGTGCGGTACGGACTTCTCAACGTCGGGTTTACACACGCATGATAGGCTAACCCCCCATGCCCGGTGAAGATCTGCGTTGGCAGACCCCTCGGTTGAAGTTTCCTCACGACTCTATACGCGCTTTTTGCGTCCGGGAAAAATAATTTAGTAATGGACGCAGTCTAGCCTTCGCGGTACCGTTTATCCCAGATGTTCAGGGTGTTCGCAGTACGCAGAGTTGTCTTTACATAGGATATTGGGCATGCGTCATAGGCCACTTTTTGGACGCTAAAGCAGCCACCTTGGCTAACTCGTCAGCCCGCTCGTTACCCGGAAGTCCTGCGTGCGCCTTGATCCAAAACAAAGATACACTTTTGTTCTGGATGAAAGCCCCTCGCATATTCTTACGTGCTTCCACCACCAGGGGGTGGAGAAAGCCATGGTTTGCGATCGTTTCCAGCGCTGCCCTCGAATCGCTATAGACGCCATAACTCACCTCCTTTCCTCGTGCAATTACATCCGTAGCTTTGCATATCGCCGATAGTTCTGCCTGGTAGACTGTGTAGTACGCGAACACACATAGCTTCAAGGATTGGGTCTCGGTCTCACCATATGGAAAGTGCGGCTCCGACCTTCCCCCCAAGCTTGCTGCCGTCGGTGAATATTCGCACCTGCTGCACATTGTACCTGTGCACAAGGCTTTGGTCTTCCAGGCACACAAAGTCCAGGCTCATATGCGCCGCCGGATGCGGAGAGCTTGCGAAGTCCACCGCACTCTCGGTCTCTCTATCTCCCAGTACTTCCGGTAATGACCCTCTCTTTGCCTTATACAGAGCGGCTGCTTCTGTAACCCTGAGGTCGAGAGGCAGTATCCCCGCAAGTACCAGTGTGGAGTGCAGGGAGACTGTGCGGTAGGCTCTGCAAAGCTTTTGCGCGAAACCCCTCTGCACCGTGTTAAGCTGCTTCCTGACACCAAGTTTATTCGCCGCCGGAGCCCAAGCCGCCGCTGCGTACAAAATAACCGGCTCAACCGCCGCTGTATATATCGACCTGATGATTTCGGGGTCTAGACCCCAACTAACCTTGGCTGCTTTCGACAACTGTTTATAGATACCTATTGTCTTTCGGCACTGATTGGTTATATGTTTCTTAAATGTTAGTCGGTCGTCTATAGTGAGGCCTAAGATCTTTACCTCTCTTCACATGGCTATGTCGGTCCTTCCCATGTGCAGCCGCGGCGTGTCGTACTTCAGCTTCCTCGTAATAAGCATAGCGCAAGTTTTGTGCGGCGCAAATTTAAGCTTATTGCAAACACCCCACTGCTGGACATAAGCGAGATCGTCTGCAAACGCCTTTGCATAGTCCCCCCTCTCCTGTAGCCCCTTCAGTAGTGGATCGAGAAGCAGGTTCCAGAGTATTGGACTGCCGATTGACCCTTGCACGCATCCTTTATTGGTGCTTCGCGTGCTTGCCTCCCCAGCGTATCTTACTGTGACTCTTCTGCAGCTGAGATAGCTGTCAAGTAGCCTCTTGATATTGACCGGACACTGTTCCTCAGCCAGTCGGATTCTGATGGCTGGCCACCACGCGCTATCGAAGGCGTCAAGGAGTCAATTCCAAGTAAGTGATTCAATACTTTTGCTCGCGAGTGTAGTTTGATACCCCCCCCCCCGCGCCTTAGACCTGTAGCACATATCTTGTGGCACGGCCATAACGCGCGGATAGAAACGTTTGAAATCTCCGCGTGCTATCTCGCTCAGGCCCATTGCGTTAGGCGCCCGCCTTAGTCACTTCACTATTGACGCAAACGGTGGTTTCGTATGTGCGATATTTCGCCCCCGCTGTCGCCACCGCGCTAGCCCCTCACTATGGACGAGCACCTACAAGTAGACGCGGTCCTAATCGGCAACATAAACTCTTTTTTGATGAGCGAGGCCGTACCGTGGCACGTGCGATGTCACCCTTGGTTCGACCTCTGCGGCACCTCAATGCACTCCGTGACACCAACACAGATTTTGATGTTTCGTTTGATAACTGGTCACAAATTATGCCGGCATTATTAAAATATTGTGAAGCATTAAGCGACCAATGGAGCTTTACTGGCATCCCGGATAGCGAGGATGGCGAATGATTATTTTTGATTTTTTAATATCCTGTATTTTCCAATTTTGTAGTTATTTTTTAGAATTTTATTTTATTTTTTCTGACTTGCATTGCATATGAGCTTGCATTTAAATTTTTTTTTTATGTTTAATTTTATTTTATTGTTCTTCTTCATTGTGTGCTAAATGTAATATATGTATGTCGTTTTTATCACAATAAATAAATAAATAAATACATAAATAAATAAATTTCAGAATAAATCAAAATCATTGATTCAGTTTGCTACAAATAGCTCTTATGAATGTCACTATGCCATCATACCTTGTACTGAGAAGAACTGGCAAGAAACTCAGCAAGGCCATTTCTTTTCTCCCTTTCTTTTACAGCGTCGAAATAATGCCATCCAAAATATAAGAATTTTCCTAGATTACCATCCCATAATTTCATATTTAATCCTCAAAGGCTTATTTAAATATAATATGAATGCCTCTAAGCGCGCAATGGTCAACATTTTCCCTCTATAATCTAAGGCTGTATTTTACCAGTTCTACAATACTAAATGTTTTCTGCTTATAAAAAAAACAATCATATTCATTTGAAGTTTTCTGTCACTTAATAACGACATTTTAATATGGGAAGAATTTCTGTATTTTTCTTCATACTTACCGATTTTATTTATTATAACTTTATGGCTAAATTTAGGAAAATATGTAACAAAAAAGTATGCCTTTTAATTTTTCTAATCATTAGCTTTTTCATTATATACCTAATTAAAATTATATCACACAACAAACAAGAGAGAATAGATTACATTAAAAACTACGACTTAAACAACAACGAGACAAACTACTTTTTCATGAATGCTAACTCGGTATTTTTAAATTACAAAATATTGGCGAACGACAAAAATAAACTGCGGCGCAAAATCAATAAACTTAACACCGATCAGATACTTTCGAACCCATATATGTTTGCGACTGACAGACTGACATTGGTGATTGTTATCCAAGTGCACGATAGAATTTCATACTTGGCACATGTGCTCATTTCCTTGCAGAAGGTACGGGGCATAACGAAGAGTGTCCTTATCTTTTCCCACGACTATTTCAACGAAGAGATCAATGAGCTAATACAGCTGGTCAAATTCGCCCCGCACATGCAAATCTTCTATCCTTACAGTACGCAGTTACATCCAGATGGGTACCCCGGGAGAGACGGAAAGTTTTGCAATAAAGATTGGAAATGTGGTCTAGCGGACGGAGAGAGGAATGAAACGTTAGCGCAAGTAAAACACCATTGGTGGTGGAAAGTTAATTATGTTTTCAACAATATTGACATACTGCGGCCTTACAAAGGAATATTTCTCTTTATGGAAGACGACCAATATGTGACTGAAGATTTAATATACGTGCTGATGCTTTTACCGAAATTAATGGTCCACGACTGTCCTGAATGCTACATGGTCAGTGTGGGAGCGCAACGTCCACAGCTAAGCCAATATCATTCAACAAAGACTGTTACTACCAAAGAAGTATTTAACAACACACTATACAACATGGGCATAGCTTTCAACAGGACTGTTTGGAATACAATCAAGAAATATAGCCGTGACTTTTGTCACTTCAATGATTATAGTTGGGCGGTTTCTTTGAGGAATTTAGGTACTAAGTTGCCCAATGGGAAGATGTTTATGTATTCCATTGATGGTCCTAGGGTGTTCCACATAGGCAGTTGTGTATTGCAAAAAAACGAGAAGTATTGTGATGTTAAAAAAAAAGTGATGGTGCTAAAGAAGTTTTTCAAATTGATAAGGAGAGGCATGTACCCGAAGAACTACATGTACCAATCCAGTCGGTACCCGGAGAGTAAAATAGTAGAGCGTGGTAACTTCAGCGACGTTAGAGACCACGAGCTTTGCATGTATTTTGGAACAAAGGCAAATCTTAATGGTTAAAGAAATGTAAAAGTTAGCACCTTTTTTATAATTTTCCATATTTATTTACAATAATTTTTAATATACTTTTTTTTCGTAATAGTTTTTATTTAAATTTCAATAGGGACAGTTCTCAATGATTACAATTATTATTATTATTATTTTATCTCTACATCTAAACTACACTTTTCCTATGGAGGCTCATCATAATACTATTACACCAGTTTGATTTTGTTTATGTACATTACTGCTTGCTGGTAAATGGAATCCACGTAATTTATATATAATTGGCATAAAACATGACGTATTGGCATAATTGCGTGTGTTTTGTGACCTCTGTGCTTAATTGATGTGCGCCAATTCTCCGATATTAATTGCTACGATAAAATTAATTTAAGACAATCTAGTTCACGTTTTCAGTGCGTTTTGAAACAGCGATATGCGTAATTATACCTTATCGACGTTCCTAATATTATTATCCTCTTTATTTATTTTTTTTCATATATAAATTTACTTTTTTAAATATTTTTTAAAAACAAAATAAAAATATAAAAAAAATAGGGGTCCGCCGGCATCGGGACCAGGGTTACCGCTAGTTGCCGCTAGGCTACCGGTGGTGAGCTCCAGAACTGCCTTCTGAATCAGGCCCTTGATCCAGCCGCCTAACGAGAGCCTCATTAGATGTTGATCGAGGGTCTTGGCCATCAGGCCATTGGCCGTAACAACAATCGGTACGATGACAGCCGAATCCACACTTCATATGTCGACAACCTCGTGTGCTAAGTCGAGATATTTGATTTGTTTCTCTTTCTCAGCTTTCACGAGGTTTTCGTTATGGGGAATGGTGATATCGACAATCATCGAGCAGTGCGCTAATCGATCTATCGCCACAATGTCAGGCTTATTGGCTACAATAGTCCTGTCAGTGATGATAGATCGATCCCAGTACAACGTGACATGGTGGTCATTTTCGAGAACTGGGTCGAGCACATACTTGTAGTACGGTACCTCAGAATCCACAAGTTTGTATTTCAAAGCAAGTTGCTGGTGGATAATCCTGGCCGGCTTTTTGGATTAACCTTTTGGATTACTTTTGATAATAACTTGTTGTGAATATTAACCTCTGGCGAGAGGAAATTGTACATTTTGGCTTTTTTTGAGTGTAATGTAATGTGCTGCCGAGGACAGATCTAGTGTAGTTGTTGTGCTAGTAAAAACTTGAGTGGCTCCTTAGAGCAAGTGAACACGCGGTGTAAACGCGCCGAAGCGTGAGTGAACTCGAAATACGATCGGCTTCAGCGCCTTGCTGATGTCTGCCGGTCTTGCGTGCCGATTAGAGGCACTGATCGCCTTCCGGGTGTTTGATAGCACCAGATTTAACAGCGAGCTGTTGGCTCAAGAACCTCCACCATTCCCTGGCCTTCCTTACCACCACCCAATCTGCCTCTTTAGCTATACAGCTCGGAGGAGCGGCCAACTGCAACTTGGGTAAGTAAGTGGTCTTTGTATTGTGCACAGGGAGCTGTCTTTTTAGCTACTCGTAGGAGTGACCAGCTAAGGAACAGCTAGTCAGAAAAGTCTATCTCGGTGTATCGCCTGAATAGACGGGTATCCCATATTGACAGCTTGGCGTTTGTGCTATGGGTCCCACAAACCGAACAGCAAGCTGGTGGTCTACCTAACAGAATCTTAGAGTTGTAATCCCTCAGATTCCACAACCCCGCCTCGCTTTACATGTATGACTGCACATTTGTCCACACCAAATTCCATTCTGATGGAATTACTAAAAGTTTCAGTTACCTTAAGTAACTTCATCAGTCGCAATCTGTTGGGGCAAACAGTTTCAGGTCATCCATATAAAGCAGGTGGGATATTACCTGACCTTCTCTTCGTAATGAATAGCCAAGTCCCGAGCCCTCCAGCAGTGTGCTGAGAGGGTTCAGGGCTAAACAAAACCATAATGGACTCAAACTATCGCCCTGAAATATTCCCCGCTCAATCCTCGGAAAACGACGATCCTATAGATCGTCGTTTCCTTGAATTTGTCGACATCCGGGATAGCGAAGGACTGTCTTCCATTGCTCCATACACGACATCAGGAAAATTATTATAATTGGGTGCTGTCAAGTCATTGTCCTATATACAATATTTTTTTGAGCTGCAATCTGGCAAATGAATGAACGCTATCTGTTCATGAATGTTCATGTGATTGGAAAATTTTTCAACACTTAAAAGAATTACGTTCAATAAAACTGTTAGTGTAAGTAGGCCTGAGTCGGGACATTTATAAACTGATAATAAGGAGCTCGGTGGCGCAGTGGTTAACGCGCCCGGTCTGCGATTGCTGAGGTTTGCAACATTCGCAAAGGCCGTTCATCGGATGGGTAACCAAAAATTTACTATCTCGAGCTCCTCCGTGCTTCGGAAGGCGCGTAAAAGCCGTTGGTTCAGGCTGCATTAGCAGTCGTTAACAACCACCAATCCGCACTAGCCCGCGTGGTGGTTTATGGCCCGTTCTCCCTGTCCATCCATAGGGAAGGCTCGTGCCCCAGCAGCAGGGACATAAAATGAGTTGATGATAATGATGATGATGAAAGTGATCAGAAAACTTACCAACCTGCAGTTTTAATGATATTCTCGAGCACTCCCTCCGGAATGGGTTCAAGGCTGAAGGACCTCACTGTCCTCCGGTTCGCCATCAGCTGGTAGTACTCCCTGGACCTCTCCAGGATTTCAGCATCGTCCCTTTGGAGAGGCGCGTAGGGCACGTGTGCGATGTCCTCCGGGATGGCCGGGATGAGGAGTGGGTCGTCGCCTTCATCATCGTGGTAGTCGCGTTCTGCAATAGACGAGAGGAATTAGTTAGTGTAGGTACCTAGTACAAGTCGCCACTTGGTCCGCCATTCTACACGGTCACATAATACCGTGTAATGGCGTGCGATTGAAGAGGCCTATGTCCTTCAGTGGACAAAGGTGGACTGATGATGAAATATTTCCTACGTATATAAATGTACACGAAAGCACATTGGATCAGGGTGGTGGAATAAGGCGCGACTTCCACATGTTCATGTCTTTGTTAAAATAATGATTAGGCCGAAGATGGAAATGCACAAGTATTAAACCACAGAGATGTTTTGAAGGTCTGGGCTCAATAGTGGGATGTCTAAAGGCTGATGATGTTTTTTAGCTCTAACACGTAAGTACCCTGAATTATCAAATTTAATACAATTTTTAAGCAGAATTATTAGAATATAATAGAATAGATATGGGGTGGTGCAATTCTTTATCCCGGCACCACACAGGGTCCCCATATCTTCCCGAGGGTGTCGTAAAAGCCGACTACGGGACCACTCCAGAGGATGGGCAGCAGCATCTCTCTGAGGTTACTCTTAACCAACTGCGATCGCCAACCCGCCTGCCAAGCGTGGAGATTACGGCAAATACCCCTCATGGAGACCCTCGGGGAGGCCTTTGTCCAGCAGTGGACGTTTTTTGGCTGAGATGATGATGATGATGATGAATAGAATAGAATTTATTTATTTGTGAAATGTAGGTTAGTTTTACATTGATAGATATTCATCTCATTTTGGTATCACTACATTTCCATCTTCGTCAAGGTGTACAAAATGTTATGTCAATTTACAGGTAAAAATGTTAAAAGTTATATTAATAAATAATGTCACCAGATGGTGAAGGTCGCGGGAAGCCGCTGGATGCGAGCAGCACAAAACCGGTCGTTGTGGAGATCCTTGGGGGAGGCCTTTGTCCAGCAGTGAACGTCTTTTGGCTGAGATGATGATGATGATGAAATAATGTCAACATAAATTACAGAATAAAATAATTTTACTGTTATGTAAAACCCATCTGCTATTTTGCTTTTACAGTAGCCGCGCAAACGTTTCACATTGACTTTATAACAACCAATGAAAATGAGATTGCGTGACGGAAACTATTTTTTATTGTACAAACAACAGCGTGCTTGTACCAAATGATGGACCAGGAGCGATCAATCATGATAGTTATAATATTTTCTTTTTTCAAGTAACTAGACCTTTCTTGATCCGATCCGAATACCTCGGAGAATCTTATAGAATAGGGAACACGCTTGTGTGATGCCATTCCTTTTAGAAACCCTTTAAAGAGGTTTCGATCACATGGTTTGGTTTTTAAGTTTCTCGCCGCTTACAAAAATGTCCGGTGAAACTGTAAAGGCTATAAGCAGCCAAATGGAACTCTTTTAAAAAAAGACAATTTTTTGTTTGTTATATACTCGTATAATTTTACTTGTCATAAGTTTGTAAAATAGGTTGCGATTTTGTAAGTTAAGAGGCGTTTATTGAACCAGTATTTTTAATGGTTAAAATACTTTGCCTGTTGTCTTGTTTTTATTGAGTTTGAGTGAATCAAAAGTACTATACACGTCAAGTTTGGTTTTATTGACAATTGGTGTATGCGCTACGACTTTGCTATTTAAAAGAGCAAGGCGTTTTAATATAATTATTTTATGTAGGTTTTGAAATACTTGGTTATTTACTTTACAAAACTAAAAAGTTTGATAAACCAAATTATTAAAGTAAAACAAAAAACCCGACTACTAAAACAACTATATAAAAACAATTATATAGGTACTCGTAAAAACCGGAATAACATAAAAAATAACCGCAAAGAGAAAAAACTGAAAGAAAAAAACAAGCTTTAGCAGTCGGATTTTTTTATTTTATTCTTTAAGTTACTACTTTGTTTCTGAGCTGTTGGTTTTTCAAATGACTAAATAAAAGAAATAATTGTATAAGTAACTCTAGAGTTTTAAACTTTTCAGCAAGAACTTTAAGCGTTCAGCGTCAAGCAAAAGCTACGCCAAGCTCTAAATTAATTTAATGTAGATTTATACCATTACCATACCATTATTCAGGCAGGATGTTAACAAACACAATACAAGACAAGACACAAAACAAATTAAGGCAAGACATTTTTATACTTTTTTATTATTTCCACCAAATTGCCATGTACCTACACATCTCAAAAAAAATTATGAAAAATCCTTGTAAAATTCATAATTTGTAGCGAGACAACCCCAGAGAGTAATGCAAATACTTTACATTTTATCTTTTACAAGCACGAGTAGTAGGTTCTGCTTGCAGACTGCAGACTGGCCACCATAGGAATTACATTAATTAAATTAAATTAAATGAAATCAAATTTGTTTTACGCTCACACCAATTATCTAGCCCAAGATAAGCTTCTATTGAAACTCGTCAATGGTTAAACAGGATAACGGATAAATATACATAAACATAGAAAAATACCCAGACCCGAAATCAATTAAGAAAAACAGTTTTCTCTAAATTGAATCGACCGGGAATTGAACCCGGGACCTCAGAGATGGCGCGACGCCAGACAGGCGCGCTAACCACTCGACCACGGAGGTCGTCACAGGAATTAAACCTTGACGTCTTTTTTCTTTAAAGCAATGTTTTTATCAAAAATATTTCTAATATTAATAATTCTGATGCTCACTGTCTCACGTAATAATTGTACAGCCGCGGTCTGTGTTGTCAATGCATGACATTTTTGAGATGGCACTTGTCCAAATAATAGATTATATTCGAGACAATACTTTGTTACAGTTTATTTCCGCGCCCGACTTTTTCATACTATAGGCTCTTCATATTGTTAGCAGTGTATATATACCGTTCTAATTTGGTTCAGGAAAAATACGGGTTTCTTGATCAGTTCGTTTGTTCAGTAATATAGTTATAATTAACTATTTAAACTATCATGGTCACTTGCATAAGAGTTGGTAATTATTAAAGGGATTCTTACCATGATTATTATATGTGAGTATCCGATATTTGGGCACAGTTGCATGTGCTATGATCACGGAATTACCGTAGAATGGGGTTACTTTTGATGTAAGCCCTTTGTGGAAAAATTTTCGCGGTCGCGTCAGGGACGCTATTCCCCCCTAAACAGGTTGATGATAGCATACAATAGCTTACACAAAAGCATGACGCGGGCACATTCTGCCAGACCTCTGGCCGGAACGCCGCTGCCGCTTGTCTCTGGTCCTGTTGATGTCGACATTTTTTCCGATTCTTTGATTAGCTTTAAGAAGAATGTAAAATTATCACTCGATCTTTAAATGTAATTTATTTTTTAATAATTTATTTTTTATTTTTTAATAGTTTAATAATGGCATGACTCTCAAATTTATTTATGATTACTATATTGTTTTAATTATTGTTTTTTTTTAATGTAATATTAATTTAAATTTTAATGGAATCCTTGACATTTTATAATTGTATGTATTTTAAAATCTAATAATCCAATATTTTATTGTTATAATTTTAATGCTTTGACCAAATACTCCTTCTCAAACAAAACAAATTTACTATTTTTATTATTTTTATTACTTTTGATTATTATTATTATTTTTATTGCTTTCGTGTAACATCTGTAATTAAGATTGCATTTAAAAAGATCAACTATTATATAAAATGTTTACTCATCAATGATTTAATGTTAATCTTGTTGATAAATAAATAAATAAATAAGTGTAACATTGATCGCAGCTATAATATGGGTATCGCTAGCGATCTAGGCGTCTCTAGTGCGATTCCCTCTAGAGTCATACCGTAGAACTATATATGGAAGACAACAGCAGAGAACAGGAGCTGTCATCAATGTTACACTTGATTCGAAAGTAGCCCCGTTCTACCGTACTGAAGTTAATGCGGGTGGGTTTTTTATGAGCAAACAAAACGATATACCCTCTTCCTTAGTAATTTTTGCGCTCGATGCCCGTACCCCTAGTTTCTAAGTCACTATTCACTCGAAATCGCTCACAGATGAGCAGAAAAATGAGGAATGAATGGACATACGCCCTTATAGAAAGCGGCCATTGCAGTCCATGGACGCTTGTGACACCATGGGTACCCGTTCATTATGAACCCTAAGGCTGCAAACAGGACGACCAGTTTGCAGCCTAAGGGTTTCTCTGCGTTAAGCGAGTGCACGCTGCGGTCGCTCGAATAGCAATTTCGAGTAAATTGTGACTAAGAAACTAGTGGTTCGGGCATCGAGCGCAAAAAACGACTCAAGAAGGAGGTAGATCATTTTGTCTGCTCATAAAAAACTCACCCGCATTAACTTCAGTAATTCCGTGATCATGGCGCTTGCAACTGTGCCGAAATATCGAATACTCATTTAAAATAAATATGGTAAGAATCCCGCTAATAATTAAGTCTAATAGTTATAATTAGTAAGAATCGCTGCCGGTTTCACTATTGCTGATATGATAAGTGCTAGTTAGCCAATATGACTTAATTAATTTTAATGATACCTACTCATTATGTATATAAATTCTTTGATAAGAGCAAAAGTTGTGAATAAGTAGGTAAGTACTATGTAAGAGAGTCTTTGCTGGTTATCAGGGAGTGGAAAAATCTTTTGAAAAAAAAACAGTGAAATGGAATACTACACTGTTTTTTCAACGCCTCCATCTGATTTGATATCAATCCTCTCCATCCCTAGGTTGCCTGGAAGATATCGCTTTTAATGTTAAGGCCGCCCATTGTACGACTCCTATTTATTTTTATTTCTTTGTCTTGTCTGTGTTTTTTATGTGTACAATAAAATATTTTATTTTTTATTTTATTCTATTCTCCTACTCGCGGTTTTTTTACATATGATTTGAATATGACGTTTCGAACTCTTCACATGGTCCTTGGTCACCGGGAGTGTGGAGGTGTTGTTGGTAGTCCCAAAATTACCCATCGCATCCCATTTTACATTTTATTTCTTCGTAGAATATTATACCAGTCCACTGCACGCACATAAGCCTCTCCAAGTGCACGCCACTGAGCACGATCCACGGCCACTCTCATCCAGCTCTTGCCAGCCACCTTGCGAAGATCGTCGCTCCACCTAGTCTGGGGGCATCCTACTACATTTGCCGATACGCAGTCTCCACTCGAGAACACTTTTACATAAGCTTAGCACAAATCAAAAGGAATAGGTATATCGACGCTGTCACTGTGAAAGTGTCCGTGCTTCTAGCATGCCAACGGTGCGACGACGCGACGTGCCGGATTATAGATTTTGCATAATTCATAGCATAGTATTGATTGTAGCGTTTGCTGCTATGCGACGAGCGATGCGGAAGCAACATGGACGGACGCATTGACATAGAACTGTTTGCTTAGTGTTTAGGGTTCTACCCGGTCTCAGAAGCCCACTGGATGAATACCATCTTGTTTTTAAATAAAATAAAACAAATCAGACATATCTTTGCGAGCAAGGAGACGCAGATAGTTATGTGGTACTCTCTCCTCTAGACCCTCAAGGTGGAAGGAAGACATCTCCATCATCATCATCATCTCCAGCTCATTATGTGACCTTTGCCACCATGCGCTATTGTTTTGTACAGAATACACTAAACATTAACACTAGTTAAGGCCCAAGACACCGTGCTCGTAGAACAAGGGTACGACGAGCCGGTTCACACGCGCTCTATCTACAGACATGTACCTGAGCGATTTTCCCCACCTGCAACACCTGGTCAACCCGAGCCGAGATCCGATCCGCCCTCGGGTTGTTCCGCTTTCCGATCCGATCCGAAACTGTCGGGGAATTTAGTAGGGCAGACGCAGAGAAGCCCTCAGGGTTCATAATGCGCGGGTACCCTTGGGATACTCTTGGTGTCGCAAGAGTCCATGGGCTGCGATGGCCGCTTTCTATCAGGGCGTTTGTTTATCCATTCTATCATTCTCGTTATTCGAAAAAAAGGATTAAAAATGAAACATTAATCGTTGCCACATCGCGAGTCACGACAACACGACAGCACCTTCTGAATTATTTATGAGAGTATTGATTGTAATTACTGATTCTAGGTATGCTTCACGTGTGACAAGTAGAAATGTCGATGAACGTACATACCAGGCACATTGTTCCCGGCTCAGTTGTGGTTAGAAAAGAATCTATTGGTTTGACCGCCTCTGTGGTCTAGTGGTTAAGCACCGGACTCAGACCCAAAGGTCCCAGGTTCAATTCTCAGGGTGGGTACATGTTTGTGTGCTTGGTTTGGTTGGTGTTAGGGCTTGTTTATCCGCCTGGCTAGAAACCACTATACTTTCTTAATATGTCGCCAAAACATCAACATTGTTGTGGTCCGGCAGCAGAGACAAAATACGATGACTATATAGATGAAATTAGTTATACTTATTAGAAGATGTGGATCACGCACTATTTGCAACCCTTTTGCGTAAATGCAGATTGACAGAGAGCGCTGTTTTGGTTGGTCATGGTTATTACTGTCAGCGCCTTAAGAGGGCGTATAAACCTAGAAAAAAAACAGATTCCACCCGCGCCCCTTTCACGCCCCGCTTTCGTCCGTGCGTACGGCGTGGCGGCCAACGCAACAGATTGGCAGGTCGCTCCCTCGTGTGTACTCGTGTTTAGTGCGATCCCGCACAGTATACCTAAAATAATCAGATAAAAACCGGCTAAGTGCGAGTCGGATCACCTAGCTGTACTTCGAAACACTAAAATACTCTTTGCTGGTGGTAAATAATACGCAAAGGTAAGTAATGATATCATATATTTTTATTATATATTGCTACTTTAAATATTTAATATTGTTTTATTTTATAAAGGCGTAGGTGCCATAAAATCTTTAAGCATTTTTGTATTATGTAGATTATTTTTTGTATCATGTAGATTATATTATCCCTTTCAGTCGCACTTTGCTATCGACAGAAGTAACTGCAACAGTCAGCGGTTGCTGTCGACACGTTAAAGGTCAAAGGCCTACTCGGCCTACTCAAAGTGCTGCTCGTGTGTAAGTGCTCTTACTGTTATATCTCTTCTTCAAAGAGTGTCGACAATGTAAAAAAAGAAGTCTAATTTTATTACAAAAATATCGCTTTATTTACATAGATTCATAGGTTTACATTTTTTTTTCAGAATTTCTTAAAATGTAACAATCTTTATAGGACTTACTATTGAAATTTAATGAAAAATTTTATTGTTTTTTTAATGGTAAAAAAAACTAAAATATTGTTTACACTTAAGATAAACAGACTTTCTGTAATCAAAGTCAAAGTCAAAGTGTCAAATATTTTGTATTCAAATAAACTTTAGAAAAGAACTTTTGAATCGTCCAAACATTTTTTTTACCTACTACCCATTCAGGACGTCTATTTTTTAGTTGTGGAGAAGAACTCCACAGTTTTAATATAAGTAACGACATTTACAAAATTATATGCCGTTATCAACTTATACAAGTTTAAAATTACTTAAAAATATTTTAAATTATAAATACCTGTTGGGGTGATTGAAGCATTTTTAACCCATGCTGTTTTGTCTTGAATGTAATCAGACACTTTATAATAAGCTTTTTTACAAAGCTTTTCTTTAATGACGATTTTAAATTAAATCATAAGACAAAAGAGGAATTCTCTTGCAAAATGTTTGGTAATATTTTAAATAAATGTGTAATTAATTCTAAGAAAAGCCCGTCTCAACCTACAATTATTAAAAATGTTCAGTCAATCAGTATGGTTCACCAGAACATTCAAGGAATGATGGGCAAAGATCCAGAGATTGAATTGTTCATGAACGATAATAAAGTTGATATTCTGTGTATTACTGAACACTGGCTTAAAGATCATCAGTTCATGTTCAATTTTAATAATCATTTGGTAGGTAGTTCGTTCAGTCGAGTAAATTCAATTCATGGTGACTCCTTAATTATAGCTGATAAGAAGTTAAAATTAAAGGAAAGAAAAGACATAATGAGCCTCTCGGTTGAGCAAACAATAGAAATAGCTTGTGTGGAGCTGGAGCGACTTGTTGTATTAAGTTATACAGGCCTCCGTCAGCATTGTATGATTATTTTGAAAAAGTAATGGATGAATCATTATATAAAATCCGCAATGTAGGTAAAAAGATAGTTGTTTGCGGTGATTTTAATATTAATTTGTTAGAAAAGTCTACAGGTTCTATCAAAATTAAAAATTTATTTCAATCATATAATTTGAATAAGTTATTTTTGGAGCCGACTAGAATAACTGCCACTTCGGCCACTTGTATCGATAATATATACACTGATCTAGTACCTCTGTCTAAACTCATTATTAATAAATTAGACTCTGATCATTGTGGCAAAATGGTCAGCCTTCCACATCAGTGTCAGCAAGTGAAGAAACAGATTATCACTGTTGTACCAAAAACTGCAGGTCGTCTGGAACGCTTCAAAACAATCTCTATGATAATATATGTTATGTAGAATATAATGATAACCCAAATAAATTTTATAATGATTTCTTTTATAAATATTGTTTAGATTTTAATAAAACTTTTATTCCAAAGATGATCTCGGTTAGTGGTACTGTTACTTTTAGTGAATGGGTTACAATTGGTATCCACAAAAGTAGAAAGCGACTTTATGAGCTATATGATGAACGCAACTATAACACCAGTGAAGATTTCAAATTGTATGTCAAAAAATATTCTAAGTTATTTAAAACAGTATGTCGATTAGCAAAGGCAAAATTCCTGAGTTCAAAGATTAAGCTAAGTGATAACAAAATAAAAATGACATGGAATATTATAAATAGTGAAACTGGAAATGTCAAAAGTCGTAACAATGAGTACAAATTGAGCTTCGAAAATCAAATCTTAACTTCTGATGGTGATGTTGCTGCGGCATTTGAGAAGTTTTTTACTGATATTCCAGTTTCAACTACAAAGACTTTGGACTCGTCCCCCACTGTAGCTGAAGCGGTTCTAAAGGAAAATGTCAAACCTAGTGAAAACCATTTTAGTTTTAAAAAAATTGATTTTAGAGATATAATTAAAACTTTTAACACTCTTAATAAAAAAAAAGACTGCTGATTTGTGGGGTAATTCCGTTGACGTCACTAAATCCGTTATTGAGACAATAGCTCCAGTTTTAGCTTGCATATTTAACGAATGTATTGACTGTGGTGTTTTTCCTGACCTAATGAAGCACAGTAAAGTAATTCCATTATACAAATCAGGTAGCACATCTGACCCCACTAACTTTAGACCAATTTCTGTGCTACCCACATTTAGTAAAATATTTGAAAAGATAATTCTGGACCAAATTCAAGTTCATTTTTATAGAAATAAGCTTTTACATTCATTTTTCAGGTATCGCGAGGCATTTCATCTGCGAGCTCTTCGAGATCTACGAGATCTTCGAGCTGGATTGTACAGTCAGCAACGACAGACTTTTCATGTGTTAACATATAAAAAAATCAATATTATGTTTACATTCTATGGTTTTTATAAAAATAAATATACGAATAGCTTTAAATTAAACAACTGTAACGAACTAACAGAGTTGATGAGAGATTTTTGCGTACGAGTTTGACCGGATAGCATTCATCGGCTTGTGAGATATTACGACATTTACGAGCTGCAGCAGTTCTGAAATACAAAATAATTGTAAATCACAAGTTTGTACGGTAATATACGAAGTATGATACAATACTTCCAGAATAGCTAATTCAACTTAATTATGTACTGTGAAAAAAAATTACTATACATACTGCCACCAATACGAGTGGTCAAAAGCATCGTTCTGTTTTGCATATACTATACCCGGTACCCGCGTCGCCGTCATTGCTTCAGCGCTTCTAATACATTGTATAGTGAGCTCTAAAGTTAATGCGTAAGGGTCGATATTTCAAGGTGAGACTACTCATCACCAATGAAAAGAAATAATAACAATATTATGATAATAATATTATATTTTAACGAAATATTTTCTCGGCGCCCTGAGCACAGAAACACAGTCCTCTCGTCTCAACAGAGTGATCGCGACTAATCGATGAAACAAAACATGCCTGTTACCTCGGGTCAGGTGCGACAGACTGCAGCGTTCTGCACGGAATAAGAATGTCGTAAGCGCCGAATTAGTTTTAGTTTATTTACTCGTAAAATATACATTTTTTTTTCAAATCGCTAATACAGTCGCTCGGTAATATAATTTGATATTATGTGTTAAAATATTGGCTCAGTAATATGCGTCAAATTGAAAATAAATTGATTCTAGTTGAAAAGTAGACGTAAGTTTGTGATTTTATTTTATCGATAAAATTTTAATATATTATGTTTTCGCTTAAGCCAGTCCCTTTCAAGTATGCTGTAGTATCTATGATATTTTTTTCGGGTAAATCGTGGTTTATCTTCTTGTGTTAAAATCAAATCTACGATTGGTGATTTACCTTTATACCCCCTCTTAAGCACACACACACCCATCTGCATCTGACTTGTAAATGTTGGAGACCTATGTCGAACAGCGTGACAATATAAAGTCTAACTACTTTAAATCAATAATATTAACGAACATTTTATGGTTTAATATTTATTACTTATAATTTTATTTATTTTATTTATTTATAAAGACACATACCTAACAGGTTACAGCAACATAAATATACAAAGTGGGCAAGGAGCAAACTATAACCTAAAACATGTATTTCTAGTTTATTAAATAAAAACATATGGACATTACAGTTTTGAAATCTTACAAATAATGATAGTGTTCGTAAAATCTTTATAAATTTTCTGTGTGTGTTCAAGTGGATTCGAAAATGGTTTAGATTTACAATTGGACCCGGTAGGTGGCGCTGCTATAGGGTCCATCATGGGATACGGGTGTTCTTAAGCGGACGAATGATTTGTTTGTTTTGTTGTCATGGAAACTGTCAAAGCGGTACGAAGTCAACGGTCAGCTATTAAAGTAGTAAACTTTGAAGTGGTTGGCTTTCTGCATGCTTTGGCTATGGTATTATACATTGTGATTTAAAATTGATAATAAATAAATAATTGCACTACGAAAAAAACAAAGTCTTTAAGTAGAATTTTTACTTTTTATTTTTAAGTGTTAATTGCTACACTTAAGCTGAATTAAATATTTGTCTATACTAATATTATAAAGAGGAAACCTATGTATTTTTGTATGTATGTATGTTTGCAACGAATAAACTCAAAAACTACTGGACCGATTTAAAAAATTCTTTCACCATTAGAATGCCACATTAGCGCAGAGTAACATAGGCTATATTAAAAAAATATATATATTAAATAAAATACTAAAATCGACAATTTAATTTTCCAATACAATGTGGTTTATTTGTTTGTGTTGTTGTTATGGAAACCATTCATATTGTATATTTAACTCAATGATGGAAACTGTCAAAGTAAGCGGTACGAAGTCCGCCGGTCAGCTAGTATAAAATACAGTGAAAAAATTAAACACCCACCCGACCCAGCCAGGAATCGAACCTGGGTCTTCCGTAATCCGGGCGGCTGCACTGACCTTATGTCTTTAAGTAGGCTTTGTTTGCCCAAAGCATACAAGCATACAAGCATACAAGCATACAAGCATACAAGCATACAAGCATACAAGCTTAGTGTTTGTGTCCATAGTCTAACATACTACTTACACCTCTCGGAAACATTACGAATGGAATTCCTAAGTAAGGTCGAATGATAATTTATCTATAAATACGGGAGCTACACGCTGTTGTATGGCCATAACATATCCGTATCGAAGAAAATAAGAAGCTAAGGCCGATTATCCCATTGCAATATTAGGATATCTTTAATCGTGATTGGACGAACACCGTTGATCGAATCACTAAAAGAAATTGCTTACAAACTACATAAGACGGTTAATTAAAAGTTCGAAATATTTAGACGTTCATTTGCAAATTAAGTCTGTCCTAATGGACAGATAAAGAAACACAAATGGACAGACAAAGAAAAATTCTTTATTTGGTAGGTAGGTACAATCATTAGCTTTAGTTAATATTCTGAAGTTATCATAGCGTTACATAAAACAACGTTACATAAATAGTGTTATTATTTTGTGTTTTGTCTGTCGTCGGATTTCTATCAGTTATAGACTGTAAATAATTGATCGTAGTATAAAGTATACTTATAGAGTTGCTGCTACCCCTTTTAATTATAATTAATTTATTTTAAATGAGGTGTTGTAATGTGGATTTTCTATCTACTCATCATCATCTCCTGTGGGGAGGCTACAACAGAATAAAAACACTCCAAACTTTACAAAAAATATGGTATTTTAAATGTTCAAATAATTTTTAACGCAAATTTTGTTATTATTTGAACATTTTATAAATAGCTTGCCTACTTTTTAACTGATCTTTAACATTTGTAAAAATATTATGATCGGATGTTAGTGACGGTAGTTGTTGACATTGAATGGACGCCTTCAAAGTAAAAATTGTTGAATAATTTCGGCGGGCTGGTTAGAACCACGATAGCTCAATTGGAAGAGCACCTGACCCGGTATGTCAGAAGGATGCAGGTTCAAATCCAGCTCCTGGAAATTATTTCAACATTTGTGTTTTTGTAATATGGTATTTTATTAAATATATTATAAAACATAACAATACAATTGTGGATTTACAATGTTATTGAGTTAACTATGTGAAAATAAAAAGGGTACCAGGAGTCCTTAGGTCAGTTTGGTCGACAAAAGTAACTACTTGGTAAACCTGCCACCTGTCCCCATTTAGTATTACTGATATCTCTTAAAAACAACATTACAGTATCATACGTAATTGATTGACGATTTACAGTTTGACAGCTCTATATAGTTTATACGAAAAATCAATACAAAACAACAATAAGTATTAAATCTAATAACTATAGAAAATAATGTTTAGTTGCATTCGGAAATTATACATTAACAAGATAGGAGCACTGTACAACATTTAATTACTCTTTTTGAGTATATTATTGTCTAAACTTATTAATATCTTCGTATAATTTAAAAACAACATCAACAGTATAATAGGCACCTCGTTATTATTGAATTCAACTTTAGTAAAATTAAGATTAATAAAACGGTAGTTGACCTTTCGGTGATTTAAATAAATTTTCATCCTTGTGCTTGATAAAAAAAACAGCTACCTTGGTAAGCTTGTTTTATTTAGAAAGTTGTTTTAGGTTTTGCTTAAAGGCTAACTTCGCTAGGTAGGGCCACATACCACATCCGAGGAAGACTGTTTGTTGCGAAATGGTAGGTACTGGCCATCCTTGGCCCAAATCACCATTCATATCCACGTACAGTGAAAAGGCAATAGGTAATTTGTATCAAGGCTTACCTTACGACGTCTATGGCAAAGATTCTTTATTTCGCAGCAGGAGGTTTGAGCCTTTAACGGTAAGTACTGAAGTTGTTTTGTTAAAGAGTATAACATACCATATAATCGTTGTGTATCTCTCTTCATCTTTCAGCTAAAGGGCTCATACCTTGGATGTATTTTTGTTTGAATTTGACTCGTACGAACACGTATACGGATACTGAATGTTGATGATGAAGCTGGCTTAAGACTGATGGTGAAGACAATTCACCCAGATTCATTAAACACCGATAAACAGACTATCTTATCTGTCGGACACCGGAACACAACAACGCTACTAAAAAGATTGTGGCGACAGAAAGATAAGAGAGCGGCAGCATATAATCATATAGAATTAGGACAAGCCCTGTGTCCAACCAAACTAAGAACGATACAAACTCTCTGCTAGGAATCGAATCCGGAACAGGTAGTCTAACTATTAAATTAAAGAAAGCTATGGTAGGAGGATTAAGGTCAGTGGTAGCGTTATAGCTGTGGATAATAACAAGCTAGAAAAACCGCAAAAGTATAAAATGTCGGGCTAAAGAAAAGTGACCTAATGATCGACACCGGTTTACGTCGCCAAGAAATTACAGAATTGATTTGAAATTTTAATGAATGACAGCTGGGAAGCAGAGCAATTGGTCTGTATTAAATTGATGTTGGATGGATTGAGGAGCTCGATGGCGTAGTGGTTAACGCGCCCGGTCTGCAAGTGCTGAGGTTATGCAACTTTCGAAGAGCTGGTCATCGGATGGGTGACAAAAATGTATAATCTCGAGCTCCTCCGTGCTTCGGAAGGCACGTAAAGCCGTTGGTCCCGGCTGCATTAGCAGTCATTAACAACCACCAATCCGCACCGGGCCCGGCCGCGTGGTGGTTTATGGCCCTTTCTCCCTTTCCATCCATAGGGAAGGCTCGTGTCCCAGCAGTGGGGACAAAAAATTAGCTGATGATGAAAAATGGTAATATAGAATATATTCCGTATATAATGTATAATAAGGTTATATCTATCTATCTATATCTATACTACTATATAAATCTCTGGGCATGCAATTTTTCTGACAAATTTTGGGGTAAATATTCGTTTTATGACTCACTGACACCATTTCTATGATTTTTTTGTCTGTCTGTCTGTCTGTCTGTCTGTCTGTCTGTCTGTCTGTCTGTCTGTCCTCTTATAACTCAAGAACGGCTAGACCGATCTTGATGAAAATTTGTATGTAGTAAGAACATGAGATTGTGCAAATGATAGGTTATTTATGATGTTGGTAAACCTAATAATTATTTTATTTAGCATTCATTGATCCTTTATTTTCGCACAGCGAAGCGGGCGGGTGACGGCTAGTCCTATATGAAGTTCGTCGATCATAGTATAAATGTCGCAGGGATATGATAAAATCTGTGATTTGGTCAATTCTCTAAGCGATTTGATCAAGTCACGGAGGATGTTGAAATATCAACACAATTTTATAATTTCTAAGTATAAAATTGTGTATTTTTAAGATTTATTTTATGCATGGCTTCTGCATAATCTAAATATACGTAAGCTAATACGTGAAGCAAAAACTTTGGACCCGTTTTTACGAAAATTGAGCGGACGGAGGAGTATGAAATTTCGCACACTTATAGTTTATATAGATAAGGTTATCCGAATGTTAAGAGCGTTTACGCAGAACACTAGCGCCGCCAGTGAAAAAAAAACATATCAAGTAGGGTGACGGACCCAATTATGAGCACTTTAAGAGGTCATTCAATTTCAACTCTAAATATTTCATATATTACAATAATCTATAACTTTTGTGTTGCGTTAATAATGTTGAGAATATAATCACCTGTTGTGTAAAGTAAGATTTTTTAAATATTTGTAGTCATTATTGAGTCAAAATTAAAATTAAAAAAAAAAACAAGCCTAACACCATTCATCAGCACAGTCATCGCCAATTAATATCACCTACTTACCCAATTATAAGCACTGTGAATTGTAATACGTTTTAAGGGCTGAAAAATAAAATATCCTTCAAAATTTAGTACTCTTTTTTATTGTTAATCAGTCTTTTAACATTTCTATTAATTATGGCATGTCAAAATGTATCTAAACAACTAACTTTTTCAAATTTCAGTCGACTATAATGGACAGATCTTTGGAATTAGGAACATTACCTTCACTAGTTAGATAAACTTTAAAATAATTAATCTTAAAATGAAACCATACAATTATTTGCTTAAAACTAGGAACCAGTAAAGTAAAGGCAGAGCAATACAAACGTTCCTTAAAAATTATTTACATAAAAACTGTCTGACTGTTTTTCTCAGTCATTAGTTTATCTTCAGTCAGTATCTTTTCTAATTCGTTGATTGTGTATTTTAACTTGTTTTCTTTTTATTCTTAATAATTCTATTATTTCTCGGAACATTAAATGTTTTAGAAGCTTGTTTTTTGGCATGCCATGCTTTACTTCTTCTAATACTCTTTTCAAATTCTCCTTAGTAAGTATACTGTTTTCTTCTCACAATATTTTTTTTTCATTAATAGGGTTTTTTGTTGTCTTTGATGGGTTCATCTTGAGAGATCTGAAACATGTAAAAATAATTTAAACAAAACCAAATATCAGCATAGTTTTGAACCAAATATCAGCACCATGATGATAAATGGTAAATGGATTTTCAGCACGGGGCTGTAATTTGGAAAGCAAGGCTAAAATCACTTTTTACACAACACTCCACCATACTCTTAGTTATACACAGTCCATTTTTAAAGAAAAAACATTATTTATGATTATTTCTATTTTACCCAACTATCAGCAGGTGTGATGATAATTGGAAAACTTGAAATTTTTGCATCCAGATATTGGCACTATATATATTTCTTGTAAGTAATAAAATATCCTTAAAATTATTTCAATTTAGGATGCCAAAAACGTTAAGAATGTGTTTAAATACCAGTATTAATTAATAGTGCTTTAATCGCATTACTAAATGACTAATAAACGTAAGCAAAATCTTACCCTTGATGTGTCAGATTGGCCGAAAATCACTTTTAATCACACAACGTTCACTTCTACTCAAGAATACGGCGCCATGATAAATGTCAAACTATACACAGTGTTGCTAGTACAATAATTTAAAACCATCAGAACGCGTTTTTTCCCTTGCATCTTTGAAATCATAAATATTAATCTTATATTATTAGTTTTTTTCGACGTGCTGATAAACTGGTGTAGTGCTAGTATTTGGGTCATTCACCCTAATTAGAGATAGAAAATCAAATTATGCTCAACAAACTATTGTGTTAAACAAACACCAGTGTTAGACATAATTTTCGTAATTTTTTACTTTTTATTTGTAAGTGCTAATTGCTGCACTGAAACTCAATTAAATATTTATAAAATACAGTGAAATTTACTATAGCGTTGTGTTATCAAATTTGTGGTATTTCATCTGTAAAGATGAATCTGCATTGAAATCGGTTGCAAGAACCGTTGGATAGATGGCACTGTGCCGCTAAAAAGCAGTCAAAAATTCAGTGCTTACGTCAGCCTTCCCGGTAGCATAATGGTCAGTGCAGCCGCCCGAATTGCGGAAGACCCAGGTTCGATTCCTGGCTGGGTCGGATAGGCATTTAATTTTTTCACTGTATTTTATAAATGTTTAATTGAGCTTCAGTGCAGCAATTAGCACTTACAAACAAAAAGTAAAAAATTACGAAAATTATGTCTGACACTAAGCTTAAAGTGTCGGACACTGGTGCTATTAACTTACCTAGTTTATTTATTTAAGTCACCAAAGTTCACAGCACCTATGACTCATTTTTGTGTAACATAGACGAGCTGTTTTATCAGTAACATTTAAATAAACGAAACCCGAACACTGATAATGCCTGATAAAAACGCGTAGTTGTGTCATGGTTGTGTTGTGTTTTGGTAAAAAGAAATATGAGCACCATTAAAAACTATCCGTGATTTCGCGTTCGGTGGGAGCAAATTCATAGTCATATGTTGGCAACTGTACGTGCCTACCTAAAGCAGCGTGGTGTAGCGACGCGATCGGTGCTTGGAAGTGTCATACATTCCTGAACTTTGTTTATATTAACAACATTAGGCTCGAGGCTGACAAAAGCTCTCTGTGTCGTGTACTTGGAACAGTTCTATGAAATGGGACTTGATGACTTTGTTGTTTAGCTTGGGCGCAAGAATATTAGAATATCGCGCCCGACAGACTGAACTAATACTCGATGAAGAAAGATTGTTTTGGGACTCGTGTACACTATATCTTGTTTTTAAATACCATTTATAAATTACATTTAGTAACTTGTGAACATTAATAAGTTGGTTTTTAAATATAAGTATACCATTTGTATAACATTGAGTTATTACATAGATCTTTTTTGATCCATTTGGTTATAAAAAAATGATTAAGACTTTATCCTAAACACAACACGGTGGCGCCGCGGTAGACAGAGAAGGAGGTGGCGGGACGAACTGAATGTATTTAACCAAAATTGGAATCAATTAGCTCGAGACCGCAATGGGTGGAAGAAATGGAGTGAAGGCTAATAAAAATAATAATAAAAATTGGTTGTACAAGATCATAATTGATCCCTGCAAAGGCATTTCAATGTTGCCACAAACATACAATCAATTAACAAAAATCTGGATTTTTTCATACCTTTTTGGATAATGATGACAATACTCAATAACTAATGCGAGTAGATCCGTAATTGTAGTTTCATTTCAATGTGTAGTGTTCGCTAGTGTGTTAAGTACAAAAAAATGTAATATTGAAATAATATACTCACTCGTTCATCCAGCTTGGATGCAGCACGCATGCACCGCCACGCCCTCCCACCCGCAAAAAGAATGGCGGGCATGCTGGAGAAACGAGTGAGTCAGCGGAATTAACATTACATATTATTTCAATAACATTTTTTGCCCTGGCCGGTCATTGGATGGGTGACCAAATAATTGTATCATCTCGAGCTCCTCCGTGCTTCGGAAGGGGCGTAAAGACCTTGGTCCCGGCTGCACTAGCAGTCGTTAACAACCACCGCACCGCTCTGGGCCCGCGTGATGGTTTGTGGTCCGTTCTCCCTATCTATCCATAGGGAAGGCTCGTGGCCCAACAGTGGGGACAATAATGGAGCTGGTGATGACACTGAAGTTTGGAGATCAGTACACAAAAACGGTCAGTCATATTATAGTCCTGTCCAAACGTCTAATCGTTAATGACTAATGAGTAATTGCATGAGAATCTTACATGATATCTCTTATTTCACGAGTTCTAGGAATATTGATTTATTATCATTGCAATGTTGTTATTTTAGTACCTAATGACGAGCATATTATTTAATGATTTGGAAAAGTGTTTATAAAACGTTCCAAGGGCAGGATTCGAACCTGCATCCTCTGACTACAAATTGTAGTTTGTTCGCAACAAAATTTGTGTAAAATTATAATGTATCCAGCATTATGTTAACTAATGGATCGATTATCAACAGGGTAATTTTAGTTGACCTCGATAACTGTAAGTTAATGCACTAGTTACATGCTGTGTATGTACGCTTTCGGGTTACATATATAAATAAATAAATAATAAACCAATTATCAAGCCCAAGAGAAGCTTCGTTATGAAACTCGTTAAATGGTTACTAGACAACGGATAAACATACTTAAAATACTATAATACATAGGTACTTCTTCTAATCTAATATATAAAATTCTCGTGTCACAATGTTCGTTCCCATACTCCTCCGAAACGGCTTGACCGATTCTTATGAATTTTTTTATGCATATTCAGTAAGTGTAAGAATCGGCTACTATCTATTTTTCAAACCTCTAAGTGATAAGGGATGTCTACCACAAAAAAATTTTTTTTTCATTAAAAAATTTTTTTTTTATAATTTTTTTTATTATGTGGCATTAAAAATACATACAACCCTAAATTTTTACTTTTCTATCACCAACCCCTGCTTTTTTATAGTCATTTTCATAATTTTATTATTTTTTATCCCGCTCGATAACATCAATTATTATCACTTGGTAAGTTATCCCCTCCATGTGTCTATCGGTGTCACTTCTCACCCAGTAAACAGCACGGAGTAGGGATGACAACGAAGATGGTCTCCTATTTCTCTCGAACAAGAAGCCTTAGAAGTTATTTACATGGCAAAACAACGTTTGCCGGGTCAGCTGGTATTATATATAGAAAACACCAAGACCCGCGACAATTTAGAAAAACAAGATACGACTGATGGACGTTTTAGTAAAGCAGAATCGAGATCCTATTTAATGTATTTTTCTTTAATTTGTGTATCCTTTAAGTATTTTTATTGTATGATGCAGATGTTGGATAATATAATTATATATTATTTTATTCGAGTTTGTTATTTGCGTTATTAAATTACTTTAAAGGGAGAATTGAAAATTTCCTCCATCGATGTACTTACCTACGAGAATACAATTGAGGAAAACGGATGAACCTAGGTACCTACCACTAACCTTAACAAATTTGCATTAACTATAATTTAAACCTAAAACTGTTGTAATTTAACTTTTATGTAAGTACACAAAATAACGAAGTCATTTAGAAAAAACATATCTACATAAAATCATTTTAATAGACTGTCCTGACAGTAAGTACTAAGTATTAATAATTAGGTGGCATTAACCTCGTGAAATAAATGTCTAAAAATATACTTAACAAGGCTGTGAAGTAGACATTCCACTTTTTATAGCTTGCTTCGTATTAATAACACGTGCGCATTACATCAAATAATAATAAAACTAACAGTTTAGAACTAACACAAAAAAAACATTTCGTTAAAAAAACGAATCGATAAAACTTGCAAAGTCAATTAAATAGATACATACCTACTCGTAGGTAATAAATAGCACATTTATTTCAAAACAACAGACACAGAAAATTTAAAATAAACATTTTTTAATCGTACTTTTTTTATTTTAAGTGCTAATTGCTGCACTGAAGCTGAATTAAATACTTATAAAATACAGTGAAAAAATTAAACCCCTGCCCGACCCAGCCAGGAATCGAACCTGGGTCTTCCTGGCTTCGTTCGATTCCTGGCTGGGTCGGGTTGCCGTTTAATTACTTCACTGTATTTTAAAAGTATTTAATTTTTGAATCGTCCAAAAAATATGTTTTACATAGATACTATGATCGACGTCTACCAATATTAACATCCTTAGCCTATGAAGGAGGTTAAGCCATAATCCAGTGCGGTTAGCTTTTATGAATTAACCCTTTATACTAATCCTTAGGTTGAGCAAAGTCAAGGTAGCTCAGTATTTTTTACCGCCTCTTCGAGTTCCTCGACTATTATTTTACCTACCTATTATAATTTTAGTAGCTTACCAATTTTCCTAATACGAATGTAAGTAATAGTGAGTGCTTAAAATGGCAATATTATTTCCTTAATCTTTTATCTCATTATAGTTTAATTTATGCCTGCTTTCGCTGTGGCCTTACATGGTTCGTGTAAGCACCTTCAACGATTTAAGACCATGTTGTACACAAGATAATTATGCAAATTAATTATTGATTATTGAGTAATAAAAATATATGTTATGTATTTAAAGTAAAACCTCACCTTTGCCGCCGCTCCCGGTACGCGGCAACTTCTCTTTTTCATCCGAACTCCGATTGTTAAGCCGCTCCTCCAACGTCCTCCTGTGCAGTACCGTGAATATCGCAAAACAAACAATCAGGGCTGTGTACACAACAAAACAATTGTTTTCCAGCGTCCACACACTCAGGGGGTTCACATTCATCATTTATTGTAACGTTACAATTTGTTTACAAACAAAACACGACCGTTGTAATAAACTCGTACACATGCGCCCGCGGTCCGATCATGAGGAATACTAACGAATGCTGTCGATTTATTGTAGACAACACGCGGTTTATCATTAAAAAACAAAGGTCATTCCATTATGAGCTCTATTCAAACGCGATAAGAGATACTGACGAACTGTTGTTCTACGCGAATCACTTTGTTGGCAACACGTCAGGACGAAACCGTACTTCATACATGTCTTGATAGTTTAAAAACAATTGTAGCAAAAAAATATATAATTGAGCGTGTAATAATGAACTAGGCAACGGATCTTAACCGGATTTTAGTGGTATGTTGGATTATAGACCTTAAACCGTGGAAGGTAAGTTTCCAATTAATGTTTCTAAGTATTGGTTGTTAAGGCCTACTTCCGGTTTTCACTTCACACTTTATCAAGCGATATGGCATATTACGAATGCCTAAGTATTTATGTTTGTCAATACTACTGAAAGAATTTTCAATATCGGAATAAATGGTTATGGCAAGGCCGTTTCAGTTCGTCGTACGATTAATTTAACCGCATCTCTCTGTGGTCTAGTGGTTCAACACACGTCTCAGAGATAGAGGTCCCGGGTTGAATTCGCAGCAGGGGTAAATGTTTGTAGTATTCAGTAAATTCAGTTTGGTTAGTGGTAGGGCTTGTTATAAGTCTGTCTGAGTAGCTACCATCATCTTATCAAAATACGCCGCCGTAATATCAACATTAGTATCATTTGTTGTGTCTGTCTCAGTCTGAGATAAGATAGCCAGTCCCTTATTAATTCAAGATGAAATGTGAACCTTCGTTCGGCCTTATCATCACTTCACATCGGGTGACATCAAGGTCAAGTGCTTCTCCGTAAAGAAACTGAAAAAAAAATTTATAAACACATTCAAAAGATACAAAAACAAAATATTTTTTAATAAAGACTAACAATAAAAGCAATAATCCAAATTTCTTTGTATCAAAAAGGGTAGTGAGTCATCAGTCAATAACTAAAAATGATTACTAATAGTCGTACGTATTATACATATATTTTTGTACTATATTTGTAAAGTAGTTTCTGTAATAATATACAATATATTTGTTCATATAAGTATATTTATATAAATTGTATATATAGGTATATACTGTGCGTTTATAATATACTATTTTTATTTCAAATTGTTGTCTTCACCCAGCTGCACCTACCATGTTATTTCTGCACCATCCTATGGTTGACTGATAGAGAATGCCTCAGGCATTAAGTCCGCCATGTGATAAATGTTGCAAGAGTTTTAAATAAATAAAAATGTCTCATCATCAGCTCATTATATATCCCCACTGTTGGGGCCCGAACCTTCCATATGGATGGATAGGGAGAATGGGCCATAAACCACCACGCGTGCCCAGTGCGGATTAGTGGTTGTTAACGACTGCTAATGCAGCCGGTACAAACAGCTTAACGTGCCTTCCGAAGCACGGAGGAGCTCGAGATGATAAATTTTTGGTCACCCATCCGATGGCCGGCCTTTGCGAAAGTTGCATAACTTCAGTAATCGGAAACCGAGCGCGTTAATCACTGCGCCATCGAGCTCCTCCAATAGAGAAGAATAACTTTTTAAAAGTTGTAAACTTTTTCAAAGGTCTAATCGAATGTGCGGTAAAATTCATATACTTATTTATTTTGTCACGGAAAAATTTTGTTTCCTAGTTGTAATCTATTAAGTTATCAAATTAAATCCATTAGCGGCGCTAGTGTGCCTTACCCTTCGCCTTAATAGTAAAAACTGCTGTGAAGGCAAGATCCTGAGTGGACGCTATTTATAAAATATGTATAGAAGAGAAGCAGTATTACTGGTTTACAACCGATATCACAAGATATTATTTAAAATGGTATGTGTTAAGTGTTAAGGAGCTCGATGGCGCAGTAGTTAACGCGCCCGGTCTGTGATGGCTAAGTTTAAGCAATTTTTGCAAAGGCTGGTCATTGGATGGGTGACCAAAAATTTATCATCTCGTGCTTCTCCATGCTTCGGAAGGCACACAAAGCTGTTGGTCCCGGCTGCATTAGCAGTCGTTAACAACCACCAATCCGCACTGAGCCCGCGTGGTGGTTTATGACCCGTTCTCCCTATCCATTCATAGGAAAGGCTCGTGTCCCAGCAGTGGGGACGTATATGAGTGGGTGATGAAGTTTAAACCCCTTAAGTTAGGGATAAAGTTTTAAAAGTCATCTTCTCTGTATCGTGCACGTACCCGTGAAGCAAAAACGTAGTAGCACTTTTCAAGCAAATGTGTAAAAAATAGTGCGAGATTTGGTATTGTTAAAGTTTATATGGAGAAGATCTCATATCCTACGTTAAAATATATCTATAATATGTCTAACATATACATTAAATGGAATGGAAGGGGAGCGGCGGAAATTTGTTAATGCCAATCTATTCACGTACCTACTCTATATTTTTTTTACCTATTATTGTTTTGGATATTTTGAAAGACATAATGCCGGTATGACACATTTCATTGACTAAGGGAGACTCTTCAGTCAAAACCAAGCAGCGCCGATTGAAGACTTAGCATCCCGGTCGTATGAATTCATTATCTACTAATCGAACCGTGCTAGAAAAATACACCACTTTTAGTAAAAAAAAAGAAAATTTGCAAGACTGAATCTGACAATACTTTTGACGCCATGTTCTTTTGGTGCGAAGCGGCATATTAGCAGTGAAAGAGGGCTTATTGACTTAAAGTTGCCGACAAGTGGTTAAAACCACCAAAATGTTGTTATCGAATCCCAGATCCCCGAAAAAATATTTTTTTATAACGAAAACACAACTTTTTGTAGATATCTATATCTATACTATTAATAAAGAGGCAAAGAAAGAAATTTAAGAAATTTGATGACTCGTTTCTTTGTCGCACCTCCTAAAGATGGAATAGTCTACCAGCACACGTTTTCCCTCCTTCCTTATGGGGTCGTTCATAAGAGGCGTGAAGAAGCGCCTTGTGGCCCGGCAGAGTGAGGTTAACTGATGCTTCGTTTGTTTTCACGCTGCACCAGTTATCTTCGCGTCTGGACTCCATTTCCACTTAACATCAGGTGGGATGGAGGCATTTGCCGAGCTATCTACAAAAAAAAGTAAAAAGTTTGTTTGTTTGTTTGTTTGTTTGTTTGCGGAGGGTAATCTCTGGAACTACTGGTCCAATTCCAAAAATTCTTTCACTGATAGAATGCTCTACAGATTCTTACAGTTAATTAGCTCTCTCCACCAGACCGGTTGTCTGGAAGAAATCGCTTGAAAGCGATAAGACCGCCAAATTGTAACTTTGTAAATTATTTATGTTTTATAGTTTTGCAGTAAAAGTATTCAAAATTCAAAAATTCAAAATTCAAAATCAGTTATTCAGTTTAGGCTACAAATAGCTCTTATGAATGTCATTATGCCATCGGTTCGTAAGTCTACTCTGTTTTTAGTATTATCTCTCTATCTATCTATTCATTGCGAGTAACAAAGGCAATTTTTTTTATGAATTTCTTTTTAAAATCTCATAACAACGCGGACGAAGTCGCGAGTAGAGTGCTAGTCTAAGACTAAAGATAACAAAGGGTAAACGAAAATATAAATAAATATATATTAGCACTAAGTTCTTATAGTGTTGTCCCGTTGTCCCGTGTGGTGCCGGGGGTAAAGAATAGCACCACCCCATCTCTTCCCGTGGGTGTCGTAGAAGGCGACTATGGGACCGTTCCAGAGGATGGGCAGCAGCGTCTCTCTGTGATTATTCTCACCTTACTGCGATCGCCAACCCGCCTGCCAAGCGTGGCGATTATGGCAAATTCCCCTTAAAATGATTTATCCTTGAGAGAGGCCTTTATCCAGCAGTGGACGTCTTTTTGGCTGAGATGATGATGATGATAGGGCACAGTTTTTATCAGTAGGTACTTAGATTTAGACTGTTTTACATCAACTTTAAAATAGAAGATTTAAGATAAGATGTAAGATGACTTTCCCCGCGCTCATAGAGAGTGTTAGCTCATCTTCTTGCCGTTTCGGAGAGGGAGGCGGGCTTTTGGCTACACGCTATTCCTTCACCCAGCACAGTCACCCTTCTCACCAGCCCGACACTCACATTGTCAGTTTGCTTACGCCGGGCACCTCATCGTTGTCTTTGCGGGACTGGAGTGGATATTTTTGGGCACCACGGTCTTTCTTACCTGCGAAGCGCTGGTCGTCTGTCGCGACACGCGAATCTAAACGAAGTCATTCGCCGAATTGAAACCCAATTGGCTCGCTCGTGATGATGGAAAGAGGCCCGATGTAATGACGCTCGTTGTCTGGTCGTAGGGTCGGGATGCGACGTGCGTGGACACCCTGGCTCCATCCCACATTAGGGCAACCTTGGTTAGTGCTGGCGCGGCAGCTTCAGCGGCTGAGGACCTCAAACGGCGCAAATATAGTTCTCTAAGCCATGGGCACATATTTGCGCCGTTTGGGGTTGAAACTTTGGGACCATAGGGACTAGCAGCAGCTCGAAAACTTTTTTAAGATATTTCCGCTCGCTGTATAGAGACCACTGGTGACCCTCGAGCTGGCGCGTATTTTGGCCTACGTCCAAGTTTGGTCATCCAAAGAGGCAACGCCGCCAGCGTCCTGGGCATTCTTCCGCTTGGCAGCGATTTGGAGTCGCTTTTTTATTTGTAAAAATTATTTGTATATTTTTAATAAATAAACTTTAAAAACTAGTAACAAAACACAATTCTTTATAATTAAATAAACTCACGTTATTCAAATTGAAGGTAACTGTACAAGGTTGCTCCCTCGAAGTTATTTTTATTTGTGAACCTTGAGATTACGTAAACTTTTCAACAAAAACAAAATTTGGTCTTTACCTTATGTAACACATAATATATGAACTCGTAATGGTACTAGTTCGCCTTGACCATGCAAATATTGGACTGTAGACGTCATTGAAGCGGTCAAAGGACAACAGCTTAGTATTAGGCGAAGTTTACGATCGCAATTGCTAAGCTATTTCCTCCGATACATGATCCTGGATGGGTGATCAATATAAATTGCAAATTGAAAAACAAGACGTGTTGTAAAAAAATTCACTAGCGGGATACGCACTCGCACCACGTGACATGCCAATCAGGTGCGCTACCAACTATGCTATCGTGGCTCTGTCCAACCCGCACTAATCAACACTATCTACTCTTACTTTGTATGCCAAAGGATCCTAATTCAATGTCGACAACTACGTCATCAATATCCGATCGGAATGTCAAATCGAATCCCGGTTGTGAATTTTTTTTTAATACTTGTTACCAATAGTATTTTGTTCGTTACAACATTTGCGTAAAACTATTAAGTGTAACATCAATATGAATTATCTTATCAATAGTTTTAAACGTAACTATCTCAAGTTTATCAGGGGTTAATGTTACTCGCATCCGTAGGTTTATCCTTGAGACCTTACACGTGACCCCTGGGTGGTGCTAAATGAGTGACACTGTCTGAGTGGTAGAGCCACGCTGCGTTGCAGCACAAAACGGGCCGGCTTGCCCGGCGTAATACCACCCTCTCACAGAATGTCGGCGTGAAACAATGGCACTCGTTGCTGTTATGTTTCGTTTGGTGAGTGTAAGTACCGGAGGTCCATCTCTCACCCCTCCCCCCTCCCAATTCCTACTTCCTCCGCAAGATCCAACTCCTTTCTCAAGGCCGGCAACGCATCTGCGATTACTTTGGTTTTGCGGGTTTCCATAGGCGGCGGCGATTACTTTCCATCAGGTGACCCGCCTGCTCGTTTGCGTTTCCTTTTGATATTAAAAAAAAAGTTGTAACTGCCTCTGAGCCTATTGGTTAAAACCACAAGTTTAAACCCAGAGGTTCCGGGTTCGATTCCCAGCGGGGGTACATGTTTGTGTACTCGATTTTGTTGGTGGTAGGGCTTGTTTGCCCGCCTGTCTAGCTACCACCATCATACCTAAATATGTCACCATAACATCAATGTTTGAAGCATTGTTGTGTTCCGGCAGTTACAGATAAGATAGCCATTGCCTCACTAGTTGAGGATCCCGAGTGAAGTGCTTTCACCTTCGGCTTTATCATCACTTAACATCAGTTGAGATGAAGGTCAAGTGCTTACCAGTAACATATGAAAAAATGTTTACTAGCCTATATTAGTCAGAACGATGCAAGGATTGTAACGATACCTCATATATCTAAATCTGTTCAGGCGTTCAGAAGTTATGATGGAATAAAGAAACATCACATACATATATTACATACTTGAATCCTGAAAACAAAACACTCCTTTTTTGGCAGTCGTGTAAAAATCTTGATTTTAAAGTGTACTTTATGATGTATCAAGATATAGGTAACTAAAACAATTAAAACTCGCATTAGTGTTTCGGAGTGGAATGCGCAAGTTCAATCTACACTCCTCTATCTTTTTTTTTTTTTTAACCCAGAGGAACTCTTTACGAGTACGAGGGGCCTTGAGGAGGCCCCAGGTTATGTGGGACTCACCCGTCCGTCTTTCCGCGACTCACCGACTATCCGGAGACGTCATTGTCTCCAGTCGGCTGCCAAGGGAGAAGCCCAAGGCCGAGAAGGGCGAGACAGAGGGGGATACCCACTAAACCTCTGCGGGACCAAACTCCGATACAGTGAAAACCACGGGGCCTCCCACTTGGGAATTGAACCGCGGGATTCACCCTGACGCCCGTGTGATCACCCGCGTCGGCCCATCCGCACGTTGGTGCATTTAGGGCCGGCGCGCGCAATCAAACGGGTGGTACGACACTCCTCTATCTACTTATCTATAATTTGTTTAAATTATCTCCTTCCTTCAAACGAGGCGTGAAGAGGCACTTTGTGGCTGAGGGTGACTGGTGCTGCGTTGGTTTCACGCTGCACCAGTTGTCTTCGCGTCTACATTTATATTTCCGCTAGAAAAGTGGATCCATTTTCCGCGCTTCGTATTAAAAAACCGGCCAAGTTCCGTAGCCCATCTCAATAATGCGGACTCTGAGAAGAGGGCTTTTATGAACATTTATTTAACGATGTCTCATATACTTAAATGTAGATACTATCTTGGTTTTACACACCTGACAACGTTATTTATGTAGTTCTTAATGAGGTATTTGTACTGCGCCAAGTACCTTTTATAAGTTGGTCGACTGTTACTCGTAAACTTGTAAAGCCTATGTACTTAGCTGTCATAGTTTTCCTTTTAACTTCGTCATAATTATATACAATTGACTGACTACGATGCTTAATAGTTCACAAACGGATGCTTCAATCAAAAAACTATTTCCATAAACCCGCAATATTTTTGAAATTGTTATCCAACGACACCCCATTTTGGGGTAGACAAGAAAAAAAAATTACATCCCCACTTCACGTGTAGGGGAAGTAAAGTAAAAAAGTATTTTTCAAAATTTTACTTCACCATTTTGTCGACGTGATTAATACGAGTATATACATCCATGCCAAATTACAGCTTTCTAATACTAAGAGTCTATTGCTAGGCTGGGGACGGACAGACAGACAGACATGGCGAAACTATAAGGGTTCCCTGTTGACTACGGAACCCTAAAAATGTGCTTGCCTATTGCAAGCTATATTTGCCATCCGATCACGTTAACCATTAACAGAAACGAGTGTTTGTGTTTGACGTTGAAGCAGCGCCTCCTGGAGCGACGCCAACATACGAGGAGAGTTAAAATTTTGTCATACAAATTTTCGTTTTCGTGAACGTAATTTGATGAATACGGATAGTAAACAAAACTCACACAATGCACTCAGGAGGTTTAAAATTAGGCTATACAAATTCTCGTTTTCGTTAACGCATTTCTAAGACATTTCAGGGTGATCAAATATGAATTATCTTGATTCCAAAGAAGTTTAAAGTATACAAATCTCGCACTAGGCACGCGCTACTGTTATTCACCATTTGTTTTACCAGTCATGTTAACTAAATGGAGAATTTTTATAGCAAACTTTTGCTGAATAGTAATTAAAAATTGTAATAGGCACTTTTGCTAACTTATGTTTAATCAATCAGAACACAAAAAGCTATAAAAATATTATAATTATTATAATATTAAGAGGAGCTCGATGGCGCAGAGGTTAACGCGCCCGGTCTGCGAGTGCTGAGGTTAAGCAACTTTCGCAAAGGCCGGTCATCGGATGGGTGACCCAAAATTTATCATCTCGAGCTCATCCGTGCTTTGGAAGGCACGTAAAGCCGTTGGTCCCGCCTGCAGCATGCTGCATTAGCAGTCGTTAACAACCACCAATCCGCACTGGGCCCGCGTGGTAGTTTATGGCCAATTCTTCCTATCCATCTATAGGGAAGGCTCGTGCCCCATGGGGGTCATAAAATGAGCTGATGATGATGATGATAATATTAAGGCGACAGTTTGTACCTAATATTAAGATGGTGGTGTGTGTGTGGGACAATAAGCTCTACCACAAACCAAACACATTATATACTAGGAATCGAACCCTGGGAACTCGGAGTCTGACACAAGAAGTCTAACTATACTAAAATATATTTCCCAGGGGAAACTTGCAATCAAGTTCCCGTAGACTGGGACGGTCTACGGGATATGTGGGATTGGCCTAGGCCGACCCACTAAAACCCCTGGGTTGTTCCTTCAGCCGTCGATAGGGAGGGGTGAGCCCCGGGCAATCGAGCTAGCGATTCTACCGCAGCGACCCCCTCCGACGGGCGTCATGTGACGATTTCTGCTCAATAGTAGAGCTGGGGAAGGCCCGGAACAACAGAGCCGACCCCAGAGCCAGGCTTGCGTGCCTATGTGCGGGTGGAAAACTCTCCCTGTCCGACCACACCACAGGCTCGCTTAGAGGGGAAGGTGTTGGGCGAACCCGCGTCGCCGTCTCCTCGTCCTCCTTCGGCGGATTGCTCCCGAGAGAGGATCTACGTTCGTAGCCCTCGTCTATCCTTGTGCTATTCTTTTTCTATATCCTTTATTTAAAAGGCGGTAGTTACGCGTTATTCTGCGTTCTACTAATTGGTGCCTATAAATTTATTGTTAGCAATCACTTAAATACGTCTTTGTTGTTTACTTAATATGCAGGAGTAAATTTTAAATATCGAAACGATCAACCAACCTCTAACAAAAGAAAAAGAATATCTAATATAGATAATATTTTCTAATTTGTTAGTATTCAAAAATGTATTGATACGTCACGTATCTATTTCAGGGTTTTAGTAAATAAAATATAACTACATAATGTACATAATGTGTTGGCAATTTGCTATAAAAATGGAATCGTTAAATAGCGGTCAATTTTCGAATACTTATTTAAAAAAAAAACGTAGTCGGTAGATAGGAAAATCATCGTATGCCTTCATACAAGCATCCTTATTTATCCCCCGCCCAATCCTCTACAAGCCACACATCCTCCAAAGGCTCGGACCTCGGCCCGGATTGACCGGGCCGAGGAGCCTTCAGAGGCGCTCTCGGATTGTTCCGTCACAAATCTGGGCAAAAATATTTTTGTGTTTTTCGTATTATTACTTGATTACTGCATTTTACATAAAAGATATTGTAAGATTTCCCAAGTAGCATCACAAGCTGTATAAAAGCTGTATTTGAACTTATTTTTATACTTATATCTGCATATCGAGACTGTATAAAGACTGTATATCCGGATATACAGACCTTATAAGTTAAAAAAGGGCCCACATTATAAAACTTTTAGCGTTAGTATAGCTGTATATTAGCTGTAGAAGAGAGCAGAAGCTGTTTATTAGCTGGTTAAGAGCTGTTAATCGGTGTCAGGAAAAGCAATTATACTTCAAATAATATTTTATAATGATAAAAGTTTTTAATATGAGTTTGAAGTGAATTAAAAAACTATGAAAATAAACGAGAAACATTTCGTACAAGAATAAAATGGTGACGCGTTTATATTTCAAAGTGAAATCACAAGTACAAGTAAAATCTTAGAAATCTGATGGTGTTAATTGTTAAAACAAAGTGCAAATCAAATTTTATTGTTGATGTGTGGTTGGTTATTGACAATATTTTAACGCGCCAGTAAAACAATCATGAAAACATAAAGAGAATTATTAAAGACGGGTAAGAAAGTGTACTTGTTTTTAAGGTTATAATTATATAAATTCTATTTAAAATAATAGATTTAAGGACACGGCAATCATTATTTTAGCTGATAATCATAAAACGGTTCAAGATATTATAAAATTTTAGTATAATTAACTAACATTGGTTTAATTATATTTGAAATTTTTTTTCATTCGTTCTAAAATGGCGACATTTTGTTGTACAGCTTAGACGATATTTGGAGGGTACTAAAGCTGTACTATTGCTGTAGTTATTTTTTTTAATTTTAAAGCACTCTTGTAAGCAGTAGTTATAAAACCACTGTATTCACGAGAGTCCACAATTACGCTTTAAGATTAAGTTCTATAATGGGGGTCGTGTACACCATTGTACAGAAACAAGTATCCTATGTATAATAAGTATGTATTTAAGTATATTAAGTATGTTTATCCGTTGTCTAGTTAACCATATAATAAGTTTCTTAAGGAAGCTTTTCTTGGGGCTAGATAATTGGTGTGAGTGTGGGAAACATTTATTTTATTTTTTTTAACTATGACGAAAATCTTTATGAAATAGTCACCAGCTCATTACAGGTCCCCACTGCTGGGCTACGAGTCTTCCCTATGGATGGATAAGGAGAACGGGCCATAAACCACCACGCGGGCCCAGTGCGGATCGGTGGTTGTTAACGACTGCAAATGCAGCTGGGACGGCTTTACGTGCCTTCCGAAGTACGGAGGAGCTCGAGATGATACATTTTTGTCACCCATTCAATGACCGGTCTTTGCGAAAGTTGCTTAACGTCAGCAATCGCAGACTGGGCGCGTTAACCACTGCGCCATCGAGCTCCTCATGGAACAGTATGACGTAAGTATGTGGCCAACAGTGATCTAAAGCCCTTGAGGCTTTAAACTATAGACTCTTGGGTTTTTGCCAGAGTCCCCACGTGCCTCCTCACGTGTCCACGTGTTGACGGGGTCATCTCCACACCCGCAATTTCAGCAGATTACTTAAATAGACTTCATTGTAGGTAAATGCATAAAAACTTCTTGCTTGTAAAGGTTGGTGCACACGGTCTATGACACTTTTGATATTGAGTTGGCAAACGGAGATACCCGGCATACCTGATGGAAAGTAGTGCCGCAACCCTTGAATACTTGGAATACTACATTTAGCCAAAAATGTAATTGAAATAATAAATGAAGTGTCAATTCCGCTAAATCAGTGGTTCATCAAGTTTGGATGTGCAGTGCATTAGATGTGCATTTTTGTTTGCCGTGGATTTTTGTACATTCAGGGTTACAGAGGGACACCCTGACACTTCCTTCCTTGTGGTCTATGCCCTGTAACTTTGGAATGGACATCTGAACTAGATAAAACAATACAAAAATGAGAATTCTGTTCTTACGTGGTCCTACGTGGTTTCACCACACGGTGCCATATTTGGTATTATAAAGGAATGTTGGAGAAGAGGGTCTATTAAAAAACTGTTAGTAAGTAGTAAGAACGCTTTGGTTACAAAAGTTAGACGGGAGACGAAGTAATCTAATACTAACCGCACTGCTGGTGCTGCTGACTACCACAACTCTATAAACCTTTTTTAATGCTAACGAAAATTCATTGCCAAGTAGTCAGGGATATGCAGATATTTAACCGCCTCTGTGGTCCAGTCGTTTAGACCACAGAGGTATCTGGATCCTTTTGGTTGGTGGTAGGGCTTGTTTGTCCGCCTGGCTAGCTACCACCATCTTATCTAAATATGTCGCTATAACATCATTGTTTGTAGCATTGTAGTGTTCCGGCAGCTAGAGATAAAATAGCCAGTGCCTCAATGGTTAAGGATTCTGGGTGAAGTGCGCTTCCACCTTCGGCCTTATCATCACCTAACACCAGGTGAGAGGAAGGCCAAGGGCTTACCCGTAAGATATTTAAAAAAAATCTTGATTCTAAAGTAACCCATGATAAATTATAATTACTTATAACTCTTATTAGTGTGGGTGGTGGTGGCGGTGGTTGTGGGTAGGCAAGGTAAGGACGGCAGAATCCTGCTCCAATAGCTGTCCTAGCGTCTGGACTCTGCTTCTCATAACATCAGGCAGATCAGATAAATATGCCAATATATAAAAAAATGTGATGCTCTCCCGATCCCGCCTTTATGATTCGTGAGAAGTAGGAGCCTACCCAACAAAAATAAGGTAAAATTTTGCGAAGAAGTTTTTTTATTCCACAGCAGTTACAGAAAATCCTGGTTGTCTTCAACTCATCAGATACAGATAATAATTCATAATAAGGCCAACTAAATGAGGAACTGGCTATATTATCTATCTTATCCTATTGTCGGAACTCATTGACGCTATTTATATTGTTGTTGTGTGGACAAACATAGATAAAACCATTTTACTGACATACTTAGATAAGGTGTTACATTTCTTAGCATTTGGTTTTTATGCTTCTTAAGCGGACAGCGATCGGTCTCTTGACCGTCAAACAATTTTATTTTTTATTTTTGTGATCTCTGTAATCTTGGACAGATTACAGAGATCATTAGCATAGTAGCCATAATTTAGGGCACAAAAAGGGTATACTATAGCTTAAATGTTAAGCCATAATATCGTAAGAATATTTTAGGGCTTAAAGGTTTTTTTACAAATATTGTGTAGAATACCTATGTGTGAATGTGTAGGATAGGTAGAGTCTTTAGACTGTATTAGAGAAAGATAATTTCATAGCTACCATTAAACTGCATAGTTGATCTCGTGCCTTCATCTCACCTGATGTTAATTGATGATAAGGAATGGTAAAGCGCACTTCACCCGGAATCCTCAACTACTGAGGCACTGGCTATCTTATCTCTAGCTGCCGGTACACAACAATGCTATAATCATTGATGTTATGGCGAGATATTTAGATAAGATGATGGTAGCTAGCCAGGCGGACAAACAAGCCCTACCACCAACCAAACCGAGTACATACCTCACATGTACCGCCGCTGGGAATCGAACCCGGAATATCAGATCTTTATAATATCAAAAATATTACGAAAAACATTTGAGTAGAAAGAACTTTGGTTTAGAAGAACTAAGCTTGACAACGACTGGTTATGCGTAGGTCTTTCATAATAATGTGGTGTTTGTTAAAATATATTATAATACGACAGGCGTAAATAATTTCTATTGTAATGCTAGAAAAAGAAGAAAAAAAAACATATGTTGGAATCACATAACAAAACACACAATTAAACATACAACAGGTAACATAAAGAAAATAAAATAATAACTTTATACAATGCTTCCTAATATGTGACGCAAACACTGTGTACAGTCACAAGCATTAACATGTATACAATATAACTCTTAATTCAATGGAATAAGAGTCAAAACGAGTCAAAGTGTATACATGGAATGCTAGTGATTATACAGCTCAGTATACGCAGCAAGCCGGGCTTCATACCTCAACGATTTTGATAAAAAATGATGATAATAAGATACTTATTTAATCTCTAAAAATACCTCTTGTAGTTTTAAGAGCATTTTTAAACTCCTTGTGCTGTATTTTGGTGTATCCTCCATACTATGTAGATTTAAAAATTTTGCGTTACTTATATATAATTTGTCAATAATTTATTATAATATTAATTGGAATTGAGTTAATATCCGTGCTTCGGAAGGCACGTTAAGCCGTTGGTCCCGGTTGTTGTCGTAAGATGGCAGTCGTTAAAAACCCACCAACCCGCATTGGGCCAGCGTGGTGGGTTATGGCCCAATATCCCCACGTGCTATTGTTAACGTGGGAGGCCTGTGCCCAGCAGTGGGACGTTTATAGGCTGTTGATGTGATGTGTGATGTGTTAATAAATGATAATTTAATAATTTATGATTAGCACAAATGGTGAATATGAATAGCAATGTTAATACACGTACTCGTATATTCATGGTTTTTTTATTAAATTTAGTTAAGTTTAATTTAATTTATATAGATATGCACTGAATTATTTAATGGTACGTATTTTTTTATAATTATTTGCAAATTGATCATCAATATATTTAACATGATTATTAGTAAATAGGATTAGAATTTATTTAAACTTCAAAATTCATATTCAAATTTAAATTCAAATAGCGAAAAATTATAAATATAAATATAAATATATCACAATTCACAAAACATATCAAGAATTAAAAGATTTCCTACTGTCGAATGTCATGTCTCTTGTTTTTAGCTGTGCCATTAAACTCACTTTTGATACGATGTAGATGTATATTCTGGCCAAGATTAGACCTGCAAGTAACATCCTGTACTTTACATGAAAATGCACTAAATATTTATGAGATTTATTCCATCCTTGGTGGCATAGTGGCAGACCGCTCGGCTTGATACCCAAAGGTCCTGTTTTCAATTCCCAGGTGGGGCAGAATGTGTTTTGGAATTTTCGATGCATACCCCGGGTTTGTGATCCCAACCCGCATTTGGCAAGCGTAGTGATTAAGCCAATACCCATCAATTGTAGCGATGACTTGATTTCAATCATGGAGGCCTTTGCCCAGCAGTGGGACAGGATGTAGGATATTTACTTACTTACTTCATTCTTCGCCCATTGCCATGCGCCCATTCTTCTTCAAAGGTAAAAAATGTATGGACGAAAACACAAATGTTGAAAAATTTCCACGAGCAGGATTTGAACATGCAACATTCAACATTCAACATTCAACATTCCGGGTCAGGTGCTCTTCCAATTGAGCTATCGTGGTTCTAACCAGCCCGCCGAAATTATTCAACACTTTTTACTTTGAAAGCCAAAGGCGCTCATTCAATGTCTGGGCATTGGGCCCGCGTGGTGGTTTATGGCCCATTCTCCCTATCCATCCATAGGGAAGGTTCGTGCCCCAGCAGTGGGGACATTAAATGAGCTGATGATGAAAGTGTAGTATTGTATCGAGTGTCTATTGTGCTACTCGCCTTATAATGGTGATTTAACGCAATGCGATCATTATCAAACTAACTAATGATATAACATGCGTTGATCAAAGGGTGTTAATTATCATGACACCTTATGTTATTATCGTTGTGACATTCTGAAGTCAAGTTACAATGTTGCACAAACGTTTCTGAAGGCAGTTAAAAGATTCTAGTTAAATTACTCCATAAAGCTATTCGTGGAAAACTAACAATACTAATTTAATCTTAGAACTAAAATCATTGACAATATATAACAAAGTTCATATTAAATTACGCATTATAGGTATAGGTCGCGCCAAACTATTAGTCCCCTCTGAAGTTGGCGCGATTCGCGTCGCAGTAGTAAAAAATTGGCGTCAGTAAGGCGAAGGCGGGGACGGGCGGTAGGGCCTGACTGCACAGCTGCGCAACGAAGCAACTTCAGAAGGGACTAGAAGTTTGGCGCGACATATACCATACCTATTACACCTACCACACCGTAGCTAGTGTTACAATGTTAGTAGGGAAGTAAAAGTTTTTGTTACCGGCTGCATTAGCAGTTTCTAACAACAAATACGCACTCGGCCCGCGTGGTGGTTAATGGCTCGTTCTCCCTATCCATCCATAGAGAAGGCTCGTGCCAAAGCAGTGGGGACATACATTGAGCTGATGATGATGATGATAATTATGATATGAACAAGAAGTGCTAATAATTGAGTTTTCACACCTTCAGCTCTAGAATCTCGGATTACTGACCTAGTAATCTCAACGTTAAGCAAGTCATTGAATCCCAAGGGAGATAATGTTGTATGAATCTCCCTTGGGATTAAACTGTTTTTGAGTTTGGAACGTTGAAATTCGTATGAAAACTCTTAGCACACGGGCATAATGCCATTCACAAAGGAGGCATTAGATTGGTCTACAAAAATCTAGTAGGCTACGGTTTTGACGTATATAAAGTGCTACAAGGATCTTTTGGCACGTGGCCGAAATCAGAACTAACGCCGTCATCTTGTAAAGCTTTACTTTTGACAGATAGCTGAAGCTGATGTTTGTTGTGGATATTTCGTGCTTTTATTTTAATAAAAATATCTCAAAATATGCCAAAAGTGATAAAAAGTGGTGTTAGAGAGGTGGTGCTAAAAGTGAAGGCTTTTTTATGAAAGAAAAGCAATCTAGCGCCCCGAGTATTCCATTTGAAAGAGTAAATGAGCGCGTCGCAGCTGCAACAGGTAAGTGATATCATAGTAAGTATAACTTGTAAATGTCCCCGTTATTACTTGTTAAATAAACATATTTTCTTCTTCAAATTATTAAAGGAAAATACGATTTCAGGTATATCTTTACGTACAGTTGCAAGAATTGAAAATGAAGGAAGATTGGCTGAAGCATCATCCAGTAAAATAGTTACAGCAAGGAAAAATAGAAAAACAAATTGTAAGAAAAACAAAATTAGACAATTTTGATATGGGTATTCTTAGATGAAAGATTCACGAATTTTATTGAGAGTGAAGAAAGCAGTGACGATGATGAAGACAATGAAGATGAAGAATTTAATAGTATGCAACCTCTCGACATAGTTCATGCAGAACATAATTAAAACAAAAAAAATTGAAAAATTGTTTTTTTGTTTAATTTTATTCACATCATTTTAACTTTATTTTTATGTAATAAATCCTATCATTTAAACATTCCCTAGATTAAAATTTAATTACGGAATACGGAGACAGGTTTAAACAATTCCCTAAAACTAAGGACATTTTTGTAGCTGGTAACCCTAATTTCACACCCACGCCCTCACCGTCACTGTCTTCCACGTGCCAAAAGATCCTTGCAGCACAATAGATTCTCACTAAATAGATTTACCTCTATTAACAATGTAAAGAGTCGAGTTTTTTATAAAATCAAACTGGCCACCAAAAGTATAATAAAAAATAGCATAGAAAAAAATAAATTAAAACAGTGTTCGGTGCAAGATTGGTGTTATTTTTATTGAAATGTCGTCAAGCGATAGTGATTTGACTCCGGAGTTGTAGAATGCAAAACACTACACAGGACATTGCTTTAGGAGGACATCAGCTACTATTTTGGCAGATTCTGGCGCTGATATAACACAAATAAAACTTCACGGTGGCTGGCGGTCCGATGCCGTAGCAGAGGGCTACATTGAAGATTCAGTTCAAAACAAGAATAAAATAAGTTTCCGCATCAATGAAAACATAAATACGGCAACTTATTCGAATAGTATCTCTATTGTTGATGCTTGGACACCACAGCCATCAACTTCAAAGAACGCAGCTTCACCAACGTTCACCGATCAAAACGAGACACGGACACAAGTTTCTGAATCTATAAGTACTATAGTACTCAAATAAATTCCGCTACAACATCCGTGCCTAACAAGAATATTACTCTGTCTCTCCATAATTGGACTAAGGTAAGGGGGGCAAAGTGCGGCATACTTTTTGCATAGTTGACTTTGGTGCAATATAACTTGTGTTTAAGTACACGAATGACACTTCTCGAGGAACCGTACGGATCTGTGATGATTTGCAACTACAACCAATGTCGTGTCATTGAAATCTGACACTTCAAATACTTAATCATTTATAACACAAAATTAAAAAAACATGATACCAGGAGCACTTTGCCGCCAAGTCGGGGAAGTGCGCATGGTATTAATAAAACGCAATTTTAAAGCATTAGAATAAAAACAGCCATACAGTATTATAAGAAAACAAGCAACGAAACGCATAACATTTCATTTTTTTTCATGGCTAGATTCTAGAAGAATCTATGAATTTCAAACCAAATTTCTGCTAAATACTTACGCCATACAATCTTAAATCAGAGGCTGTAAACCTTTTTCCTAAATATTGATAATCGAGTGTCAAGTATATTTTTTCTTTTATTTACGATGAAATACCATAGTATGGCAGTACTACTTAATGGCTGTTATGATCGAACAGCTTCGACTGCTTCATTCAAAGCCTCTCTGGACCATGAAGGACCTTCAGTTTTTCTAACATAGCGCCCCATCTTAAATAAGAATCATAAACAGGTAATTAATATTTAATTATTGTGACTTTTACTGGTCTATTGTGTATATGTAGGGTAGCATCATAAAACACGACTACTAAATAATTTGGCAGTTAAGGTTTCTATGGCACTCGGACTTTAGGATTCGAAGTAATTCCAACAATAGCACACACTTATCATAGTAGAATGAAACAAGTATGGTATCTTCATACATACGCACCGAGCGCGGCTTGTATGTGAGCGCGGCCGAGCCAGCCCGTCCGTACGCAACGTCGCACGCACACACTGACAAAGTTTATTGATGCTAATGATGCGCCAGTCGCGGCTGAGCCATACGTAAGTAATGCCGTGCGCGACTGCGTATTTCGTCGCAGCGCCGCTCGCTGCCGCTCGTGGGTTATTATAATTTGTTAAACGTAAGTCAAGGTCAACGATGGCTACAAAAAAACAATAGATATTGCAGTGTTTATGGATGTCTAAATAGCAGCTTGTCAAATCTAGAATTTTCTTTCTTTACTCTACTTACCGAACAAGCACGGTGAGCACCTCCTGCCTAACATAATATAACATAATTTTGTGTTAGGTAGTTATTTACCGAAAGAGTTAAGTTCTGCTCCAGATTTCGTGGATTAGAAAGGTAAATACATGTACCTACGGATTTGTAAGTTTAATTTATTAGATTACACAGTACACACTACCGCGATAACAAGGGACTAATTAGGTATAGTCAGACTAAACACTTTGGACTTTGTACCGCTCTTAAGTTGTGGGCATAAGTACTAATATCGAACTGCAAGTGTTTACCGTGATGTGCTGTTGACCGTACCTACTTATCTATTTAAGTTGTTGTGTTGTACAGTTGACAAACTACGTTTAGGTAGGTCGGGAGTTCTCTGGAATCCATGAATTCATATTTCTAAGTACGTTCTTATTTTATATGTAGATACCTCATTCTAATTAAAAGCGACAGCCCTACAAGTTTAGGTGATTATCGCTCGCTCGGGGGCCGAGCCACCATACTTGTTTCATTCTACTATGCACTTATTATCGGATCAAGAATTGGAAAATTACAGTGGATTATAGATAACAAAAATACATACATGAACTAGTCATGTACAAAAAATAAATAAATACTTAGTAAGAAACATTTTAAAAAACAAGCTTTTATTTAAATGCTTTAAAAATAAGAAAATAAAGTTTAAATTAAATCAAACCACCAATGTACCTACCTACTTATTACAATACCTACAAAATTTAAATTATAAAAAGGCTTGTCGCGATATTAAACTTGTGTTTATTTAACTAATAAACGTGTATACAAATTACATCTCAATCGGTTGAAGATAAACGCTTTAAAATTCAGTTGCAAGATTTGGCCCGACCATACAAACAAGCAAACAAACATTGCAAGCTTATAAATAACACGTTTTAAAAGGTTTGTAACCTCTGGATTGCGGCGAAGTGCGCCATATAAAAAGTCAGTATGGCGCGCTTCTCAGACTATACAAATTTGAGGTTAGAATATTTAACTTGCAAACAATATATAAATTTTACTAGTTATGAGTGATATAAAGTCAAAATCTTAAAGCAAAATATTTTAATTGTACACTTGCTTCAATCGTATGTATGTCGGTAAAAAACTCAATTTGTTGAGATTTATGACGATGTTTACCCCATAAGTAGTATAAAATTGGGAAGTCTGGCGCACGCTTCCCTGGGAATGGATCTAGAGTCCCAGAGTACTGGAGTTCACAGATACAAGAGTACCTGAGTACTCGAGTTTTAGGATAAGCTAAACGCCAGAACAAGAGCGCCTCTTGGGAGGCGCTGTCTCTGGGCGTTTCGCTCACTGAAACTCGAGTACTCAGGTACTCTTGTATCTGTGAACTCCAGTACTCTGGGGACTCTAGATCCATACCCAGGAGAAGCGCGCGCCAGACTTCCCAATTTTATTTATTACTTATTGTATTTTACTGTAGTCAACGTGGTAAAAAATGGAGTACCAATGAACTACTCATGTTAGTACGAGTATGTGAGGTAAATGGTTTTGTTGCTAATTAATAATAGTATTCTTAGGTTTATAAGCACCTGAGTACTCGTTAATCTGAGAATCAGAGACCCATCCTTCAGGAGAATTGCGCGCCGGACTTCCTATTTTATACTATAATAATTAGTTGTAAGTATATGATGTACAGTCATTATACAAGATTTATCTATTACATACCTTGAAGAGCTCATAAGCCTGATAAGTCTTAGGTGTTTGAACATTGATGGATTTAATAGAAAAATCTTAAAATAAAAAAACAAATGTTTCTCAAAAAACTTTATTATCCATACACCACATATTTAGACATTTTACATTTTTTAAAGCGCATACATTTGAATGATACATACAAGTCAATACCTCCGATGATCTATTATATTTATCATATAAACTAATAATACTTGGGCAACCCTTATCTTCTAAATTATAAATAAACTTATTTTCTAATAAATCTCTTAACCATAATACTTTCTCAAAACCTTTCGTGAATATGCATTTGTCTTTTAAAATTCTTGCTATATCTGTGTAATCTTTAAAACTATGATACGGTATAAATCCTTCTTTCCAAAATATATTTCTGTTCCTCTCTATCCAGCATACTTGCTTTCTTTCTGTTTTAGATAAGTCATAAAATGGAAAGGGAGGTCTTACTAAAAATACTTGCATACGATTATTACATAAAATTGCCAATTCTTTTAAAATAAATTTGTTGTCATCGGATTTGAAGCCTTGAATATCTACAATGGCGTTCATGATAGTTTGCGAACTATATTACTCAGCGGTTTATATTCAATTAATCTATCGTTTATTATTAAACAATAGGCTGTTGTATTATCTGGAATATCTTCCAAGCATTCAATTTCTAGTCTTACATCAACGGGTCCAGATTTTAAATTTTCGTTTTGTCTTGTACAATCAATTACAAACAACGGAGCAGTCCCTTTAAAACTGATCAGATCGAACAACGGGTCAGCTGGTGTGTTATAATACGACTGACGAAATCTGATGTACATGTCATATAAAATACTATATCGGTTTTGTTTGAAATTTAAATTCATAGCCTCATAGGGATAATATTGCGAATTTAAAAACAATCTAACGTTAGAAACATTACAGTGATCAAATATGGTACTGTTATTTATTTTACTGTGTTTTCTGTTAGTTTGTAATCCTAAGATAACATACCGTGGTTTTTCTACTTGAGAAGTAGTCTTAACAGACCATGAGTGTTTAGTGGTTTTTGGTAAAAGAGGATATTCATATAAGTCCCAGTTTCTGAACGCTATTTGAATAGGTTTATCTTTTTCCAACTGCCGCAATAATATTAACCTTTCACGATCGGATACTTTAATATGAGGTACGCGCCACTGTACCTTTTGTAGGTTCACTTCAACATGTGTAATATCAGTATCCACGATATTAAAGCTGTTTAAAACTGAATTACTTCTGTTTAAAATCAGTTCATGCTTACAGTTCATAATAATTTTGTTATAATCTTCTGCAAAGCCTAATATCTTATTCAAAGGTACTACAACGCTAAAGTGTCCATCACCTTTAAAACCGTCTAATTTCCAACCCCATAAAGCGGCTACTCTATTATCACCTTTATTCATGGATATACATGATTTTAAAGTTGTTGTTATTCCACTATTCTTTGTACGATCTATTTCAATGCCATTCAGTTCATATCTGATGTCTTGAAACAAGAACATAAAAGGGTTGTTAGTAAAAGCCAAATCTTTCTTGATCGGTTTTTGGTCTTTCCCGATCGGCGTAGCATACCCTTCGATGTAAATAGAACTAGCGGACGGGAGTACATATAAGTCTTGTTGTTGTATAGGTATCCGAATTTCATCGTTTTCTCTGAAGCTATTACTATAGGGACTGTACGTATGTATTTCATAACTCTCAATTGTGTTATCAAATTGCGGTACATCAGAAATCTGTAGGATATTCATATTTTAAATCCAAGTGCTTGAAGAAATTTCTTATTAGATTTTGTTATTTGCTTAATTTTTTTAATACGTCTGCTCACTTTAGAATTAGAAGAACTATTGAGTTTTTGCAATTTTGTATTCACATTTTTATCAAAAACAATCATTTTGGTCTACGGAAGTATGTAAATGTGTTGTAAATACTTTTTTTAGTCACTGGTAAAGCTATAATGTTCTATGGTAAGTTCAAGTACTGATGGTCCAATGAAGTTTTAAGGACTAATTCACGTATTTATGTGACAGTAATACAATTATGTAAGATCCTCCCACACAAGATAACATTCGATCCTTATCACAGACAATAGAAGAATGTTCACTTGGTGATTTGATTCATGCCATTTATTTGGATCAATACATTAGATTGTCATCTTACAAAATCGTAATATGTTTTCCAGAAGTTATTGAGAAATTTAAGACACAGATGACCACAATTGTAGGGATGATTCTTTTGGTGATTGTCATAGTTGTAATTTATACGAGACCCTGCGTATTGTATAAATTCTGTAGGAGGTTTTAAATTACCGTAGCTATCAAAGTATTCAACGTAGTCTCTAACCTTCACATAGGCTACCCAATGAGAACCTGCATTTTGAGAACTGTCTAAATTAATAATACCACATTCTATTGGTTGGGGACATTGTGGTAACTGATCTCTCATAAATACACCTCTAAAGTATGGGATATCTCGAGCATGCTTTAGAATATCAATGTTAGTAAGAGGTCGTTTGGGTAGCCTACGATTTAGTTTTTTTTATTCGTTTTCTTGGATAAACAAATTCTTAAACCATTTTTATGTTGCTTCAGTTGTAAACCTTTTCCAATGCATACAGATTCAATTTTTTCATTGTGCCTTTTAAGTTCTGAAAGTCGTTTTTTAGCATTTTTAACTTCTTCAATAACCTTGACAATGCCCGAAGCTCCTCCAGCCAAACTGCCAACAGCAGATAGTCCAGCAAATATGGGTATAAGCGGTAAAAATCCACCAGTCTTTGGTACAGGAATTACTCTGGGAAGTTTAATAGAAGAACTTGGTGCAATTTCTCGAGCAGCGGCAATTGCTAAATCAATAGCTGCTTTCTTGCAGGTTGGTTTGATATTTGAAAGACGTTTCTTTGTGTGGGATATAATGTGCTTTAAATGCTTCTTAAAACCAGCTCTGGAAACAAGATTTTTGTTTTTGGTAGTGCTCTTCAACCCTGCACCAGTACTCACTTTAGCCAGCATTGCTTTGTTGACAAAATGTGCAGCTAATTTCTCACCAAAACTTGAATCGGGTGCTGTTGCCCGTATCTTTGCCATTTTCATCAACTTTAAATCAGCTTTATGACGACTATCTAAAGATAAGCACCTGTTATATGCAATGTCGTGTTCTTTGCAATATTCGTCCAAAAGATTTATACCTCTGTCTCCTCGAATAAGTCTTTTTTGTAATCTTGTTCCAGGACCACAGTAATTATAACCAGGAAAGTGAAGTTCAAATGGTAAATGATTTATTAACCAATTAAGAAGACTGCATCCTTTCATGCTCTTTTTAAAACTAAGACCGCAATACTATGTTTTTTATTTTAATATAACTTTACACAATGTCAGAGTGATAAATCCAACTATTTTCACTGGATGGTAGTCCCCACCATTTTACTAAAACTTTATTATTTTTCTTTCTTAAAACCTTTTCCACGAGATATAAATGAGAATGCATTGTCTTCTGCAGTTCATGACCATAAAATGCACCAAGAATTGGTTGAAGTCTTGAATCTTCTAAAATGTAGGTTAATGGTGAAGTTTTTTGTACCTTATTAATTTTGAAGATTTCTGCAGACCAATTAGGTGTGTAGCCCTTTTCAAAGGCTCCTTTATACTTACTTACACGTACATAATCACCAACTCCCAATTTTTTTTCTTTATTTGTATTGCAGTCAATCTTATGTATTCGTGCGTATCTCTCTAGTACGGATTTTTTATTGTAATGATTAATTTCAACGGGTTTACAACCTATAGTTCGATGGTATGTATTATTGTAGTGTTTAATTATGTCATTCAGTGTATTATCAATCCACACATAGTTACCCTTTAAACTGAATGCCTTGTATAATTTAGATTTAACAGTTCTAATAAGTCTTTCCACGATGGAAGCCTTTTTTGTTGAGTATGTTGAATAATGATTAATGAAAAAGGAATTCATGAGATCTTTAAATTTATTATTATAAAACTCTTTCCCCAAATCAGTTTGTAAGCTTTTAGGTATTCGTCCTTTTACAAGTAATGTTTTAAAAGCATCACTTACATCATTTTTCGTCTTACGTTTTAATGGAGAAGCCCAAGCGTATTTTGAAAACGTGTCAATTATTATGAGAATGTATTTGAAGTTTGAGTTCTTCTTATAAATGTTTTGCATGTCGATTAAATCGGCTTGCCACAAATCATCTATATCTTTCATTATAACATGTCTTCTCGGAAAGTTTAATCTAGCATTTCTGTGTATCTCATTCACAACATCTACTTTGCTCATTTTTTTATTACGCAACCAATTTAATTTATCGTCTTTCTTACTGTAATCGAATAATACTGATAATGAAATCGTTAAGTATCTTCTTTTATGCCTTTATGATGTCAGCCTCTTTTAATTCTTCAATGATAGCAAGAATTTCATTGTCATGATTACTGTTTCCCGCATCTTTAGAAGCAACTAATATCTTTAACCGTTCAATTAATTCGTTGGGATCGTCCCAGTAAATCAAATCAGTATTCGATTTATATTTTTTCAATTTCGGCAGACTGCCACCTTGTTTTGCAATACTTGTTGTAGGGCTTTTAAAATTAGTCGATGAACAACTAGCTTCAATAAGAGGTTTTATTATTTCGCGGTATTTGAGACTCTTATCACCTTTGATTTGTCCATTTGGATCAAAATCCCTTTTATGGGCGTTACTGATTGATAACATATCTTTATATACAAGTTTATCTTTATCCGAAACAAGTCCTAAGTCAGGTTTCTTCTTTAGCAATAACTCTCTTATGCCTGGAGTGAGTTCATATGCTTTATCATCTAGTGTGACATAATAAATAGGATCATTACTCAAAGCGTTATCTGTCTTAGACATTTTGACAGTAGATTTCCCCATATACAATTCTTTATTTTCGTTTCTAATACCAAATGGTATATTAACACCTATTGTGTCATAGATACTAACTAGGTCATCCTTTTGCAAAGAAGCGCGCTTAGCAGCGGCTTGCTTGATATACTGAGTAAGACTCTTTTTTTCTTCTTTGCAATCAAAGTTACTGGTATCAGAAAGATTACTATTGTAGTATTCAGTGTCTTCATAGTTTGATGATGTTTCGGAACCATCATTTCCGTTTTTATTCATGATAGAAAATTCACAGTCTTGTTTAGAATAATTGTTTTGTTTAATGAAAGCCGTTAATGGCTTGGAAACGGGTTTTAAAATTTTTGCCATAGCAATGTCAGTTTCATCTTCCACGTCTCGCATAGCTCGTATTTTAGATTTTATTGAATCAACTGATTTTATTAGTTCTTCTTTAATACTTTGCTCCATCTTTCAACTAAATATACTTCTGTTTTTCATTAAAAGTAAATTAAGAATGATAATAGGTATAACAATAAGATTTATTTAAAGAGCATGCTAATTCAAACTTATGAAGACGTCAAACCCTTTTCTATATCTTCCATTCTTTATTGCACTGTCTTTATTAATGACTAAAAATGTATGGGGTTTCTTCCAAATAGTCGAACACATAACTTTGAACTGCGACCATGAGATATCGCTATTTACATGTTCATCATAAACATGTTTTAAATTTGTATCATCTTGTTTAAATACAACTAGCAAATTTGCATTATCACGTATCAGTTGTTTTGGAATTTTTGAGTAAGTCTGTGTTAAATAAAAACAGTCTATTTGTTTATGGCGTCCCATACAAAAATAATTACGTATATTAGTTTGATTTTCGCAAATAACATCATCAAATATCATTACAGATTGTGGCAATGCTTTATTAGGATGAAGAACTTCTTTATCGTCTTTAAAAACAAAATAATTAACTTCAGGTATTCTTGCTAATATATGAGACAAAAGTCGATACTTTGGTTGAAACGAAGTCTTTGAATAAAGATATATATTTTTAAATTTTAATCCATTAGGGTGCAACAGTAAACTGAGCATAACATTGGTTTTTCCACAGTCTGACGGTCCGCATATTACGCAGCGAATGTTATTCGGTAAAAGAACACTATGCCTTGCAAATGATTCAGACTTTAAATCAATATTGATGTTACTTACTTCTAATGCTAGTGGTTGCTTAATCCAATTCATGTTGATGTTTAAGAAAGTCAGTGAATGCTTAGTCTATTTATACTCTTGAAATGTTTTAGGTAAGTATATAATAAAACAAAAACCTCTTCAAATATGTTTATTTTATTACAATACTATTTAATACAATACAGCCAATCAGAATTGAAGTCCTAATCAAGTACCTTATTAACATTAAACACTTAAAAAGATTTCCTGTGCGATACTGAAGAAGCAGCAACATCATACTTTTTGATTCGACTTATAATATTATATTATGGTACGCTATGTTTACATAAACACCGGTTACCTCTGATACATCTGACACATCTGTTGGTTACCTGATAAACCGACAACTATCGTAACTGATATCATCTCAAATCAATAGTAATTCTAATCTGATTGAATACTGCAAGTAAATGAATCGGTATATTATTATTATGTATTTACTCGTGGAGAAGTGCCAAATAGAACAAGATTATTCACGTAAGTATCAAAACAATGTATCACAATGACCCCAAGGTAGCGTAGAACTCTGATTCGACATTATTTGTCTCTTGTCATCATTTCGATTAAGAACAAGTTTTTTAATTTTCTGAGTGTATATAACATGTTTCATTGATCTTATAACACTCATTTTAAATTTAATATTTAGGTTATCATTTAATGTGTTTCGATACTGGGTTGGAGTGATACGTTTCGTAACACATTTAGAAACACCCTTAGCTTTTTTTATTTGACATTTTTCGCTCTGTATGCAGTATAGTTTAGCTCTTAATCCTATAAACTCCTTTATAACATCACCCCCCATTTCATCTTTGAATAGGCCGGGAATTTTAGTATTTTGTCTCGGAATATTATACATGTTATATTCCTCAAAATTGCTTGTATCGAACTCTGACAAGTTTGTTTGCATATCCTTATAAAAGTCTTTCGTTGTTATCAAATAAAGAAGACTGTCTGTATCGGTGTAGCATAATTTCGCATTTCTATTATATTGAATTTTCATAAAATCGTAATGAAATCGATATAAATGTTGTTTGGCGTATTCTAAGACAGAAAAACCAATGTATATTGGTCTATCTAATGTGACCTTTTCTTGCTTAAGCTGAATAGCCACAAATTTTTTTGAAAATATACTAATACTGTGTAAGTTGGGTTTTGCAATAAATTTTTCAGCCCCATTCTTTTTATTGGTTTTGTTATTAATATCTCTCCATGTAGTTATCAGTTTTACATCTACTTGTTTTCTTCTATTTTCGATCGTCTTCCCGAATATAGCATTATTTAATAATTTAAAAAAGTCTTTTTCAAATGTAGATTTAGAAGCTTGACGTAAGCGAGTATTTAACTGAATATATTTTTCCAAATATCTTTCTTGGCGGAATTTAATAATGCGATGTATTTTACTCAAAACCAAACCATGCTTCAAACATTCTTTTAGATACACGTAGTGTATAATGTAATTGAATTTATTATAAAGACTAGCGATTAATTTCTTTGTTCTTCCACCCGGTGGAACAAATTTTTCTGGAGCAAAGGGTAGGTCGCTATGAGTTGTATGTAAATGATCTGGATAAAACAAGTCTACTTCTAAGATGTACCCATATTCTGAATCATCTGATATATTGAGAACATTAAATTTAAATAATTCTTCATTAGATAAAAACCTAAAATCTGATATTGGCATTTTTTGCATCATTGCATAACCGTATAAATTATTACAATCGAGATATATTAGAAAGGTAGACGGTTTAGAACAGTCATATTCTGAAAGGTATTTGTTATTAGCTTGAGCGTGTCTCATAGAACATTGTGCTAAACCTCCGCGAATACCCTTTTCTAACATTTGATAAATATCGATGTCGCTTATTAGATCTAACTTTACACCAGTGTGCAAAAGCATTGCATCCCAGCTTAAGCCAGGCGACGTTACATAGAAAACAGGATCAAGCTTATAGTAATATAAACAACTGTTCCTAAATTTTTCAAATATATCACACAATAACAATACGTCACTTTTGAGGTATAGGTCTGTGTACTCTCCAAGAGAACGAACATTGAACACATCCCAAACTTTTTTCGCTCTCAAATACTCTTCGTCACTTATGTGCTCAGATGTTAAACTATTAAAAAAATATTTTTTTGATGGAATTTGGTTCACACTGAATTTAGACCATGAATCAACATAATCATAGGGATACACACCTTTTTGTTTAACTAAATGAAACTGCACCTTATTTTTAAATTCATTTGATAAGTGACAAAAGTCTTGTTCCTCAAGACTTTTACTCAACATATCTAAACTGGAACTAAGGAATTGAAATGAGTCTATAAATTTTATTTGCAAGGACCGGGAATTAGACAATTCAAAGTATTTCGTAATTGTTAAGTATTTTTCTTTAGTCTTTGGAATAATTTTAATATCACCGGCATATTTAACTAATTCTTTAATAAATAAGTGCGAATCATAGTTTGTAAGATTATGAAATATTACTGGAATAAAGGGCTTAGTTCGAAACAATATGTTACACTTTGAATGAGCAGCTCCGCGAAATTCTGATGTAATGTGATCATGATCATGTACTTTGTCGTTGACTGTGAACGATTCCCGGCAAATATAACAATGGGATGCATTACGATATTCGTTCTCTTCTTGCTTAGTAAGAGGTTTCATGACTCTATGACTACGGAGTATCTCATCAATAAATAATGAATCTTCAATTAAACGTCTTATAAATACTTCAACACAGTCTGGACCTCTATAAGAAACAAATTTGTTTAAGCTAGGATCATATGCACAACACACGTAATAAGCAAAGCATGAAGGTCTATGTATTTTGTAAGTTTCAGTATTACCAGTAATGCTTTCAGAATGATTACATAACAAACTTTCAAAATCCGCATATATAACAAACTTATGTTTTTGTTGTCTTTCGAAGTTCTTGAAAAATAGTTTAGTATTAACTTCGGGCAATACAGCTAGAGTTTTTGAACAGTTATGAGCATCAAGTTTAGCCTCAGACGGAAAAAACTGTAAACAGCTTTCACAGAAGTGAGTTTGTCCATGATGACGAGTCATCTGTCTACGCACAAGCCGTTCAAGATCTTTTATCAAGCAATAGTGACCACATTTGTTTTTTTCAATATACAACAAATTAACGTGGTTGCTTTTTCTTTCATTTGTAATATATAAAGGTCCGGTTATGGTATGTTTCTTATCAATACCGTACACAGTAATACTTATACATGGATTATTTTTCTCAAATAATTTTATATCACATGGAGTCGGCGGGAAAGCCATACCCCTTGTCTTTAGTACTGATGAATAATAAGGATAAGAACTTGTTCTATTTACACTTTTTTTACTAGGATATAATGCAGCAACTATGCTCCACGCAAAACAAAAGTTGTCATTATTTCTTATATTAAGACAACTCTTTGTATTTTTTATAGCTTTAGGTAATTCTAAGTAACTACCGCCTCTTAAAGGCGAATACTTGTTTATGTTTACCTCAAGATGACTTACAGATTCAAACGACCAGCCGGATTCAGAATGTTCAAATTCAGATAATTTTTCCTTTAAAGTACTGCTAACATTTGAATACATTTCATTAAGATCTGTATTACAAAATACTGATTCATACTTAGAATTAAATGATTTTATCTGTTGCCAATCTGATTTGGGCAAAACAAAATTGGCAAACATTTCGAAATTAATTTTAATACATTTGTGTTTCTCTAATGCTGAACTAATTAATTTTTTTACAACTTGATCTATATCACACAGAAACTCTTCCGGTATCAAATAAATACAATTTTGAAGTGGGTTTACTTTGTATGTAATGATTCTATTCCTAAAGGCAGTGGCGATTATGTCTACATTTTCTAACTCAGTTTTTAAAATACAATTTTTCTTATGTAAATTTGTCCTTAAGTGATACTTGTAACTAGTTTTGTCTAGCTTAATATTACATTTGTCGCATGTAATACTATTACTTGGAACCCTCTCTGAAAAAACAAAAAGTAAATATTTGAATATGAGTTTAATTACATAGAAATTACGACTAATAACATAATTAAGAAGTATTTAATTTGTCTGTATACAAAGACATAATGGAACATAATACTATACCTAAGTACTACTAGAATTGGATTACGATAGACGAAAATAAGTAAGCTAATCAATTCAAGGGTGATTTGATGTGCTCACAAAAGATACCGGCACGTCTTTAAATTGTGACTTAATGTCCTTTAAAAAGTCAACCAAGTGATGCCAAGCTTTAGTGTTGTCATCGCTTTTAGTTTTTAAAGTTAATATTGATTTGCGCCACCTCTGTTTTGGTTTAACGTTTTCCAGTTCTTTACACATATAAATTTTAAGGTCGATATAATGACTACCCTGTAGATCATTTTTGTATTGTTTTGTATAGCCGTTGGCAACGCGACGGTAAATATACGAATTTAAGTCATCAGTACCGTACGTATCTTCAACGACGCCATCACTATCATCACCCAGGATATCATTTGCAGTCGTTCGTTTTTTCCCTCTTTTGTCCTTTAATACTTTCTTTACTGTAGCTTTTGTGCTGGAAGTATAAAATACATTTGTTAAATAATTGATAAATAAAAATAATGTTCACATACACACACACACACACTCACACTCACACACACACACACCACATGGTACTAGAATCAACTCTAATATGGTCGATACTTTAGTAACTTACCCTTTATTTTTATCAGCTTTTACTGTATGGATTTCATCAGTTGTAGCCGCCAACTTCTTTTTAGGTATTTTATAATCTGACAGCTTAGCCTCTTCCTTAGATCTGGAACAACAATAACAAAAACGTTAAACTAATGCTATAATAATAGGCAAATAAAAGTATATTATAGCATATAATTACGGTAACAATTATTAATAATGATTACCTTTTAGATTTTTTCTTAGCATCTTCATCATGTTTCCTCTTCGCCGCCTTTGCCTTTGTCTCAATTACAGGCGCCGTAGACGGGCCAGGCTCTGCCATATTGATAAGTTCACTCGGTGCGGTAACCGGCGGCGCCGGCGGCAGCGTCACGCGCTTATCCGTCTGTACACTTGACGATGAAGAAGACGAGGAACTGGACGAACTCGATGAACTCGAGGAATCGTATGCGTCGTCTGAGAATAAGTTGCTCTTAGACCTGAAATAATAAATCACATTACTTACATCTTTTCTTTGTTGTAATACTTAATGGTTAAAAGTTTTAGTTTTTTCCCAGAGTACTCAAACCACAACAAATTAGCAGTACGTCTTTTGCATGGTAGTAATGAATAAAATCGTAAGTATTTTGTACTCGGGTACTCGAAACTATAACAAGTAAGTAGTTAGCAAAAATGCGTTCGTTTGTTATATGAATAGAAGTAACAATGTGTGTACCTGAGTACACAACCTATAACACGTAGTAAATAATATAACACCGCTTATCCGTTGTAATAATGAATAAAAGTGACAATTTGTATACTTGAGTACTCAAACTACTTACTACGGTGTCTAAATATCAAATATAAGTGAATAAGTATGAGTACTTACATCTTTGTTGATGATTCTTTTCTTTTTTAAACAACACTTGCTAAGTGATTTCAATAAAAGCCTCTAAGCACACCAACAAGACTGTTACGTCGTTATGGTGAAGGGGGTATATTTATAGGTTTCAGTAACTTTACATGTGTTAGTTTTTATCATACAGATCATAGCAATAGCAAGCTAAGCGTTATAGCCAAATTCGTATTCTCAATTATTGATATCGCTCACACACAAACAAAACACAGGTATCACAGTGCATAGCTACTGCTGCACGCTACTTTAAAATGAATCACATTAGATGGATGTCTAAATGAGAAAAGGTCATAAGTAACACCCTTCGTAAAACATTCAATTCTAAACTTTAATACTCTTAGAATAAGAGATATGGTTTGTACCCAATATCATTTTAATTCTGTTAAAATTTTGTAAAAAAAAACATTACTTTTGTTTAAATCTGGTAGCGAGTGGACGTGTACCTTCGAGGATATAAGCAATGTCGGTAAGTATTATATTATATTCAGTCCAGAGTAAAACGGTAAAAAATAATTGTACTCAATAAGTGTACTCACCCGGAGTATTGGTCATAATGTATAATGTTTTTATTTCAGGACACTGAAGATCTTTTTCCATTCATCTCCGCCAAACCATTTGACTTAAGTCGCAGCCCTGAGTCAGAAAACCAAGGCGAGGATGTTGTCGGTCCCATAAGACATACAAGGAGACAAACCAAAGTTGGTTTCTACACGAGCATGAAGAAACCATCCAAGAAAGCAACAAAAATCATCAAAATTGAAGTGTACGACGCACAAACTCTAAAAGAACAAAACCAATGTGAGCCTGAAATCAGTGCTCAATATGTTGCTCAAAGCATATTTGATAATGTGTATTGTGACGTTAGAAAAGTGTTAAAAGATATACAAGATACGCTGTACCAATAATTTAATATTCGAATAACTATGTAACCTATGTAATAATAATAATGATGTACCTCTATGTAATAATAATAATGATATTTTGTTAAATAGTATTGATAGTAAGTAAACGATTTGTATATTATTCTTCAATGAAATAAAGTGAAATTGGTAATATCCTTGTAAGAATTTCTCTTTAATACCTACCCACAAACACTATCATTATATTGTTTGAAAATCTTGTGTAACACTTGAATAATTATATAAAAAATATTCTCAATTTACTATAGTCTCGCATAATTATGCAAGACAATAATATAAACAGAGACTGTAATGTCCTACCTGAATAATAAAGTTCTCAGATTCACTATCAGTACCTATTTAGCAACAAGACCACTTTACCTCACATACTTACATGAGTAGTTCATTTGTACTCCAATATTTAAAACGTTTTTTAAACGTACAGGAAAATACGATAAGATTTTTTATGACAAATGCATATTCACAAATGGTTTTGAGAAAGTATTATGGTTAAGAGATATTATATTAGAAAATAAGTTCAAACACTTATGACTTATTATCATGCTTATGAGCTGAATTATAATATAAAATAGGAAGTCCGGCAGGCAATTCTCCTGGGGGGGGATGGATCTCAGATTCTCAGATTAACGAGTAAGTACTTACTCAGTTAGGTACTCCTAAATCTAAAAATACTATTATTAATTAGCAACAAAACTATTTACTTACCTCACATACTCGTACTAACATGAGTAGTTCATTGGTACTCCAATTTTACCACGTTTTGACTACAGTATAATACAATAAGTAATATATAAAATTGGGAAGTCTGGCGCGCGCTTCTCCTGGGTATGGATCTAGAGTCCCCAGAGTACTGGAGTTCACAGATACAAGAGTACCTGAGTACTCGAGTTTCAGTGAGCGAAACGCCCAGAGACAGCGCCTCCCAAGAGGCGCTCTTGTTCTGGCGTTTCGCTTATCCTGAAACTCGAGTACTCAGGTACTCTTGTATCTGTGAACTCCAGTACTCTGGGACTCTAGATCCATTCCCAGGGAAGCGTGCGCCAGACTTCCCAATTTTATACTACTCCCATAGTCATCTATCCTCACCACTTTGAATAACAGAGAAAATAAAATGGCGCGTGTCTAAAACTCACATGGCTAGAGTCATCTGTGACTATCACCAAGACCTATAATTTAGTTTGTAGCATCGATGTAAGGTGTCACCACTAGTATCCAATGGGTAGTTTTCGAGATATTTGTGATTGGCGCACTTGCTCACTAGGCGCACTTTGCCCCCCTCACTTAATGTATCCAATATTAATATTAACTTTTAATTAGTTTTTTTTTTAATATAATATTAACTCTGGCTTTTATTCTCTCGCAGACGGTGTGAAAAGTAGAGTATGCACCTCGGGATAAAACATGTCTTCGCCTTGGCGGCTGGAAACCCTCGCTTCACTCAAGACTCGAGTCCCTCGTTACGCTTGGAGTCCAATATGCCACCCGTGACGCTTAGACATTGCTTTACTCCCTTGGTACATAATTTACTATTATTTTTAAGTTCGTAATTAAGCAAATACTTAATATTCGCTGGGAATCAAGCCCCTGAGTTAAATATAAGTTACACATAATCTCTTCATTCATCTTACCGTTCCTACGAGGTCACCGTGACTAATCTGAATTATCTACGCTATTATCCGTATTTTTGTTGTTTTTATTAGCATTTGTAGTTTTAAGAATTACCATGTGTATATAGGTACATTATGGGGTAAATGCGTTATATTTGATGTTTAGTTAGCGGCCCAAAAATACAGTGGCTACATTCATACTTTGGTTTGTTTATGTACATATTTGTTTTGTGATGATATAAATCTTGGATTCCTCGTATCATACATTTAGGTGCGTAACGGTTAGAATTAGGGATTACCAGTTTTTGAAGTGTTTATAGGTAACAACTTGACAACAGATGCGTTTTTTAAACCAGTGACAATAGTTTTCATATGAGGTACGTCATTAGCCTATATACTTACTGTGCTATAGCTTGGCAAGTCATCGCTACATTTGATGGGTATTGGCTTAATCACCATGCTAGCCAAATGCGGTTGGTGATCTCAAACCAGTGCTATGCATCATAAAAATCCGAAACACCTTTGGTCCGACCAGAGAATTGAACCAAAGACACAGAAGAGTGATTCCTAGGACCTACGGATTACGGACCTAGCGGATTGCCACTCGGCCTTCAAGGCGTTTCAATACTCATAATTTTATAACAATATTTATTACATTTATTAAACAGAACGCCAAAACTTATTTGCGACAAATAACTTACCTACGACATCCGTAATACATAATAAAAAAATAGCAAGTCAGCTTTTTCTATATACCGTACGGGTGTTTATACATTCTCTCTGTATACATAATCTCTGTAGTTAGTCATAGTCGAGAGACGGGCCACCTTTGCGCAGGCGCCTCGTTCACAGCCTACCTGTGGAGTCATATATTGGAGTCATGCCATAAAGGTCCCGGATTAGCCTGGTGACAAGAAAGGAGAAATACTGGACCTATTTTGGGTATATGTCCCTCCCCCTACCCTGTCATGCCGAGGCCTTTGGAGCTGAATGGGACGTGGGGTAACCTTCGTTCACTGCGGATCTCCTCATTTCTGGTTCAATCACGCAGAGAAACCCCGAGCATAGCCGAGTGATCGAATCAGAAATGAAGAGATCCGTTGAAGAATAAAGGTTACCGATATAGGTCGCAGGACAGATGGCCGCTGAGGCGGAACAGTTCTCGAGTGGCGACCGCGTGTGGGCAGGCCTCCAACAAGATGGACCGACGATCTAGCAAAGGTCGCGGGTAGCCGGTGGATGCGAGCAGCACAAAACCGGTCGTTGTGGAGATCCTTGGGGAATTCCTTTGTCCAGCAGTGAGCATCTTTTGCCTTAGATGATGATGATGATGGGGCGTGGGGAGTCGGCCAAGCCTGAATTTGATATTGGTACTGCGGGAAAAGTTCAATAAGTACTTTTTTTTATACGTAGCACGGCAAATGACTCCATTTCACCTGATGGTAAGTGAATATGGAATCCAGATGCGACGACAACTGGTGCAGCGTGAAAACGCAGCATCAGTTACCCTCACTCTGCCGGCTCACGAGGTGCCTCTTCACGCCTCGTTTGAAGGACCCCATATCATAGGAAAACGTGTGCTGGCAAACTATTCCATGTTTTGGAGGTGCGACAAAGAAACTAGTCACCAAATTTCTTAGTGCGCGATGGAATATTTGAGACAGTGAAGCGGTGACTCCGGAGAGCAGCACGTGTACTCCTATGGAGGAAGGGAGAAGGTGGGATGAGTGGTGTGACTTTTAAAATTATTGAAGTATGGGATCACCGATATCTTAGTGCTCAGGGTGAAGGATAATAGTCACGATCATTAGCGTGTATGCACTTTTTACTAGTTTTGACTCTTATTCCATTGTATTAAGAGTTACATTGCATGTTTACATGTTACAGGTTTTAGTGGGTCGTCGGCAAGAACATTGGCTAACCCCACATACTTCGCTGAGTTGGAGCCCTGCGAAGTGATTCGAGAAGTGAATTTCCTCAGTATATAAGAAAAGGTCGCCGACATACGAATGTGGACATTTTAAAATAGCAGAATAAGACTCAGCTTCAAGGCGTTTGTGGTGCGAGTCTCACAATCGAAGTTGGACTGCTACTTCTAGCCGATGGCATTGTTATATAGACTTTTCGTGGGGATTTCCCTAATCGCCACAAATATTACACACTGGTGTCAAAATAATTAGAAACATTGTTTAAATTTATTTTACATAACGACAAAAACATATTTGATTATTTTGTGGGTAAGGTAAACCTTGTGGTTTGTCTATGCAGCAATGTAGCCTGGGAATTATAATAATTAGATAAGATGTAATCCCTCCACTTATTGCTTATTTAAACGGCTGGACCGATTTGGATGAAATTTTCTGTGTATGTTCAAGGGGACGAGAATGGTTTAAATTTATAATTGGACCCGGTAGGTAGCGCTGCTATGGGGGTCCAACATGGAATACGAGTGTTCTTAAGCGGACGAATGATTTGTTTGCTTTGTTATCATGGAAACTGTCAACGTTTTGTTTATTTTGTCACTGTCAAAGCGGTACGAAGTCCGCCGGTCAGCTAGTTATTTATAATAAGCAATAAGTAGAATGATCCTGCTTTAAATATAAAGCGTAGCGTAAACGCAACATAATATTTAGAGTAAACAACTGTCTTGCAAAAAATAAATTGACAATCATAGCGATATAGTGTTATTCAGTGGCGAAGGATCCATACATACCGATTCCCATCGGCTTCCTTATTAAAAAACCCATTCCAGGGATCCACCATGCAGATCCTAATAATTATGTCAGTAATTATTGTGACCAATTAGTTAAATATACAGATATACAGACAAATATACAGATATATATGGATTTTATTTCCATGTTTATTATTGTCTGATTTGTAATTTCTTGGCCGACTTACCTTCGCCGTATTTCGACCCCTCGCCACTAGTTAGTATGCTTTTCTTGCTGCGATTGCAATAACTAAAGTATATTAATGCAGTACCACAAAATTAGGAGAGTGCAGCAGTCGGTATGCTTCGTACATACCGCCCGCCATCGAGCAACGCATAAATAGATCGAACAGTCCGAGCGCAGCTTTTTTTTTATCTAAAAAGGAGGCAAACAAGCACGCGGGTCACCTGATGGCAAGTAATCCCCACCGTCCATGGACACCCAAAACCAAAGTAATCGCAGATGCGTTGTCGGCCTTGAGGAAGGAGTTGGATCTTGTAGGAATTGGGAGGGGGAACGGGTGAGAGATGGGCCTCCGGTACTTTCACTCACCGAACGAAACAACAGCAACGAGTGCCATTATTTCACGCTGATATTCTGTGAGAGGGTGGTATTACGCCGGGCGAGCTGGCCCATTTCGTGCTGCAACAAGCGTGGCTCTACCACTCAGACAGTGTCACTCATTTAGCACCACCCAGGGGTCACGTGTAGGGTCACAACCTTCGGATGCGAGTAACATTGACCCCCAAATCTAGCTGTTGGTAGATTCCGCGTCCGTGAGCGCTTGTCAATGAAAGCGTTGCTCGAGCGCATTTGTAGGAAGCGTACGTTCTGCAGTCTCCTTACTTTGAGGCAGTGCCAGTCGCACTTTTCAGTCACAATTACTTGGCGGCTTTACCAAAGAGTTTAGTTAGTGCAAAAATAATTTAATGTTAGTACTAAGACGTGGATTGGGCATGTCAATTATAGAACGAGCAGACCTTGGAATAGTTCCATATTTTAATCATTATACGTTATTTAATTTGTAGCCACAACGCAGCTTATAGTTTGTGTGTCATTGACAAACAAATATGAGCTAGTTTTGAGCAAACTCTGTTATCTATTATAGATATTTTTATAATTGGGCATTTCGAGCGGTTGACAAAATCTTTAAGAGATAAGATCAAATTGTACCTATATGTCCAAGAATGCCATGTTTCGTTGTATAATTCACGTTTTACCTATACAATTACAAAATAACATGACTGTAATATAGCTTAGGTACTAACGACATTCAACTGACCGTGAAATTGTTAAAATTTGTATTTATTATCATGATTATACTCCTCTAGACCAAATTCAACTGATTTTCTGTGTTAAAACTACTACTTACTCGCATATAACTTTGTGCAAATTTTGATGCGAACAAATTACAATTTTGAAAAAAGGGTTGATAAAATTTCAACGATCAGGATTGGAACCTGCGCCCGATGACATGCCGGGTCAGGTTATTTATTTTTTGATATATTTATCATTAAGTATCATTATATATTTATCATTATTATTATTATTTTGCTTCATTTATAACATACACATTATTCTAGTATGTTTTCATAGTTTCACTGATCTTACTCGTAGTTTATTAGCTTTCTCCATCCGACTGGTTGTCTGGAAGAAATCGCTTGAAAGCGATAAGACCGCCAAATTGTAACTTTATAATTTTTTTTTTGTTCATGTTTATGTTTTATAGTGTTGCAATAAAAGTATTAGTTAGATTAGAGGAAAGGAGTATAGATATGAAAATTGTGTATTTACATTTTATTTACAGTTACCTATGTTTATGTATGCACAACTAAATATGTATATTTAATATATATTATTTATAATATTTCTTTGTACACCACATTGTTAGTCTTCCCTGCGGGCATCAGCACGAACAGCTCCGTGCAGCAGGTGACGCGCGAGCACGCCACGTAGAGCTGCCCGTGCGAGAAGCAGCCTGTGCGCAGGTCCACGCCGGCGGCACGCAGCGTCTGCCCCTGCAACTTGTTGATGGTCATGGTGAAGCAGACGCTTACGGGGAACTGTAGGCGCTTGAATCGGAACGGGAAGTTGCTCGGGATGAGGGGGATGCGCGGGATCAACACGCCTTCTCCAGCGCCGCACCCCGTCAGGATCTGCGCCTCGATGAGGTTTCGTTGCAGCTGCACTGCTTTTAACGGGGTTTCGTTGCATAATTTCGGAGGCGACAAATTCCAAAGAAGCATGATCGGAATTCCAACTTTCAGGGTTAATGTGTGTGATGGGAGTCCTGAAGCACTCAATGAGTTTAGAAACTCCACCGGGTATGTTGTGACGTTACTTTCATCCAAGATAGTGTTGATGGAATTATATACTGCCTGTTTACCTTCGATTTCCGCCAATATCCGTGCATTAACTGCCGCTGTGTAACCCAAGTGTTCACACGTCGCGTCACCTGGCTCAGGTCTCCGTATACACTCCGAATGAGGTCTTCAACGGACGGAACGATCCTGCATAACGTCTCTGGTAATCGAACCAAACCGTTGGTTTCCTCCAGAAGTCCTTCTCCAACCTGAAGCAGTACCCGGGCGAATTATTGGACATGTGAGCCTCCTCCTTGTTGGACTCGCATATTCTCAGTCAGGCGCAGCTTCTGCACGCTCGGCCACAACACCGATCTCTTCAGGCAGACATTTACCTCGTCGGCTTGAGTGCCACGCGTCACGATCGGCAAAGTCTGGCGGAAGTCAACAACATTGTAACGCCATCCATTGCGCGCGCCGCTCTTCTTAGTCTTGGAGCATCCGATCTACGGCTTCTACGGCCTTTTTATGCGCCATAGTATACTCGTCCCAGACGATCAAACTGCATTCCTGTAGAACTCTGGCTTTATCACAGTTTCTTGATACACCGCAGACAGGAGTTTCCGTGCTGTCCAAATCTATTGGGATCTTGAAAGTTGTGTGAGCCGTTTTGTCACCAGGCAGTAACGTAGCAGCGATTCCCGAAGACGCCACAGCTAGCGCGATTTTTCATTGTTTCCTCGCTTCTGCCAGTAGGATACCAGTAAGGAACGTCTTTCCGGTGCCTTCTGGCGCGTCCAAGATGCCGTTTCCGCCGAAAGCGAAGCGGCCTGCCTGGCTAGAGCGCTACTGAGTCTCTTACCGCGGTCTTCCTCAGACTCCTGAGATCGTGCGCCTTGTAGCTTCAATGCGTTGCGAGACTTTTGCAAAAGATTCGTTTTTTTTCAGGAAGGCATGTTAATGCGTACAAAATGTCCCAAATCGTTTGTCATCTATGTTTGTCATTGTCATTTACTCAGTAAATGTCAGAGAATAATGTTTATTTTTTCAAAGTTAGGTATTCGTGGCCATTATTATTATTACGTGCGTATAATAAAAATTAGGTTTAATAATAATTCATAACGGAATGCGTAACTATGTTTATGTTGTTTTTCGATTACTTAATGTTTAAATGTCACAACGTATTAGTTTCAGCGCCATCTGTTAGTTAAGCAGGGTACTCGAACATGTTTGAAAAAAAGTTTGCACCTTTTTCCTAAGTAGGCGCCATTTCAGGTGCAAACTTAACTCAATCGTGTGTATTGGCTACCCCCCCTTTAAGAGGTTAAATTTTTATAGCCTACAATCTGTCCGGGAACTTTCTCGACAGATTAGTAAAGTTTGCATTAAAATCCGTTCAGCCATTTTCACGTGATGCGCGGTCAAATAAACAGACAAACAGATAAACAGACAAAAATTCTAAAAACTGTTGGAACGTGTTCTGTTATCGATTCTAAGTATCCCCAGCCAACTTTTTTTCGAATATCTTCTATGTACAGATTTTCGACCCTCTTTAGCTTTATTATATGTATAGATAGATGTATAGATACGACTATTGTGATTTTCCATATTTTTTTTGTTCTATTGTAAGAATGACAATCACGTGTTAACCTGCTAATGAAACTACCATTTAACTGTTTAGATTCCAAAAAAAGTTGCTTGATTCTAAAACAAATGTTCACTTGCTAATTGATGTGACTAGCAAAACAATGTTTGCTAATCCGTGAAATACGTCGGTGATTTACATGTTCTCCGTCACATATGTATTAAGTTCGAGTTTTATTTACCATTTTTGATTATTGAATATGCCCCCTCCCAATCCTAAAAATGCCACTACATATTTACATGATACACCGCATAGGCTCACGACACACGGTTCGGTGGTAGCATGCGCGTCGGGTCGTTACATTCCCTAAGATATGGTTGAGTGAAGCGATGGCTGATTCATACATGTCATACTCGTGAACGGGTGCCGCCTGTGGGGGCTGGTCTTCTCTTGAATACTATTATTTTTATTATTGTTAACCATAGCTTAACTTTGTTTTTTCTTAGACATTTTTTGACCTTTCTGTACCAAAAGGGGAAAGGAGGATATAACCACTAAAAACTCCTGCACTTTTCCTTACCTGCCGCCAGGAAGAAGTTGGTAGCACTGCCCTAGGAGCTGGTAGGCGCGCTTTGCTATGTGGGGTTTTCCCTTTCAGCTCCCGACTCCCTGCTTAGGCCCGAGGGTCTCGACAGGAGTTCAGGGGAAGAAGAAGCCTACCCACTAAAATCCACTGTCCCCTTCAGGTGCCATAAGGGTGACTGGAACCAACGGTTATGTCTTCGATTAGCCCTTCCTCGTTTTTTTGCCCCTCCTTAGGCACCCACCACAAAAGTAGAGCCCCCCTTGGGATCTACGAATATAGCAACACATTATAAATATAGTCATTCATATTATTATTTATTGTGTAAAGACCCAAAGTTATGTGCCAGTGATGTCACTTTAGTTTGTTGTTGCATCTTTTAGCATAATTAACACTTCGAGATTAATGAACAACCACGGAGGTCGGTAAAACAGCATATAAAAAAAAAACATGAAAATTGTCTGACGTCTGACGTATCAGAGTATTAATAACTAGCTGACCCAGCGGACTTCGTACCGCATTTCTTTTTTTTAATATAAGCATTGTTACTCAGCGCTAATGTAGCATTCTAATGATGAAAGAATTTTTTAAATCGCCCAGTAGTTTTTGAGATTATTCGTTGCAAACATACATACAAAAATACAAAGCTTTCCTCTTTATAATATTAGTTTAAATAATTTAAGGAGTAACGTGATTAATGTGACGCTCGATGCAATCCATTAAGTTAACTAACCGCCGTCGGTGTAGTGGTTAAGACCACCGCCGGTTTCAGACCCTGAGGTCCCGGGTTCGATTCCCAGCGGGGGGATACGAGGGCTTGCTTTAAATACACTTGGCTAAGTACTACCATCTTATGTAAATATGTTGTGTTCTGAGAGGTAGTGACAAGATAGTTAGTTTCTCAGTGGTTGCGGATGCCGGATGTAGCGCGCTTCCATCTTATCATCACAAAGGCCATGTGCCTATCCGTAAGGAATTAAAAAAGTCAAAGTCAAAGTCAAAGTCATTGTCAGATCATTTATTCAACATAAGCCTTCACAGGCATTCATAGACGTCAAAACTATTAACCAAAAAACTAAAAAATTTGTTTAGTATAAACTACCTTTTTTATGTTTTTTTATTCATAGTTCGGCAAAAGACTCTACTCCACCTGATGTTAAGTGGAAACGGAGTCCAGGCGCAAGGACAACTGGTGCAGCGTGAAAACAACGCAGCATCAGTCACCCTCACCGTGCCGGTCCACAAGGTGCCTCTTCACGCCTCGTTTGAAAGACCCCATGTCATAGGAAGAAGAGAAAACGTGTGCTGGTAGACTATTCCATCTTTGGAAAGTGCGACAAAGAAACGAGTTACATAAAAATTATAAATTACATGTAAATTTCTACAGCGGTGACTCCGGAGAGCAACACGTGTACTCCTATGGAGGAAGGGCGAAGGTGGGATAAGGTCAATGAGTTCTTCAGAGCACTCGCCGTGGTATGAGCCGTAGAAGACGCAGAGTGACTCTACGCAATTGCAAGGGCTCGAGAGCATTAATGACCTCTGCATTTCCGATAATGCGTATAGCGTGCTGCTGCAATCTGTCCAAGGCATCGAGAAGACACACGCAAGACCGCACCTGTGTCTTGTACAAAAGGCACAACTGATCTGGCGTGAAGAATCGCCTCACCCCGTTCAGGACACAGAGTTTACGTGACACTGTTTTTATCACGGCTTTGATATAGTCCCTGTGGTTCAGATCGCAGCGAATCTCCATACCGAGCATGTTAATACTGCTCTGCAGGCCGAGTGATGTGCCTTGAAGAGAGGGAAGTGGTATGAATGTCGACTTTTTTGCCGTGAACGCGCATATCTATGTTTTCTTAGCATTGAACTCAACAAGGTTATTGGAGCCCATTTAGTTATGAAGTATAATACTCGATTGAGCTCAATGACAAGATTTACTCGTTTCTCTTCAGTCTCGACCTGCCCAGCGGTTGGGTGACCATTATACCCACCGTGCACTGTACTATCATCTGCATAGTAATGAATATTTCCAAGTGGAAGCATATCATTGATATGCAGAAGGAACTGCGTGGGGACAAGAGCGTTCCGGCATACAACCTGAAAAAAACGAGAGACGGTAAAAACTAGTTAAAACGGGGGACAACTCCGCTGCACACGTTTTTAAAAGTATTGCTGGGATGCCATCAGGGCCATTAGCTTTCCGAACATCGATTGACTGCAGCTCCGCACGTACATCACACTGCCTGATTAATATCAGGCATAGTGTGGTCACAGTGAGAAATTGTAGGTGGCTGTGCATTGCAGTCATCGATTCGGGAGTTAACCGCAAAGAGTCCGGCTTTCTTCTGCGGCTTGTGAGCTAAAGATCCATCAGGACATCTCAGAGGTGGCAGCGAGAGTTGGCAAAAGTTAGATTGCACGGCTTTGGCTAGACGCCAGTAGCTACGGCTGTCCGTAGGATGCGTCAGTAATTCTTGGCCAACCCGTGCAATGCGCTGGGTATCAGCTCTAATGTAAGCCTTCTTGCAGGACTTGGTGGTATTGTTATAAGCTGCTTTCAGTGTGCGAGTATCAGGATCTCCTTGGGCTGAACCTCTGATCAAGCGCAGTATGCCGTCTGCCTGCCTACCTATACTAAACTAAACTTCTACTAAGTGAACCCAATGCTATTGTAATTTGAAATCTGGAAGACGATTGTTTTTCATCGCATATCACATCATCACATCACCGACTCATTTTATAGCCCGTTGCCGGGGCACGAGCCTTCCCTATGGATGGATAGCGAAAACGGGCCATAAACCACCACGGGTACCAACGGCTTTACGTGCTTTCCAAAGCATGGAGGAGCTCGAGATGATAAACTTTTAGTCACCCATCCGATGACGAGCCTTTGCGTTGCTTACCCTCAGCATCGCAGACCGGGTGTGTCAACCACTGTGCCATCGAGCTACTCCATTGCACATTATGTTTAGTAATTATTATTTAAATCATTTGAAGCCCTTCATCATCATCAGCTCATTTTATGTCCCCACTGCTGGGGCACGAGCCTTCCCTATGGGTGGATAGGGAGAACGGGCCTTCAACCACCACGCGGGCCCAGTGCGGATTGGTGGTTGTTAACGACTGCTAATGCAGCCTGGACCAACGGCTTTACGTGCCTTCCGAAGCACGGAGGAGCTCGAGATGATAAACTTTTGGTCACCCATCCGATGACCGGCCTTTGCGAAAGTTGCTTAACCTCAGCACTCGCAGACCAGGCGCGTTGACCACTGCGCCATCGAGCTTCTTAAGTGCTATGAAACTGGCTATCTTACCTCTGATACTCGAAACACTATTATGACAATATTTTTTCAACATGTTTTAATAATACTATTATGAGCTAGACTGTGAAATATGGGTTCAAGTCACTAGACTAACGCTCCTATGGAGGTTAAACCAATTTCTCCCATTAGACGTAAACATCTCCACCAGGCAACCGACTTTATGGCTACAGACTTATATGATGATCGTAGCCAAGCAGACCAAGCACAATTAAAATATTAGGTTTTTTATAACATTATATTTTTTATACCAACGTTTTTTTTAAGTTTCTTAGTATCTATTTATGTTAACACTATACAAATTGTAGAGTAGTGTGTTTGTTTCACAAGCTAAATAAAGCAGATATTAAAAAGAAAAAAAAAATCAAATCCCTTCAAAGCTACAATGAAACAAAGGGTCAATTCCGCAAACAAAAAAGAAATCAATTTAAAAAAATATTGGGCGATAAAGACTCAAATGAACAACAACAACAACCGGTATTGACTTTTAGAAGTAAGACACCTATTAATAAGTACGAAAAAAACGTCAATTTCATAGGTAAGGACCCAATATTATGTTCAGACTGTTGGTTTAACCTCTCCTGCTTGGCTAGCTACCACTATTTTATTTTATTCAGGCGCTATAAAAACAATGCTCGACTTGGCGGCAAATGCACTACCGTGCCCCCAGATAATTTGTATGTTTTTGTTAAAAAGAAGCAATAAATGTTTTACTTACTTACTTACAATCGGGTGATATGAAGACCAAGAGTTTCCTTGATTTCCATTCTTGCGCCATCTCTGAGGTCCCGGGTTCAATTCCCGGTCGAGTCAATTTAGAGAAAACTATTTCTGAATTGATTTCGGGTCTGGGTGTTTTTCTATGTTTATGTATATTTATCCGTTATCTAATTTAACCATATTAACGAGTTTCAATAGAAGCTTATCTTGGGCTAGATAATTGGTGTGAGCGTAAACAAAATTTAAATTTTTACATTTTAAATTTAAATTTATGTTAAAAATACACAGGGTTTTCGAACCTTTTTCTATAGAATAGAATTGAATAGTGAAAACATTTAATAATGATAATGACACAACACAAATGACATTAGAATGTGGACACATGACATGAGCTGATTAAATTAAGAATTGTTACAAATTGCAATTAAAGTATGAGTCTATTTATTAAATATACATATTGTTTGGGATAATATGTCGGCCTCCGGGATCTGATAGTGCAATGCGTTAAGCACAGCAATTGCTCTAGAAGTTGGCACATTTTGAGCTCGACGCGTGCGTACCCCCTTGAGCTCAGCAAGAACTCTTGTTCGTTTGCGCAGCGCTCCTACGTCACCTAACGCCCCACTCATATGTCTTTCTAGGTAATGCGAGGCTAATGAACTTTTGCATCTTGAAGCGAGAGTATCCTGCCCCACCATATCGGACACAAACATCGACATTTGTAGATGTACCTGAGAAATTTGCGTTGTACCTTCTCTATCATGTAGTCGTATTTATGTTCATATGGGTCCCAAACAATCGCGCTATATTCGAGCTTGCTTCTTACATAGACATTGTACAGGAGAAGAGGTATTCTTACATCGCTAAAATGAGAGCTAATTCTCATTACAAACCGACTTTATTCGCGCTTTTACATAATTCCTCGATATGTTTCCGAAACTCTAGGCGCGAGTCGAGTTTGAGCGAAAGTCACGTATTTCATTTCGTTCCTGCAAAGTAACAGCGTTGAGCGTATAGCTAGCTTCAATTGTAGCGGAGGATCTGCCAAATTCCATGACACCACACTTGTTCTCATTGAATTGAAGGTGGTTATCAATGGTCCATTTGGCTACAGCTTCGATGTCTCGCTGCAGCAGCTCCGCATCCACATGACTGCCAACAGCTAGGTACATCTTCAGGTCTCCCGCAAACATCTGACATTTCGCTGTAGTGATCACTTCGGGTAGGTCATTGATCATAATTAAGAATTGAGTTGGGCCCAGTGTACTGCCCTGACTTACCCCTGATCGCGTAAAATAAAAGTCCGACCTATACCCAGCAACCTCCACATACTGCTTTCTGTCTCTGAGATAGCTAGCAAATAACTGCAATGATTTTGGATTGAATCCTAGAGATGCCATTTTTTCCAGCAGGACATCGTTATCCACTAAATCGAAGGCCTTTTTAAAGTCTAAATATGCCACATGAACCTGCTTTTTATCATCCATTGCACGGTAAACATAATCAACAAAATTTATGTGGTTCGTAGTTGTAGAGCGGCCCGGCCGGAAACCGTGTTGCGAGTTGTTTATTAGCATATTTATTTGCCTTATCTCCAGGATTGACTCCAACATTTTAGCGAATACTGAAAGGATTGCTGTAGGCCTAAACTGTTTCACATCAGATCCTGATGTTTTAGGGACCGCAGTGACTCTTGATATTTTCCATTCTGATGGATAAACTGATTTTTGTAGCACTAGATTATAAATATAAAGGAGGGGTTCAAAGAGGACCGAAATACAGTCCTTGACTAAGAAAGGGGTATAAGATCCGGGCCTACTGCACTTCGCCCTTTTAGCTTCATAGCAGCAGTACGTAGATCCCGGCAATCGATACGCTCCACAGCTACCCTTTCAGATGTATTAACAATTTTTGAGGAGGAACACCAAGGTTTGGCGGGTTGTCTAAGAATACAGATCCAAAGTATTCGGCAAATGCGTTAGCCGCATCTTGGCCCACGACAACTTTTACTTTAAACATGCATTCCACGTTTTTACCTCATACCAGCCCAGTTTGAATGGCTATCGATGTACGAGGTGACAATTATAATAATAAGTGAGTGTGCTACTACCGGAATTAACTACTTTATAAGCAAGAGGTTTTTGAAAAAAATAACAATGCATTTGTCTGTAAAGATAACAAACAAAACAAAATACACATGCAAAATACAGGATATTTGACGGTTTTGTAATAGTCTGAAGTATGACGTAGTGTGTACCTACGTGTTCCAATATCTGATCTTTAACTTTATGAACACTACTTGTGTAGTATTCTTTATTCCTTCCATAATTATGTATACAGCCTACCATTTCTATTATATTAATTGGCACCTCTTTCAATTTATTTTTTACATAAAGTGTCAATTAAGGTTGTTATTTCAATATTTTTTTATTTATGGAAATTAAATGAAAAATATTTATTCGTAGCATCTGTGACAACTTAACATAATGGCGGTTGTTGGGGTGGACATGGTCTACATTGATATGAACATGGATTACATTTAGCCCATGGACAAACGCCCATTTAATCCCATGTTAATGAGCGATGATAAATGCTTTTATATGTTTCCCAAACCCCTTGAGGTTCAGTAAAGATGTAGGACCTTACTAAGACGTCACGTGGAGACTTCTCGAGTCCGTCAGTTGCACTGTTTCATTTTTAGCCAAACCATTCATGAACGTTCACATACACTTATTAATCCTCATTATTTGACATTGCTAATGACCCTTACATTTCTTTTCATTAAACAAAACCGCAAACATGACTCTACTTCCCCGCCAACAGTCCCTTTAAGATAGATCAGAAAAACAGTTCGCACCTCTGTCACGTCACGCCGTCTCGTCTAAGTTAAAAACTGCGCAGGGTCAGTGGGCTAACATTATAAGAGTGTATTGGCGTTCAGTGGCGGCTCGAGTCCGCTGTGGAGTGCGCGGGCGCATATGACTGTGCGCTTTTCCGTTACAAGTGTTGCTTTAGTGAACTTTCAGGGAAACTTGCCGAGGTGAGATATTGGTGTTTTTGTTTTTTTTTACAATAGATTCAACCTGCGGTTTGTGTGAGGTGGAAATATGAGAGGTAACGTTTTTTTTAAATAACTTTGGGAACTGGAAACTTTTTTATTTTACATTTTTAATAGAAAAAATAAGAACGTAATTCTTTAACATTTGAGATGAATTAATTATTAGTTAAGGATGATTTTTTTTTAATCTCGTTAATGTTACTTAGTCCTAAACTTAGCAATATTACCTATCTATAATATAGCTTGTATATAAGGATACTAACTAAAGGATAGTGATGCGTTAAACAGTCTTATAGACATGTAAATAAAAGTAATGAGTACATTAAGATTTGCCGCATGCGAGACGCGAACTTGCGACCGTGAGTTTCGCAATCAGGGTCAATAACCATAGTACTGAGCCGGGTTCGTTTGGTGTATTAACAATGATTTATCAAAAATAGTTAAATTATTACCAATACGATATTTAACCTTTTACGTGGGAACGTCAGCAGTGGGACGTTTAATGGTGATGATGATAAATATAACGAAAACATAACATTTTTTTTTTGGTTAAACATAGATATTTAAAATTAAACCTACCTAAAGTAAATTTTTACTTTTTTTTTATTTACTTTTTTATTTTTAAGTGCTAATTGCTGCACAGAAGCCGAATTAAATATTTATAAAATACAGTGAAAAATCAAATGACTACCCGACCCAGCCAGGAATCGAACCTGGGTCTTCCGCAATCCGGGCTGTTGCACCGACCATTATGCTACCGGGAAAGCTGACGTATGCACTAAATCTTTACAATGCATTTTAATTTTTTTTTTAAACTAAAAAGCCGCCCGTCTTGCGAAAGACCCAGGTTCGATTCCTGGCTGGGTCGGGTAGGCATTTAATTTTTTCACTGTATTTTATAAATATTTACCTACAGTCAGTTGACTTGTCCCGCAGTGGACTGGTGTGGGCTGATGATGATGATGATGATGAAAGTCTACTATGTCATGTTGCTTAAATCTCCTTAATTATGTTGTACATAATACGCGAATAGAAAATTTAATTTCCTTTTTTAAACACAATGCGCGCATGGAGGATTGTAAAATTTGGAATAGTCAAAGTTTGAGGAGAAGGAGCACCGAAAGATACTATTTATGTATGTATAATATGACGTAAGTACTTAAATAATATGTTTTACTTTTTATTTTTAAGTGCTAATTCAAATTTATACGTTACTAAATGGTCGCTCAATTGTTGAAAAACGACAGTAATTCACAGAATATACAATCTAATTTAATATTTAATACATGTTATTATAATAATATACAATATTTATAAAATACAGTATTAAAAAAAATGCCTACCCGACCCAGCCAGCAACCGAATCTGGGTCTTCCGGTTCTATTAATTTTCTTTCACTGTATTTTATAAATATGTATATTTTTTTCAGCTTCAGTACCTGCATTGATGGATATTGTGTATTTCATAAATATTGTGTATAATATATGTTAAATTACATTGTATACACATTGTATATTATGTGAATTACTGTCGAATTTCAACCATTGAGCGACCATTAGTAACATAGGTATAAATTAAACAATAGAACAAGCAAGCGCTTTGCTCGGCTATTGTACTAACAAAATACAATTTAACTGTTTTTCTTTCTATAAGTGTTAATATACAAAAGAGCCATTCTGTTGCGGTGCCTTGAATAAAAAAAATTAAATCCTAGACCATACGCGAGGTGCTATCTAAGACCTACCTAAAGTTTGCTCTGTAATTATCATGTATAAGTATACGACCTCTACATTGCTATCGCAGAAAGTATACCTACTACTATATGTTTGTAATATGTATTATATTTATTTAACACAGCCAAATTTGTTAGAATTTAATGTTAATTATTGTGTGTGTTTTACTATTTTATGCAATATGGCCCGGCGCCACCGATTTTATAAATTCGAAGTGTTCGCCATCTGTCTAAAATTTCCATTGTCTGTATAATATCGGTTCAAAACGACAAGATCGTAATGATGACTTGATTTCTTGATCATGGATGATTGGATGGCCTTTGCCCAGCAGTGCAGGGCACCAATCAACCAGTTCCACATCCCATCTTTGTTAGAGTCAAGTCAAGTTTATATCCAGGCTGATTTCAATTCAATTCAATTTGAAATCATTTTATTCAGTTCAGGCTATAAGTAGGTCTTGTGAATGTCACTATGCCATCGGTTCGTAAGTCTACTCTGGGCGGGAGATCTTGTACTGAGAAGAACCGGCAAGAAACTCAGCAAGTGTCCAGCTCTTTTTTTTTTTTATTTTTTTTTAATTTTCTTTTTTTTATTCTCTTTTCTCCCTTACAGCGTCAAAAATATTGGAAAATGCCCGATCATAGCAGGACACATTCGTTTCATTTACGTTATAAACTTAATGATATATTGTTACAATTATTTAAAAGTATAGAATCTGTAGAAAGTTCGAGATAAAATCAAATTGACAGATACCTTATTTATTTCTTTGCTTGACACAATACTGTGTACTTAACTAATTAGGTTTAACGTTAAACAAACAAGGACGCTTAAATTATTAAGTGAAGACGTCCATTCATTCCATTTATCAGTGTTAAATATTAATTGTTAAGATTTATTAACAATATCATTATGTAATGAATGTATTCCTTATCGAAGTCGTTTGGCTGCTACACTGATGTTTATGATCAGATTAAATATTTTTTTTATATATAAAGGACAACCAATTAAACTGACACCAGATGAATACAAGAAGGAATCAAATAAAGTGTTGTGGCATGGCATGTAAACGTGAAGTAACATTTTTTTGTCCTTATTTAATTGTTCTTAAAATTAAATATAAAGCCCTAACAATATATAGTTATTATTATTATTATTATTTCTGGTGGGGACGTCGCCGACCGAACGGACGATCCGCCCGCGCCTTCTGCGGGCCATTTCGTCCTTTTCCCCGTTCTCCCCTTTGAGGGAGTTAAAGGTTTATCCAGCCTTCACGGCGCCCCGTCGAATCTTTTTGTCTTTTTGGTGAATCTTGCTATCTGCTCCACCTTCAGATCCTTCAGGTCCTCTATGTCTAGTATATCCGACCCCCATAGCTCCCGTCTTATCTGTGAGTATATAGGGCACTCAGCGAGTAGGTGGAGGCTGGTCTCTTCGCTTTCCGTGCACTCCGGGCATATGGGGTCGGTTTTCACTCCTATCACTGTCAGATGTCTGTTCAGTCGGCAGTGTCCTGTTATGATCTCTATGACTAGCCTCATGTTCTCTCTGGAGAGTCCCATCAGTTTGCTAGTCTTTTTCTTGTCCATTCCCTTGATGAAGACCTTCGACTGTCTCATGCCCTTCGAGGATCTCCATCTTCGGTTGGTTTCTACTGTTATACTACAGCTGATTACTCCCTTGGTGATGTTGTGCGCTATTGACAACCGGGGTTCCGGTCCCACCAAGCTTTCTTCTGCTCCCTTTCTAGCTAATTCGTCGGCCTGTTCGTTTCCCGTGTTTCCCTCGTGTCCTGGGACCCACGCTATCGTCAGGTCCGCTCTTTCTGCCAGCCTTTTCAGTGATTCCTTGCATTCCTTGACGATTGCTGATGTCGTCTCTTCTCTGCCTAGTGCCTTCAGCGCCGCTTGGCTGTCGCTGTAGATGACAATCTTTCCTGTAATATTAAGGTGTTCGGCCATCTCAGCGCTTGCGATTATTGCGTATATTTCCGCCTGAAAAACACTGGCGAATCTGCCTAACGGTATAGACTTGTTCACCTCCGTCCCGTCTGCACATTTAATATGCACACCGGATCCAGAGAGCTTTGTTGACTCCTTTCTGGAGCCGTCTGTGTAGCACGTAGTGCCTTCAGTTTCTACGCTCCAGTTTTCTCTTGTTCCTATGTGTATTCTGTATTTTTTGTCAAAGATCCTTTCCTTCCGGATTAGATCGTTGTTGGAAAAGACCATTGACAGCTTATCTTCGTAGTTTTTGCTTATACTGGCATGACCCTCGTCTGTGAAGTTCCCGGTCCATATGCCAGTGCTTTTTAGCTTGAACCATTGTTCGGTGGCTCTTCTCTTTATTTCTAAGTCCAGGGGATTTAGCCCCAGTAGGATCTCGAGCGCGGCTGTGGGCGATGTTCTCATCGCGCCCGTGGTTGCTAGGGCCGCTAACCTTTGGACTTTGTCTAGTTCTGCTTTGTTTTTCCCTACTGCGGCTCTGTGCCACCATACGATGGCTCCGTGCAGGATCCTTGGCAGGATTATTGCCTTGTATATCCACAGTGCCATCGCTGGTTTCATGCCCCAGGTTCTGCCTATTATACTTTTACACTGCATCATAGCCATCTTGGCCTTTAAGCATGTGTTACTTATATGGGTGTTAAAGGTGAGCTTGCTGTCCAGTGTCACACCTAGATACTTGACTTCCTTGACTGTTTCCAGCTCTTGGTTGTCCAGTTTCACTGGTTCAGCATGTCCTCTCTTTCTCTTCTTTGTGAATAGAACTAGTTTGGTCTTATCAGGGTTTAGGTTCAGACCTTTGCTCCTGCACCATTCTAGGGCTACTTTTAGGCCTTTGTTCATGATTTCGCACATGACACTAAGAACTTTACCTGTCACTAGGAGCACGCCATCATCGGAATACACCTGTGTGTATATGTGCATCCTGTTTATCTTGTTTACTAGTTCATCTATTAGCAGGCACCACAGTAGTGGCGACAGACATCCTCCTTGGGGGAATCCTCTTTTCGCCACCACCGCGTGTGTTGTTCCTGCTAACTCTGTTCGTATCTGCCGGTGTCTTAGCATGTTTTTCACCCAGTCTGATACGTCGCTGTCTATTCCTTCACGGCTTAGGGTGGCCTCTATTGAATCGGGGGTCGCCCTATCGAACGCACCCTCCACGTCAAAGAAGCAGCCCATTGCGTACTCTGTATTGCTTAGTGATCTCTGCACTCTCGTTACCAAGCTATGGAGGGCCGTTTCGGTGGATTTGCCCTCCATGTATGCGTGTTGGTTTTGGTGGAGTGGAAGTCCGCTTTTCTTTATTTGCTCTCTAATTAGTCTGTCTAGGATTTTCTCCAGTGTCTTTAATAGGAATGAAGAGAGGCTGATGCATCTGAAGGCTTTGGCTTCCTGGTAGGATGCCCTGCCTGGTTTTGGGATGAATACTGCCCTCACTTCTCTCCATTTCTTCGGTATGTGCTTGGTTTTGATGCTGCCGTTGTACAGTGCCAGCAGATCTTTGCTTATATACTTGATAGCTGTCTGTAGCATTTTTGGGAAGATCTCATCCGGTCCCGCTGCCTTATAGGGCTGGAAGGATCGGACGCTCCACAGTAAATGTTCTTCGGTGATGATTGTCTTTGGCTCCCGGTCCACTGTGGGACCTGGAAGGATTGATGTATCATCCTCTTTGTATTCCTCGCTTTCTGGAAAGTGTGTTTTCAACATAATTTCCATTATCTTTTCCGGGTCGGTAATTAGTTCTTCCCCGTTCTTGATACTTTCTAGCTTGCGCGTGTTGGCTTTGGAGAACGTTTTAACTAGTCGCGCCGCTTCAGGATATTTTTCGACTCCTGCGCAGAACGCCTTCCAGTTATTCCTGTTCTCCCTCCTGCATTCTTTCTTATACGTGTTTCTTTCTTCTCTATATGTTTGCCAGCTCTCATCGTCGTTCTTTTTCAGAGCCTTATGGAGAGCTCGCCGTGTCTTTTTTCTCTGTTTCCCTAGTGCCATCGTCCACCAGGGTTGTCCTCTGTCTGTTCTTATCTCTCTAGGGGGACATGCCTTGTGATATGCTCCCCTTAGAGCTTCGTCCAGTCTATTGGCTTCCTTTTCTATTTCTAGGGCGTCTTTTAGCGGGGTATCTCGTCCTGGGCACCACTTTTCCATATAGTGTTGGTATGTGTCCCAGTTGGTTTTCCTCGCATTTCTGATCAGAATTTTTTCCGTCTTGGCCTCCAGACTGAAAGTGATTCGTCTGTGGTCTGACATAGAGTCTCTTTCATCTACTTTCCAGTCCCTTATGTGTCGGCCTATTCTATCTGTTGCAATAGTGATGTCCAACACTTCTCGTCTTGCCTTGGTGACGAATGTGGGTGTGTTGCCTACATTCAGTATTTCCAAGCCTGTTTCACTTATAAATTCTAGAAGTAAGTCACCTTTTTTATTACAGTTTGTGCTACCCCATACCACATGGTGTGCGTTGGCGTCACACCCTATAATAATAGGAGTATTCTTACCTTGATATTTTCTTACAGTTTCTTCCATTTCTCGGGATGGCGGCTCGAAGTTCCCCTCGCTAGGCAGGTATGCGGAGACTAGGAGCACCCTTTCTTCTGTTTCTGCGCCTGTCTGTATTGTTACTACAACGCTGGCTAGGTCGCTGTAACAATCTGCTTTTATTAGTCCTAATGTTCTCGCTCTGTTGCTGGCGTATATGCATGCTCTTGGGATTGACTCACCATCTTCGTGGTATATGATGTCTCTACCCATAGAGCCGAGCCCTGTCACACGTCCATTCAAGACGTATGGCTCTTGCAGCAGAGCGATGTCTATTGTCTCTTCCATCACGTATCTGTGAAGCTCTGTCATGGCTTCTATACAGTGATGAAGATTCACTTGAACTATCTTTATTTTTTGTGTGTGTTTTTGTGGTGTGTTGCTGTGTGTGTTCATTTGTTAGTGTGTGTGTGTGTGTGTGTGTGTTTGTGTCTATGTTCCCTCCCTATTTGGGCTCCGCTTCAGGCTTCGACCCCCCACACCAGTGCGGCTGTAGTTGAGCTACGCTTGGTGGTGGTGTGCGGTCCTTCAGCGTCGTCGTAGGGAGAGGGTGTGGTGTACAGTACTGTGCGGGAGAGTCCAAAAGGCAGGGCCTCCGAGTCTCAGCGGCGCCCACCTTTGGGGTACCTAGCTGTTTGTCGCCTCCCCCGCCTATGGGCTGCTCCCTTGTATTTCGTGCCTGTTGTGTGCTGCTGGGGTTTGAGCTCCCTTGGACCGTCTTACTCCCTTCCGCCTGTGCACCCTTATAGGCCTCAGGCTGGTTGGTGGACCGGTTTCCGGTATGCTCCTTACCCCGTGTCTTTGGGTCGTGTTTGGGGCACACATAGCATGCGCACTTCTCTTCGGTCTGGGCTGGGCTTTTCCCGATGGTGCGGGCGTATGCTCTGGTAGCTTGGTAGTGGAGCGCCACCCCTCCTTCCGCGGCCACTTCCTTGGGGACTCCCACTATGAGTCTCACTCCTAGTGGTAGTACCTCCCTTCGGATTAGGGTCCACTCAGGCATTTTCAGCTCCTCCCTGTACTCATTTTGGACCTTGATGAAATCTAGGGGGTCCACTGTCAGGTCTGCTGTGCTGCCCGGAAGCCAAACTGCCATACGGTATTTATCTAACTTTTTTACTTTTAAGGGAATGCCCTCCCGGTCGCCTAGGCCACAGTTCAGCAACCATGTAATCGCCTCCTCGGTGGTTGCTGTTACAAGGAAATATCCTTCAGCAACCAGACCCGAGGCGTCGAATGCCAGGTTGCGGCCCCGTACGCCGCTCTTGATGGCGTTCCCTATCTCTGTGGTGAGCCTTTTCCTGATCTCGGCGGCCACAGCCTCGTCCACCGCTACCCCATCCACCCGTTCTATGACGACTGCATAGTCCGGGTTCTGGTTTGTAGCCAGCTTCCATGTGCACTCGTTCCGGGTGCCCAGGTCCTGGCGTTTCGGTGGGCGTTGCTGCGTCTGTTCCTCCGGATCAGTACCCTGTCTTTTCAACTTCTGTGCCCTCGGGCCTGCCCTTCCCTCTGGTATCCTCGCCATGTTGACTGAGGTGCCGCCTTTGGGTTGGGTCTGGTTCGTGGCTTGAAGTTGCTCTTTACGCTTTCGAGCTTTGATCCTCCTCCATCGAGATCGAGGGATCCACTCGCCATCGTTGCTCTTTTCATCGTTCTCTCCGATGTTCATGTGGTTCAGGTCGTCCCCGAGGGTCTCCGAGAGAGACCTCCCTGGACGCTCCTGTCCGCCTGTTTCCTTGCTAGTACTTGCAATATGCGCTGATGTGCCCCCCCCAGAATACGAGGGGCAGCCTGGGCCACTAGATGGCCCAGGGAGGGATTCTCCGGTGTGACCGGTACCCTCCTGGGGTAATTTCTTCTTTTTATCCGCGCTCATTGTAATGTTTTTCCGGGGCTGCCGGGTCGCTGGGTCAGGAGGTTGGGTGGTGGGTTGGGATGGGAGGGGGGAGAGATGTAGGAGATATGTGGATCGGGGGGGAGGGTGTGTTGGATGGGGAGGGTAGGGTTTGGATAGGGATAGAGTTTTCAGCTAGAGGTTTCGGTTACGTCTGTTTCTTAGGGAATCAGACCAATAACAGGCGGCAACCACTTGAAGGATAACTCTCTAGCCCTGCCTTGGGGATCTACACGACTTGCGCTCTCCCCCAAGACCGATCGCCAGACTCAGCATTGGACAAATGCTGAGAATAGGAGTTCTTCAATCTCGGGTTCAGCTTCCCCAGATTGGATCCCCCCCGCCCAACAATATATAGTTAGTCTAGATCCAAACTAAGTAGACCTATTCGTGAAACACTTTATATCGTACCGTATCAGCGAAAATGTCTGCGCATTAAACTTTGTTAACAAATAATATTAAATTAAATTTATTTGTTCACCACCATCAGCATATAAACGTCCCACTGCTGGGCTCCAACCTACTACATGAACAATAGCATAAGGCAGGACGGGCAATGATCCACCACGCAGGCCTAATATGGGTTGGTGGGTTCTACCAACTCCTATCTTACGACAACAACAACGCTAAGGAACTCGGTCTCAACCAGCCTTCCTAAGTACGGAGGAACATATTTTTTTTATCAAGATCCTGTCCGGTGTCTTGACATAGTCAATATTCGTCATTGGCAATGCCGCGTTATCGCGCATAGCGCCTTACCAACGCTTTGAACGCGTTACATCTACTTTCTTACTCTCAAGACAGAAATTACCGGTTAACACGCGCGCTATACCAGATACAGACATGTGCCTGGTCGCTTTTTCCCACCAGCGCGAATTGGTTTACCCAAGCCAAGGGTTCCGGGACCGATTGCAGTACAAGGTGGTGCTCTCGAAGTTGTTAAAGAATATGTCTACTTCTGGCAGATTTTGCAATTGGGTAGAAACAACTTAGAGATAGAGGCTAACAGAAGGATACAGCTAGGCTGGGCAGCATATGGGAAATTACGTCGGGTCTTTACGTTGCCTATTCCACAAAGTCTAAAGACGAAAGTCTTCAATCAGTGCGTCCTACCGGTCATGACATACGGAGCCGAAACGTGGACACTCACGGTAGCGCTGGTTCACAAATTTAAAGTCGCTCAGCGAGCTATGGAAAGGGCTATGCTCGGAGTTTCTCTGAAGGATCGACTTCGGAATGAGGCGATCCGACAGAGAAAGAAAGTTATCGACATAGCCCATCGGATCAGCAAGCTGAAGGGGCATGGGCCGGGGCCGGTCATATTAGCCGCAAAACCGACAACCGTTGGGGTAAACGAGTTCTCGAGTGGAGACCGCGTATCGGCAAACGTAGTGTGGGACGCCCTCAGACTAGGTGGAGCGACGATCTTCGCAAGGTGGCTGGCAAGAGCTGGATGAGAGTAGCCGCAGATCGTGCTTGGTGGCGTGTACTTGGAGAGGCCTATGTCCAGCAGTGGACTAGTATAGGCTGATGATGAAGGGTTTTTGAGGAGCTCGTGGTTAACGCGCCCAGTCTGCGAGTGCTGACGTTAAGAACTTTCTCAAAAGCCAGTCATTGGATGAGTGACCAAAAAGTATCATCTCGAGCTTCTCCGTGCTTCGAAAGGCACGTAAAGCCGTTGGTCCCGGCTCTTAATTAAATTGTTAATGGCTTTTAGTTAATCATTGTTTTGTCTCTTTTTCTCAAATGAATAAGGGGGTAGATATTTAGTCCAATATGTATATTGAACTTAGGTATTTCTTATGTAGGTGTTATTTGCTTAGGTATTTTAAAACATTAGGTATTTTGAACGGAGGTGTTTTAACGTTAGGTTTTTTTAATTTTAGACATTTAAATACGTACCCATTTTGTTTATGTATCACGATAGTTTTTTCATCATATATCAACTTAACCGTGACTATACTTTTGGCTTTTTTTGATCGGCGCACCCTTAAAGCGCAGTCAAGTCCAAACATAACCTAGGCACACGCGTGTCTCAGCTGTTGTTTAAAGTAATTAATATTCTAACGGATGCATCACAGTTAATTTATAACTTTATTCCTCACGTGCGCCATAACATTGATTCTGATGATAAACGCAGACAATACTGCAAATAAAAATAAACTAGTATTTTTATTATTTTTCATTCAATAAGGGTTAGAAGCGCATGATTTTTCTTATTAAAAAAAAGCCTGTTGCTACTACGTGACGTCACGCGCGAAGTAAAACAATTGCGCTCTGAGGCTCGGACAGCGACGCATCAAATCACCAGAATCAATGTTATGGCGCACGTGAGGAATAAAGTTATGAACTAACTGTGATGCATCCGTAAGAATATTAATTACTTTAAACAACAGCTGAGACACGCGTGCGCCTAGGTTATGTTTAGAGCCGGGGTTCGACTTCCACTCGAGCTTCCTGAAACTGATTGAGGTTTTCCAGTAAAATGTACGTAAATACATATACATACAGCAATACATATACATAATAGTATTTTGAATGCAAAAAATATAATAATAATATTTAAACATTAATGAGGAAATGAGTTGAGATGATGATTGAAGAGACGGCTGTTGGCTGCCGATGCCTTTTACAGCATAATCAGCTCATTAGAGGCGTCGCGAAACTAAAGGTACTTTGAGCAGTTAGTGAGACTTCTGAGTTTCTTGCCAGCTCTTCTCGGTCGAACGCAGGGCATGGCACAATTTGCCCAACCTGGGAATTGAACCTGGGACTTTCGGATATCAGACCGAGCGCTTTGGCATTCGGCACACCGAGTAGGAGGAGGAGTAATAATAAATAAAAGTAGGCATAAGTGGGGTTCACGAGGTTGTTAGAAGAAATACATGATACAGATATCGTAGACTGATAGTGTATATTTGCAATGGGTCTTTTGAACTTACACAATTAAATGATGAATCCTAAAACTAAACAAAATTTAAAATTCAAAATTTAAGATTCAAAATCATTCATTCAGTTTTTGGCTACAAATAGCTCTTATGAATGTCACTATGCCATTAAGTCTACTCTGGGCGGGAGGCCTTGCACTGAGAAGAATCGGCAAGAAACTCAGTAAGGTCACTTTCTCCCTTACAGCGTCAAGATATTGGAATATGCCCTATCATTGAAGGACACTTTCCATTACAAATTAACACACAAAATATAAGATAACCACAGCATGTAAAAAATAAATTAAAGAAATAAAAACATCTAAGTTATCAAAATTATAACAGGTACCAAGAAACAAACATACATTTTAATATAAGCTAATCTATTAGTTGAAATGAAACTTTTACGGATCTACACATTAATTTATTTGATAACTGCAAATAGTTCGCAACGTCAGGGTAAACCTTAAAATAAACGCGAGTAAATTCAGTAAAAGTAACCACTTTTACTTTTTCAACTAATAAATTAGCTTAGGTACGTATATTAAAATTTATATTTGTTCCTTGGTACCTGATATAATTTGTTAACTTAGATGTTTTCTGTGTGATGTTAGATGTATGATGTGATGTGATAGATATGATGTTAGATGTGTTCAGTGTTCATTAAAATTAAACCTAATTTCAATGTGTATCGTTATTGGAACACTTATTAGCACCTATTACTTAACAAAGTTATAAGATCATGAAAGGTCTCACACGATCTGTTAATGTGTTACAAAGAAAACTGAGAAATGGAGTTAATAATAATAATAATAATAATTGTAGATAATAATTATATAACTAAATTGTAACAGTCCAATTAGCTTTATCATTTATACTAATTACGCAACAGATTATAAACTTCTTCTTCGTAAAAAGGTATTTAATTAGTAGGTGAAAGAAAGAAAAGATGGAATTTGTGTTTGTGTTAAAGATGAAGACAAAGCTAAATATTAAGCAAGCTATGACCGTGGCCTTGCCTGAGGTTACAGCAGTTATGAAATCAAAACAGACCGGCGCGTGCAGTGTGATTCATCCTTCACAAGGATCAACTATAATAAAACTTTAATGTAGATATTATCAACTGTTACAATTTATTTTTATATACACCGAGAGATTTTAGTGGATGTTTTCCCGCAGTTGGGTAGATCAGACCATGAAACTGAACAACTTTCCCCAAGAAACATAGGTAAAAAACGAGATAATTTTTTAACTTTTCCATACAAACCATGTTCGGTCAATAGAGGCTTTGTATAGAAAAGTAATAAATTAAATATGCGGAAAGTGGTTCAGTTTCATGGTCTGATCTACCCACCTGCGGGAAAACAACCATTAAAATATCTCGGTGTATTTATAATTAAGTATACTATTAGTTATATTTACATATTTTAAAATGGAAATGTAGTTTACATAGTATTATAATACTTGTAGTTATTGTCGTATGACTGTTGATGACACTAGACTCAAAATCTTCTTTCTACTCAAGCACCACATCTTTAAAAGCTGTTTTTTCTCCAAGGTCTAGTACCCATTTTGTGTCTGACTTTTTGCATGTGTGCGATGCACGATAGAATTTTCAATACGTTTCATTTTCTATCATCATCATCATCATTGCAGCCAAAAGACGTCCACTGCTGGACAAAGGTACCATATAGGTACTCTTTAGTATTTGTAAACTTCAAATACAAATTTATTAAGACAAAATTGAAATCTATGGCATAGAAAAATGCAATAAAATATGTAGTGTCAATTGCGCTACGCAGTGTGGGCAGTTTATCGTACTGTAAAACGCAGTGAGGGAAGGCCTAAAACAACGAGGACCAACGATCTGGTGAAGGTCACGGGCAGCCGCTGGATGCGAGTAACACAAAACCGGTCGCTGTGGAGTTCCTTGGGGGAGGCTTTTGATCAGCAGTGGACTAAACAGCAGTGGAGTCTTTTGGCTGATATGATGATGATGATTCGTTTATCAAGCTTGGATGCAGCACGCAAGCTCTGCCCTCCCGCCGGCAAATATGTAAATTGCAGAAGGAGCAATGGATGGATGCAAACAAGCTTCGCCCCTCCACAAGGCATCTTAAGGAGCGAAACCGCATCTGCGGTCTCGTGTGAAGACCACTGTCCTTAGACTCAAAGGGTCCGGATCCAATTCCCAGCGGGGGTTACAAGTTTGTGTACTCGGTTTGGTTGGTGGTAGGACTTGTTTGTACACGTTGCTAGCTACGACCATCTTATCTAAATATATCACCATAACAGCATTGTTGTGTTCCGGCAGCTAGAGATAAGATAACCAGCGCTTCATTAGTTATGGATTCCGGGCGAAGTGACCCGAAGGATATGAAAAAATTTAAATGCTGACTTCTCGGAAGCTTTTTAGTCGCAGTTCTCGATATAAATAGAATTGTTGTTTGTATTCAGTTGTTTGCTTGGTCAATACATAAATTGACGAGATATAAAAAAAGTGGTACATCAGTTGTGTAACATTATCATCGTATGACATTTTTATTGCTCTGGGTCATGAGATAAGTCAGGTCGCACAAATGGGTCCAATTACTTCCCTAATAATTATTTCTTTCTAGCTGACCCGGCAGACTTCGTAGATACCGCATTTTTTTAATGTAGCTCATGTTAATCAGCGCTAATGTAGTATTCTAATGGTGAAAAATGTTTTTAAATCGGTCCAGTAGTTTTTGAGTTTATTCGTTGCAAACATACATACATACAAAAATACGAAGCTTTCTTCTTTATAATATTAGTATAGATGGGTAATAAGTACCTACTTTTCTAACTTACTAACGCCTTGGTGGTACACAAAGGTCCCGGGTTCATTACCAGGTCGGGTAAAGTGTGTTTCGGATTTTTCGATGCATAGCCCGGGTTTGGGATCACCAACCCGCATTTGGCAAGCGTGGTGATTAAAAGCTATTACCCATCAATTATAGTGATGACTTGATATCAATGATGGAGGCTTTTGCCCAGCTGTGGGACAGTTATAGTACTACTATTACTTTCTACTTACTTACTTACTTACTGTACTTTTTTAATATTACGGGAAGGGAAAGCATTGTTATATTAAAATTCCGCAATCTCACGTCGTGGTAAGTGATGACGAGGAGGAAGGAACTTAGGAGGAAGCGTTGCTTACGTGGAATCCTCATCATCATCATCATCATCAGCTCATTTTATGTCCCCACTGCTGGGGCACGAGCCTTCCCTATGGATGGATAGGGAGAACGGGCCATAAACCACCACGCGGGCCCAGTGCGGATTGGCGGTTGTTAACGTCTGCTAATGCAGCCCGGACCAACGGCTTTACGTGCCTTCCGAAGCACGGAGGAGCTCGAGATGATAAATTTTTGGTCACCCATGTGACGACCGGCCCTTGCGAAAATTGCTTAACCTCAGCATTTGCAGACCGGGCGCGTTAACCACTGCGCCATCGAGCTTCTCGACGACGGTGACCCAACAATTAGAAGATATTTTTATTTTTGTGGCGGAGACGACGTTTAGGCAAACACAGCGTAGGACGCCCTTCGGCGCTGTGGACCGACGACTTGAAGGAAATGACGTTTGGCGTATAGATGCGGATTTTAATATTTGTAACACATATAGGTAATTCGAGGAGCTCGATGGCGCAGTGGTTAGCGCCCGGTCTGCTGAGGTTAAGCATCTTTCGCAAAGGCCGGTCATCGGATGGGTAACCAAAAATGTTTCAACCCGAGCCCCTCCGTGCTTCGTGCTTGTAAAGTCGTTGGTCCCGGCTGCATTAGTAGTCGTTGATAACCACCAATCCGCACTGGGCCCGCGTGGTGGTTTATAGCCCGTTCTCCCTATCCATCCATAGCATAGGGAAGGCTCGTGCCCCAGCAGTGTGGACATAAAATGAGCTCATTTTAATTGTAATTCATAAATTAAATCTTTCGAAACCCCTTTTCTATACCAAGTCTCACAGTCCACCGTGCGCGCAATATGCTTAAAAACGGTCACGAAGTTTTTAATTCACGTATTAATTTAAAGATATATAACTTTTGCGCTCTTGGAAGCGTTTAACTTTTATTATCTGGCAGTTTGAACATAAAAGCGGTGAAGTCTCCGTTAACGTCTTACAATAAATGCAAATCCACGTTTTATATGCGCTCGGTACTACACACCGTCACAAATGTTTTTAGACTATTAGGTAATAGGCCCTGACCGACACTACGGCGGCCGCTTTCGATACAAAAAAACGTATTCAATTAACGTGAGATCGTTACGTACTTTTGTTATTGTATCAAACTGTCAACTAACACTATACTATATATACGTTAAGAAATAAATAGTCATTGTAAACATGAATTTGTTTCGATATCAAGTTCTATAAATAAAAAAAAAAATCACAACTTATTTATTTTATAACAGCTTATATAAAATATAATTATTATAGATGCAGATATCTACAGGATATTTTTTTTACCAATGCGCAAATTTTCTGGGGCGACTCAGAATCGGTAAGTAAACAACTTTCTCATAGTAACATTGGTTGAAATATGTCAAAAATGTTTGGACTTACCAACGCCACTTTAGCGAACACTTGATTAGCCTGATTTGTATGAAGAATCCCAACATTTTTGACATAATGACGCGCAGTGTAGGGTTCTGTAGCCCATCTCAATAATGCGGACTCTGAGAAGAGGGCTTTTATGAACATTTATTTAACGATGGCTCATATACTTAAATGTAGATACTACCGGTTTCACACACCTGACAACGTTATTTAAGTAGTTCTCAATGAGGAATTTGTACTGCGCCAAGTACATTTTATAAGTTGATCGACAGTTACTTGAAAACTTGTAAAGCCTACTTAGCTGTGATAGTTTTCTTTTTAACTTCGTCGTATATACAACTAGTGAATTTTTTCTCGTATCCAAAAACAACCATTTGGCTGGCAGGGGGGGGACACTTCACTCTAACAAAATTTTGCACTTTAAAGCTTACTTAGTTCACAAACGATGCCTCAATCAAAAAACTGTTTCCACAAACCCGCAATATTTTTGAAATTGCTATCCAACGACAACCCCACACTATGGGGTAGACAAGAAAAAAAACGACGGGTTGCACTCTGGGAGTGCCGGCAGAAGTGAAAACTTGAATATTAACGTTGTGCATTTTTGATATTTTGGAATGGTTAGGGAATAATTTTGCACGAATTGCTTTAATTATCAGTATTAAAGTACTCTCATTTATGTGGTAGAATACAATATTTATTTATTGGGCTATCGTACACAAACATGACAATTTATATTACATTAAAAAGTTATATTAAGTTATATTAAAAATTTATATTACGCCGCGCCAGCTGTCTACTCTCCATCCGTCTTACGAATTTTCGATCAGGTCACGTGTCCTGACGCGAGTTTAACATTTTTTACCCATTCATCTACTCTCCATCCGTCTTACGAGGTTTCGATCAGGTCACGTGTCCTGGCGGGGTCTCTATCGGATCGCCTAATTTTTGTACGCCTAATTTGCAATGGCACCCAAACGAAAAGCCTAAAATTTTTTCGCCTAATGTCACTCTTCAGAATCGTGTTTGCCCTAATTTCACTTCGCCTAACTTTTTATCGCCACATTGTCATTTACCAAATGCGTCATTTGGCAGAACAATTCGTAATTCCTAAAGTTTACAATTCCTAAATATTAATTCGCACAAAATTAAAAATAAAACATGCAACATGCATGCAGACATGCAGCATAACATGCAGCATGCATGCAGACATGCAGCATGCAAGCAGAAACACAGCAGGCATGCAGCATGTAAGCGTGCAAGCAAGACTGCATCATGCAAGCAGGCATGCAGCATGCATAGTTTCCGTCACGGCTTCGGCGCTGCGGGGCTCCGGCGGTCCCACGCGAGCTTTTCGTCGCAGATGGTTTTCGCTCACCACCGAGGCTTCGGCTTGCTGGCCGGCTTCGCCGGCCAGCCTCAGCCCCGGCCCCTCAGTTTTTAGGCGAAACAATAATTGTACGTTTTAAGTTTAGGCCAAAACGGTTTGGCCAAACCATATTAGGACAAACAATTTTAGGCGTACCGAAGGGCACCCGTCCTGGCGGTCACGTGTCCTGACGCGAGTTTAACATTTTTTACCCATTCCAAAAAGTGCACAACGCCGCTAAAGAAGTTTTCACTTCAAAAATATCATCCCAATATCACGTGTAGGGGAGGTAACCTAAAAAAATATTTTTGCCAGGGTCAGCATTTGTAGGATCACGTTAATTTTAAAATGTTGTCTTTTACATACATGTAAACGCAATTGTTTGAAATAAATAGCCTCTTACAGGATCAGAGTACGCTCTTCCGTACTTTTTGTTTCTATGTCTTACCTTTGTGGAGCCTGCTGAGGTCACCCTCTCTCTACAAAGAGTACTTCGTTCAACCCATGTTCAACCCATAGTGATATTTTTGCAACAATTCCTTTTGAACTGTATTTGTGAATAGCAGAAAACTAATTTGGACAATTGCAACGCTAGGCTAGCTAAATTGTCGATGAGTAATTCAATAATATTATTTTTACCGGGTTCCTTAGTTAAACAAGCGCGGGTTCAAGACTACCCAACAATGGCACACGCGTACCTATTAAAAATAAACTAATCAACGGCCCAACGATAACGTAATAACCACGCAATCACTACTACTACTTACCTTTTTAAAATATTACCATTCATTCTGCAATAACTATTTCAATTTTTTTTATTTTTAAGTGCTAATTGCTGCACAAAAGCTGAATTTAATCCCTCCTTCCCCGACCTCGCCTTCGGTAGCATAATGGTCAGTGTAGCCGCCCGGATTGCGGAAGACCCAGGTTCGATTCCTGGCAGGGTCGGGTAGGCATTTAATTTTTTCACTATCACACTATATCACACTAATATTATAAATGCGAAAGTTTGTGTGTATGTGTGTATGTATATTTGTTGCTTCTTCACGCTGCAACGGATGGATGGATTTGGAAGAAATTCGGCATACACATAGTTTATAACCTGGATTAACACATAGGATACTTTTTATCCCGATATTCCCACGAGAATGAATGGAAACTGTCAAAGCGGTACGAAGTCCGCCGGGTCCACTAGTATAATTATAAATGCGAAAGTTTGTGTGTATATTTGTTGATTCTTCACGCTGCAACGGATGGATGGATTTGGATGAAATTCGGCATACAGATAGTTTATAACCTGGATTAACACATAAGATACTTTTATCCCGATATTCCCACGGGAACGGGAACCACGCGGGTGAAACTGCGGGCGGCCGCTAGTATCTTATAATTATTTAACTATTTCTATCTATCTATTTACAAATTTGTTTATAGTAGTAGAAGAACTTTTTCTCTTAGCTCAGACCTTTTATTATTTAACGCCTCGGTGCGGTGGCAGGGCGCTCGGCCCGATACCCGAAGTTCAAGGGTTCAATTCCCAGGTGGGGCAAAGTGTGTTTCGGATTTTTTCGATGCACAGCCCGCGTTTGTGATCACGATGATGGAGGCCTTTGCCCAGCAGTGGAACACTTATAATATAATAATTTATTGCGGATAAACAATCCATAACCAATATTACATTACAATAATCAATAAAATAAAATTAAAAACAAAATACAATTATTAAAAACAAAATACAAACTAAAAACAAAATAATTATAAAATTAAAATCATAAAATTAAAACTTCGGATTAATAAAAAGATTTAAAATTAGATGGACAATATTATATAAACATAATTACAATATTAAAATAAAATTAAGATTAAAATTTTATAGGCTAAACTTACTATACTTAAACTTTCATTATTTGTAAGTTCTCAAACATGTACCTACCTAAACTGTAATATGACCATTATGTTTTAGATTTGCTCAGTATTGATCATGCTAGAGATACATGTTTAAGATTATAGTTTGCCCCTTGTTTAGATACTTTGTAAATTGATAATTAGTAATTGCATTGTTAATATCAAGTCTAATGACCTATTTGCTTTTTTATTAATTAACGCTTTTACTACGTTCACATGGACATAGTGTTTTAACATGTGGTTGTCTTTAATATTTTGTGTGATTATTTATAAATTTTTCTAATATATATAACGCTGTAAGGAGAAAAGAAACGCTCTTTCTGAGTTTCTTGCCGGTTCTTACGAACCGATGGCATACTGACATTCATAAGAGCTAAGGCTGGACGGAGACGGGTTTTTAGTTATCGGCCGAGATCGAAACCGAGACCGCGAATAAAATAAAATCTCGGCAGAGATCGAGAGCCGAGACCCAGAATAGACAAATGATGAAAAAAATCTGTTAACTGTTTAATACGGTAGGCAATGTTTAATAAAAATTAAATGTTTTAAGCATTTTCACCCTTTAAATAGTGTCGACTCTCGTCGTATAATTGTCCAGCTTTGCTAAACAGTTGTTCACTTGCTACAGTAGTAGGCGGCGCTGATAAAAACTTATTTGCTGCAAACCTAAGCACCTTACTTATAAGGTGACGAAAATCAATACTCAAAAATATTAGCGTTTTTTTGCAGTCTTGGCTCTCTAAGAAAGCTTTCTAGCGCTATTTCGATAACAGAATTTGAACTGTTTTCGTCGTTGGTCATTAGCTCGTCTTCCAACTCTATGGAATAATGAGCTGAATCATTTCCATTCAATATGAAACAATATGCTATGATCTTGCTTTTCACCAAACAATTAATACCTTTGTCTCACAAATAAAGACTTTAGAGGCGCCCTCGGGTTGTTCCGCTCCCGGATCCAATCCGAACCCCTCGGAGAATCTAGCAGGGCACGGGGACACGCACGAAAACCCGAAGTTGATTCGTTTCACACGGCTTGAGGTACCCTATAAGGTTCTCGCTGCCCCCAAAAAAGCCCGGTGAAGCTGAAAATGCCGTCTGAGGAAAAAACCAACACGTTTCGCCACGTGCCGGCTTTTTCTCCCTAACGTTTTGACCCACACGCTGGGCTGTCATTACTATGCTAGATAATGGCTCAACGTCAACAAAGTATTGCCGGCAAAAACATAATAATTGACTGTGGTTTTCTTGACGTTTACCGGTTAATAAGCTTTTGTTTAACAAATAGCGTCTAACGATAATAACTGTGTTCGGTTTGACTGTTTATTATTGTATCATTTTTCTTCTACTTCACTGATCAGTGATCAGCATCCGGAGAGGTGATAAAAATTTATCTAAAAGTACGAAGCATGACTCTTTCAATAAATAAATAATATACTAGCTGTGCCCAGCGGTTTCACCCGCGTTATTGAGTCAACCTTAAAAGCTAGACATATGCTGTCGCGGACGTTTTTTTAGAACTTTTAAAGAAGAACAATTTCGTAATACATGATTTCTGCGTAACTTTCACCGTTTACGCAGTGCACGCAAGGAAAGCTCTCAAAAAAATATATTTCCGTTTTTGCAACATTTTTCATTGCTGCTCCACTCCTAGACTATATACTATAGTATATTATACTCTGTTATAGTCAGGGATGACGCTGAAATAAAAGGCTTTCCGCAGAGAGACTGGACCGCCCGCGCCGTCTGGACGTGCCTATTTATGCTGCCAGTTAGCAATATCCTATAAACTCAAATTCAAAACACAAAAAAAGTTTTGTCTACGCCATCGGTTCGTAAAGCAACAGGGCGGGAGGACTTGTACTGAGAAGGACCGGCAAGAAACTCACCAAAGGCAAGGTCGTTGTTGTAAGCTCTATTTTAACTTATTTTTATTTAAATTTTACTTTTTATTAGTATTAAGTGCAAATTGCTGCACTGAATTATTAATATTTATTTTTAGTTGATACTATCTGACCCGGCGGACTTCGTACCGCTTTGACAGTTTCCATCATTGAGTTTAATATATATCAATGGTTTCCATGCCAACAAAACAAACAAATCATTTTGTATTGGAAAATTAAATTGTCGTTTTTAGTACTTTTTTTTAATATAGCCTATGTTACTCAGCGCTAATGTAGAATTCTAATGGAGAAAGAATTGTTTAAATCGGTCTAGTACTTTTTAAGTTTATTCGTTGCAAACATACATACACACATACATACAAAATACAAAGAATTCCTCTTTATAATATTAGTATAGAATATACATATTGTGTGCAACATAAGCATCATCATAATTTTAAGTAAATTTAATCGAATTTTCATTTGTATATTTACGTGGTATTAAAATAACGCCTAAGTAGCAGAGTGGCAAGGCGCTCTGTTCGATACCCGAAGTTCCTGGGTTCAATTCCCAGGTCGGGCCAAGGGGATGACTTGATTCCAATGATAGGGGCCTTTGCCCAGCAGTGGGTCAGTATAGAGGCTACTACTACTTACATATTTTATTAAAATATCCGGTAAAGAGGGTAAAAATTTCCATCGCTGATGACGATAGCTATCACAAAAGAAGTTCGATGACCGGTTAATTTTACTGGACTCAAGAAATAAACAATATTTCCTTCTTATGAATGGCCAAAAACTTTTTTGTCCTTCGGTGGTTTAAAGAAAGATAGCGACCAATACCACAAACACTCCATTCAGAGATGCGGGAAAAATATAGAAGCTAATTAATCATTTTAAAGTTAGTAGTCTGGCGTGTCATTAATTATGCCGCAAACTAATATAAATAATATCCCTAGTTTGCGAACTATCACAATATATAGAGACTGCAGAAGGTTAGCTTCATACAATCATATGCTCGAGCAACACACGCATACACAACCTTTCACGGACACCGAATCTTTTTTTTATATATTTTACGGGTAAGCACAGTGCCTTGATCTCACCTGATGTTAAGTGATGATACGGCCAATGATGGAAGCGCACTTTACCCGGGATCCTCAACTAGTGAGGCACTGGCTATCTTATCTCTAGCTGCCGGAACACAACAATGCTACAAACATTGATGTTATGGCGACATATTTAGATAAGATGGTGGTAGCTAGCCAGGCGGACAAACAAGCCCTACCACCAACCAAACCTAGTACCTACACAAACATGTATCCCCGCTGGGAATCGAATCCGGGTCCTCTAGGTATAAACCGGTGGTCTTAACCGCTAGACCACAGAGGCGGTTAAAATGGAATGGAAACGGAATGCCTAGTGTGAGTTTTGTTTACTATCCGTTTCCATTCGATAACGTTTACGAAAACGAAAATTTGTAGGTATGTCAAAATTTTAACTCTTCTCGTATGTCGCCAGGAGGCGCTGCTTCAATGCTATGCTGATTTACGTTTTCGTTTGTAACGTAATTGAATGTTATATTAAAGTCACACTAGACACCCAGCTGCGCTCAGACAGTTCCGAGCTGTTCCGAGATTTCGGATCCGTGAGAGGTCTATATGAGTGCGAAGTTTACATTCTGCAGTCTCCTTATTTCGTGGAACTATTCCACGACATACGTCTTGCGTCGTATTTAAGCGACAAACAACGGATTTTGGTAAAAAAAACATTAACTAATTAGTAAAAACAAAATGGTGGCCGGTAGTACGTAAAATAATAAACAAGCGTTGTACGTCAAGTTATTTCCGCTAGCCTGTTGATGGCTGACTTAAACAAATACCTATACAGTTAAGGGGGTGCCGCGCGAAATTTCGAAAATTTACGTGTTTTTAAGTCATTGGTGCTAAGCGCTGAATAGGTCATATACATTAAAAGAACTAGTGTATGTTAGCTTGATTCTTTCACAAGGCCATGGTTGTCTTGGAATTTGAAATAAATACCCAGAAACTGCATAAACAATACGTAAAAGTAATGATATCTAAAAACTTATTTCTTCAGAAACTTTGTAAATATAGCACAAATGAAACAATGATCCGACATCAAAATGTTTGTATTGATATTCCGCAGGCCATGTTGTCTTATTTTTCAATAAAAAAATATGAATATGAAAATATTAAGACTTTTCTTATTTTTTACCCAAACGCCTATGATTTTACGAAAGTAAACATTGCTCTAATTAAATCAGCAGCCTACTCTGTACAGATATTAGTGTGCATGCGTATTCTCGTCGTGCGCCGTTGTCACCCCACTGCCACGCGCCGCTCGCTCGCTATCATAAAGAAACTTGAAACTCGCAGTTTTGCGTCCGCGCTGCACCCCCTTAACTATGGTAAAAAATAATGTTTCTGAAAATCTTGAACCGTAACTCCTTAAACGTATCTCAAGTTAGTCTTTATCCTCCTCCTCGGCGATATATTATTTTTCAAGTCAATCAAGGCTATATCTTATCGCGTCATCGCGTGCGAACTCTCTTTTGGTTCGACCTCTGCGCCATCCCATTGCATTTCGTGATGGCAACGCTGATTTTGATTTTTCATTTGACAATTGGTCAACTATTAAACAGGCATTACCGAGTTATTCTGAAAGTTTGTGGGACCAATGGAGTAATGTATGTTACTCTGACGATGAAGATAGTGAATGATGTATTTATTGTTATGTATATTTGTATGTATAATTTAATTAATGTATAATAAATTATTTTTTATTAATGTATAATTATATTCTAATATCATTTTATAATAATTAATTTAATTTCGATATGGATCTGTGTGATAGATGTTATTGATGTTGATTTTTAGCTGTGAAGAAGAATATGCGCAAGATTTTATTTATTAAAAAAAATTTTTTTTTAGATTGTTTGCTGATTGCCACTGGGCATTTTCAGCTTCACCGGGCTTTTTTGGGGGCGGCGAGAAACTTAAAGGGTTCCTCAAGCTGTGTGAAACGAAGCACCATCAGAGGTTTCTAGAGGGAACGGCATCATGCGTGTCCGAGGGGTTCGATTTGGATCAGGGAGCGGAATAACTCGAAGGCGCCTCTAAAGGCTCGGACCTCGGCTCGGTTTAACCGGGTCGTGGGGGTGGGAATTAAAACATAAGCTGTCAATGTCATAACTAAAAAAACAGCATCAAAAAACATGTCATAGAACATGTCATGTGTAAGTTCCCAATATGAATGAAAAAAGACAGATGTCTACTATGTATGACATACCGTAAAGCAAAGAGGTTATATTTGTTCAAATATACTTTTATTTTTCTTATGTGTTTATTAAAACACTTTCATCTTATTGGAGGTTACAATCCGCGGCTGAACTATGAGCGAGAGCGGGAAACGGAGCGTCCGTGGGTGGTCGAGAGCGGACTGAGACTTTTTGTGATGAAATGAATTGAAAAATCTTTATTCAATTTAGGTTTGTGCACAAATAGTGCACTTATGAACGTGGAATACCTACACGTTTCCAAAATTAAATATCGTAATATAATAAAATAATATGAGTACACACAATAATAGCAATAATATAAAATTTGATAATCAATACATAATATTTCTGGTTGTAAAGTTTGATTCTAGCAAAATACCCCAGCAAGAAATATTCGCACGAATGCTAAGTGCGCTAAGAACTTAGTTTTCATTGAAATAAAAATACTTTTACGGATCTACTAGCGTTTCTGTGACCACTGACCCTACAAAGAGTTCGAAACCTCAAGATAAACATTTATTCAAATAAATGTGTAAAATAAACGCGAGTAGATCAGGGTATACAAGCTACCAACTAATTATGAGACAACCAACACCTCAGTCTCCCTGTGACCACGGACCCTGCAAAGGGTTCGAAACGTCAGAATACAAATTAAACTAAATAAATGTGTAAAATAATCGCGAGCAGATCCGTCAAGTCAGTTTCATTTGAATGTGTAGTGTTCGCATAAACCTTAAAAAACAATAACTTAGAACGCATTTCGAGTGTGTTTTGTTTGATGCTCCTGTCGCTATCCGTCCCGCTGCCAGCACCGCTCTCAACTAAGCCACAGACACAATGTTAATAAAAATCATTCGTAAGTTGTTGAAAATTTTAATTGATACAGATAGATAGTTAGCCCTTGATCGAATTTCTTGTTTGGCAACCGCAAAGTGCTATTGCACGGTGGGTGCACGCCATAATAAAAAGTGACAACAAGCAATAATTTGTTCGTGTTGTAACAGAGGAGCTAACGCAATCTGTAATGTTTAAGTGCTCAGAGTTATGAGAGACTTAATTATAGCGTTCAAAAGTAGTCATTGTTAGCTGTAACATTAATATCTGAAATACGAATTACCCCGCTTTTATTTTACATTAATATCATTGTAACTAATAAAAGTAAAGTAAAGTAGCCTATGACTGTCCCACTGCTGGGCAAAGGCGTCCATCATTAAATCATGACGTCATCACTGCAATTGCTTGCCAAGTGCGGGGTGATCACAAACCCGGGCTATGCATCGAAAAATCGGAACACACACATTGCCCGACCTGGGAATTGAACCCTGGGCCATCGGGTATCGGGCCGAGCGTTTTGCCACTTAGCCACCGAGGTGATCTCGAAAGTATGTATGTTTTTTGTCAGACAAAACCCTTGCCGAGTTTCTTGCGGCTTCTTCTCGGTACAAGGTCTCCACCGTAGGGGTTTACGAAGTCATAGCTTTGAATTGAGACGTTCAAAAACACTTGTAAAGAGAAAATTGTTTTTTTTAATTATCCACTGCGTGAGTTAGTTGTAATTTTTTTGGAGTGATTTTACTGATTGCCTCAGGCCGCATTTTCAGTGTCACCAGACTTTTTTGGGGGCAGCGAGAAACTTAAAGGGTTCCTGGAGCCGCGTGAAACGAAACAACGTCAGAGGCTTCTTAGAAGGAATGACATCACGCACTAATGCATGTCCTCGTTCCTTACTAGGTTCACCGAGGGGTTCAGATCAGATCATGGGTTAGTTGTATGGCCTTCTTTGTGTAATCTGACCTGTTGATAAATTAACTTATTAACTCCCTATACGTAAACGCAATTTGCCTAACTCATTAGTCATAATAGAACCGGATGAAGAGAGCGTAGGTATGCGTTATTAACTTGCATGAAGCTCTAACTGTGATGGTTCTGAGGTACTTATTCATTTTCTAGCCCAATCTGATCTTTTTTTTATATATTTTACGGGTAAGCACAGTGCCTTGACCTCACCTGTTGTTAAGTGATGATAAGGCCAATGATGGAAGCGCACTTCACCTGGATCCTCAACTAGTGAGGCACCGTCAATCTTATCTTTAGCTGCCGGAACACAACAATGCTACAAACATTGATGTTATGGCGACATATTAAGATAAGGTGGTAGCTAGCCAGGCGGACAAGCAAGTCCTACCATCAACCAAACCGAGAACACAAACATGTACCACTAGGAATCGAACCTGGGACCTTTGGGTCTGATACCGGTAGTCTTAACCACTAGACCACTGAGGTGGTTAAAATTATTATAGTTCAAGTTCAAGTTCAAGTTCAAGTTGTTTATTGCATTCATGTACAGTAAGTTACAGGTGGTGTTTATATTATATCAAAGTAGTGCAGACATGACACCCATTAGGATATCATCATCAACTCATTTTATGTCCCCACTGCTGGGGCACGAGCCTTTCCTATGGATGGATAATGAGAACGGGCCATAAACCACCACGCGAGCCCAGTGCGGATTGTTGGTTGTTAACGACTGCTAATGCAGCCGGGACCAACGGCTTTACGTGCTTTTTGAAGCACGGAGGAGCTCGAGATGATAAACTTTTGGTCACCCATCCGATGACCGGCCTTTGCTAAAGTAGCTTAACCTCAGCACTCGCAGACCGGGCGCGTTAACCACTGCGCCATCGAGCTCCTCCTCTCCATTAGGGTATAGCAAAGCTTAAATGTTACAATATTTTTACAATGCATTTAGAATTTTTATTATAAATTGTATTTTAATATTATTATTATAGAATGGGAATATTATAGAATACTTATAGGATAGTGGCTCCTGTGTTCGACAGGGTCCAATGTTTTTTTTTTTTTCTAAACATTCGAATTAGAGGTCAGCAACTGATTTGTGACTATAGCGACAATGGAATACATACCACCTGCTTCCTAGCTGTCTGTCATCTAGAAACATTAAAATTATGCATTATTTTTTGGCAACCAAAACTGTGGCGAACATTTGACTCATAGCTCCTCACAAATCAACAAAGAATAAGCTCTGAATAGTTATTCCGTGTTTTGTTCCTGTCATCTAAATCATATTATCTTTCTCCATCTTTAAAAAAAGTTGGGCAGTACTAAACAATGCTACTTACGCGCTTTTGAACTATCCCCGACGTATAATAACTTTGTTACCATATCCAATAGATGGCATTGCTTCTGGATGGCATCCAATCTAATGTAGTGCGCATGGTACCGCGTGTGCCAAGTGGCCGCAGTCACTGCACTAAATAACGAGACTGCAGAAGGTACGCTTTACTCAAACGCGCTCGAGACAACCTCTCACGGACGGAATCTCCCAACAGCTGCGCTCGGACTGTTCCGAGCTGTTCCGTCCGTAGAACCCTTTTGGGGTCTATGTATGTTTTTTTTAAAGAATTTGCTGATTGTCACTGGGCATTTTCAGCTTCACCATTTTCCTTTAAGGGGTTAAAGTTACTCGCGTCCGTGATTTACCTTTGAGACCCTACACGTGACCCCTGGGTGGTGCTAAATGAGTGACACTGTCTGAGTGGTAGAGCCACGCTGCGTTGCAGCACGAAATAGGCCGGCTCGCCCGGCATAATACCACCCTCTCACAGATTATCAGCGTGAAACAACGGCACTCGTTGCTGTTATGTTTCGTCTGGTAAGTGAAAGTACCGGAGGCCCATCTCTCACCCCTCCCCCCTCCCAATTCCTACTTCCTTCTCAAGATCCATCTCCTTCCTCAAGGCCGGCAACGCATCTGCGTTTTCTTTGGTTTAGCGGGTGTCCATGGACGGCGGCGTTTACTTCCCATCAGGTGACTCGCCTGCTCGTTTGCCTCCTTTTGATATAAAAATAAACTGGTTTTTTGGGGGCGCGGGCGGCGAGAAACTTAAAGGGTTCCGAGCCGTGTGAAACGAAGCAACGTAAGAGATTTTCTAGAGGCAACCACATCACGCACTAGTGCGTGTTCCCGTGCTCTACTAGATTCTCCGAGGGGTTCGGATCGGATTAGACTATGGTGTGAGTTGCTCGAGCGCGGTATGTATTAAAAGCTTGCCTTCTGTATCTCATTATTTGGTGGTGACAGTGCCAAGCCAAACAGCGTTTTATGCTGTACTCAGTTGAGTCTGAACGTTTCTGTTTACGTTAGTTATTCAGTATTAAGAGTTTATTAAAGGGATTTTTAGAGTATTATACGATAATGAAGCTTCGGTCGGTAGTCATACGAATATATGCTCGAGTTGAATGCGAGAAACCGTGGTTCAACCCCATAAGTAGATTCTATATACTACTGCCGTGAACCCATGTCTAACACAAGCATAAAGCTTTCTTATCGGGTTATCGGGTGTGTTGTTAAAAGTGAGTGGATAATAAATGTTTTAATAAAAAAATATTCCGTTAATAATGATAGTTCCTATGATAGTAGATGTGACTATGAGTTTAGATAGTAAATTGTTATTCTTTAGTTACGCAATGTTAATTTTATCAAATGCAGTGATTTTGTACAAGTATATGTTATATTGAGTGATTTGATATAGACATTTAGTTTGTTATAGTCTGCATCTTGTGTTTAAAGTGGTTTCGATTTCTTCAGCTTGAAACTTTAGGTTAGTACGTTAATGCTTTGTTTGTTTTCTTATAGGTACTTAAGCACTTTAATTGGTACTTAAGCACTTTAATTGGTACCTGATGTTAAGTGATGATAATACCTAAAATAGAAGCGTATCAATAGCGTACAATGTAACTAACATTGATGTTATAGCGATTTTAGATAAAATGGTAATAGCTGGACAGGCGGGCCTAAAACAAGTCCTATACCATTATCATCATCAGCTCATTTTATGTCCCCACTGCTAGGGCACGAGCCTTCCCTATGGATGGATAGGGAGAACGGGCCATGAACCACCACGCGGGCCCAGTGCGGATTGGTTATTGTTAACGACTGCTAATGCAGCCGGGACCAACGGCTTTACGTGCCTTCCAAAGCACGGAGATAATACATTTTTAATCACCCATCCGATGACCGGCCTTTGCGAAAGTAGCTTAACCTCAGCACTCGCAGACCGGGCGCGTTAACCGCTGCGCCATCGAGCTCCTCTACCATTATAACCTACCCTATTATAATATATAATTTAAAATTATAATATAACCTATCCTAACCAAACCGTCTACAAACGTACCCCCCCACAGTGTCCGGCGTAGAACAAGCCAGGTGGACAAAAGTCATTATCAAATTACCGGAAATAGGTACTTTCTACCTGTAAACAACACCCCTAAATTCCTGATTCCAAGAATTGTTTACGTCTAACATTCCATACTGATGAGTCATCGCTTATCAAAGTAAGCTATAAAGGTAAGTGCAATTAAAGAAATGGGTCAGTTGCATTTTAGCGACACTTGCACTAACATCTCATGGTGGCAGTTCCTAATTTTGTGGAAAGTTTAGTGATGGATTTTACTTCTGAAGGTATGTATAATATATTTTTCTTATTACAATCTTTTAATGTGTCATAAATATTCATTAAGTAGACTATCTATGAATACACAAACAAATACAATGTTTTTCTTTGTTTTCGAACTTATCGAGCTTGGAAAAGCCATGTATCCTCTTGTATCCAGGCTAAATTTTTGATATGCTTTAGCTGCATGGCTATTAATGATTATGACATATATTTTATGTAGCACACTTGAGTACAACCATTTTTTTTTTTTTTTGCAGAAAAGTGTTACTCGGTTAACAAAATAGAGTTTTTCGAAGAGTGGCTTAAGCACGAAAAAGACGTAAGAAATGAACGTCTATTTGAGTTTCTTTCGTCTAAATTTGATTTCTCTGACATCACTGAAGACTGTCAAAGGGAAATTAAGGTGAAATTGGCCAGCATTTCATCGAAAATTGCTACCAAATGGGTGTCCTCGGGAAAGTCGAAAGAGCGTTTCCTTGATAAGAATAAGTTGTGGCTGGAAGGCGAAGATATACAATTCTGCATACGATCGACTCAACCGCAACCTTCTACCTCATCCGCTGACTTTTCTCGACCCGGAAGACCTAAAAAAGTCTTCGAAGAATCGTCTTTTAAAACTAAGAAACGTAGAGTTGAAGATCTAGTTCAATCGCGGAGTGTTGGGGAATTAATGACTGCTGCAGAGGTAGCTGCACGGTCAACTGGGCATAAGAACGTTGCCAGAGTTATAAAAGACATTGCCGAAAATCCAGCTTCTGCAAATGCATGCATTAGCTTCCAACAAGCAAGTGCTGTGCAAAGTGATAGACCGCTAAGTAGTGACGAGGCATTAGCGTATTATATAGATTCAAAATCAACAACTCACACATACAAACAGACTAGGAAGTGGACTATGAAAGTTGGACATCACGTGTTTCCATCATATGAATGCGTTGTAAAATCAAAAAAAGCATGTTATCCATCCGAGGAGCATATTGTTGTGACACAATCTCGAGTAGAAATTGAGCTACAAGCTATTTTAAATAAAACAACAGAACGTTTAGTGGAAGCTCAGAGAGATGTTGTCACAAGTGTGCTACCCAATTCATCGTTTACTCTTGTAAGTAAATGGGGGTGTGATGGAAGTTCCGGCCATAGCACTTACAAACAGAGATTTGAGAATAGCGAAGACACTGATGAGTTCCTTTTTGTTTATTCGTTTGTTCCTCTTAGGTTAATCGACGAAGGTAATAACATTATCTGGCAAAATCCTCGACCATCATCGACGATGTTTTGCCGTCCAATTAAATTCATTTTTGCCAAAGAAACTACGGAGTTGACAAAAATCGAGACGAATAAGGTTTTGGAACAAATAAACAACTTGGAGCCTACATCTTGTGATCTTGGTGGTTCTGAAATTTCTGTTAAGCACAAGTTACTACTGACAATGACCGATGGAAAAGTATGCAATGCTTTGACAGAGACACATTCATCGCAGAAATGCTATATTTGTGGGGCTACTCCCAGAATGATGAATGATGAAGGAAGGCATGTTGATAGCAACCAGGATAATTTTGGCTTTGGTTTGTCAACATTACATGCTTGGATTCGTTCGTTTGAGTGCTTTTTACACATTAGTTATAAGTTAGATATTAAGAAATGGCAAGCTAGGTCTTCAGAGGAAAAAGAAAGTGTAAAACAACGATCAGACGAAATCAAACAACGATTCAAGAATCAAATGGGATTAATTGTGGACAAGCCAAAGCCAGGATTTGGTTCCACAAATGATGGAAACACAGCTCGACGTTTTTTCGGGAACCCCGAAGTGAGTGCTCAGATCACAGGATTGGATGTTACAATCATCAAAAACTTTGATACATTATTGAGGACATTGTCTTCTGGTTTCGAGATAAATCTTGTTGAATTCAACAAGCTTTGTCTCGAGACAAGAAGACTTTATTTAAGTCTTTACTCGTGGTACTACATGCCTGCTACTGTGCATAAATTGCTTGTTCATAGTACAGAGGTAATTAAGACAGCAATAGTTCCAATAGGGCAGCTTTCAGAGGAAGCGCAAGAAGCGAGAAACAAAGATTGCCGGAGGTTTAGAGAGCACAACACCAGAAAGTGCTCTCGTCTTGCCACGAATAGAGACTTGCTCAATATGTTGATTATAACTTCTGATCCTCTGATCAACAGCCTCCGGGAAGTACCAAAAAAAAAGTCGAATAAATTGAGCGCGGAGGTCTTAAAGCTCATCATAGCTCCCACTATAGAGCCTCGACTCCAACTCCAACCAAGACCTCCACAAGCTCGGGAAGACTATCTTCTATCGGAATCATCGGATTCTGCATCCGATGATTCTGATATTGAGAATTAGTTTAAATGTAAATAGATACCTACCTCTAGCGTTAGATTTATAATTTTTGTATATAATATATTAGTCTAAGGTTGTGTATATATAATTAGCGTCGATATTTGTAGCGATTAAGATAATTATTTTATTCTTATTTTTTTCCTGTACCTTTCATTTCTAATAGAAATCGTGTTTACATGAAATAAAATATTTGTATACAATTTCTTTGCATTTTATTTATAAAAATATATTATAGTACTTTATAATTAACTAATTCATAGATATAGTTCCAAAACCATGAAAATATATTTTTGTCCACCTGGCTTGTTCTACGCCGGACACTGTGCCCCCGTTCGAATCAAACTCTAGGCCTCTGGGTCTGACACCGGTGGACTTAAAGTACAATTAAAAATTTTGGAGAGAGGAGAAATTTTTCTCTCCTCCTCTGCAAAATTTTTTTTTTCTCTCCAAAATTTTTAATTTAAAACCAATCAAAAAGGAACAAAAACTGCTTATTACTAATAATTTGAATCGATTGCATGATTGTGAAGCCTGTATAATCTAATAAATGTGCGAGATTGTGTCTACCTCTGCGCTTACACTCCATAAACTATTAATCATTCATCATCTCAGCCAAAGGACGTCCACTGCTGGACAAAGGCCTCCCCCAAGGATCTCCACAACGACCGGTTTTGTGCTGCTCGCATCCAGCGGCTTCCCGCGACCTTCACCAGATCGTCGGTCCACCTTGTTGGAGGCCTGCCCACACTGCGCTTTCCGGTACGCGGTCGCCACTCGAGGACTGCTCCGCCCCAGCGGCCATCAGTCCTGCGAGCAATGTGCCCTGCCCACTGCCACTTGAGCTTAGCAATTCTTCGGGCTATGTCGGTTACCTTTGTTCTTCTGCGGATCTCCTCATTTCTGATTCGATCTCGCAGAGAAACCCCGAGCATAGCCCTCTCCATTGCTCTTTGAGTGACCTTGAGCCTTCTGATAAGGCCCATAGTGAGCGACCACGTCTCAGTCCCGTATGTCATCACTGGCAACACACACTGGTCAAAGACTTTCGTCTTGAGACACTGCGGTATATCGGACGAAAAGATATTTCGTAGCTTACCGAACGCTGCCCAGCCTAATTGGATTCGACGATTGACCTCTTTGCTGAAGTTGGACCTACCTAGCTGGACCGTTTGTCCCAGGTAAACATAATCGTCCACAACTTCAAGGGCAGAGTCTCCAACCTTCAGAGGAGTGGGTACGACACGTGAGTTTGACATAACTTTCGTCTTCTCCATGTTCATTTTAAGACCCACTTGTTGAGAGACTCTGTTGAGGTCACCGAGCATTGTGCCGAGGTCTTCCAGGGTCTCAGCCATGACCACTATATCGTCAGCAAATCGAAGGTGAGTGATGTATACGCCGTTGACGTTGATGCCGAGTCCTTTCCAGTCCAGAAGCTTGAAAGCATCTTCCAGTGCAGCAGTGAACAGTTTCGGAGATATAACATCTCCCTGTCTCACTCCTCGCTGCAACTGAATAGGTTTCGAGCTCTGGTCCTGAAGACGGACTGACATTGTGGCGTTTTCATACAAACACTTCAACACTTCGATGTACCGGTAGTCAATTTGGCACCGCTGGAGAGACTGTAGCACGGCCCATGTTTCAATCGAATCGAAGGCTTTTTCATAGTCCACAAACGCTAAGCAAAGAGGCTGGTTATACTCTTCGGTCTTCTGTATAACCTGCCGCAGCGTATGTATGTGGTCTATGGTGCTGAAGCCTTTTCGGAAACCGGCTTGTTCGATAGGCTGGAAGTCATCAAACCTGCGTGCGAGACGATTCGTTATGACTCTCGAAAACAGCTTGTAGACGTGGCTTAGAAGTGAGATGGGCCTGTAGTTCTTCAGCAGGGTTTTGTCGCCCTTTTTGAAGAACAGTACCACCATACCTTCGTGCCACGTTTCTGGCGTTCTGCCCCCTAGTACGACGGAATTAAAAAGCTTCTGAAGAGCTACGAGTACCGGTCTTCCGCCTGCTTTCAGAAGCTCGGCCGTAATTCCGTCAGCACCTGGTGCCCTGCCGTTCTTGAGCTGTTTGAGAGCCATACTAATCTCGTACAGGCTGATGTCCGGGATGTCTTCGGTATAGTGTCGGGTTAACTTAGCTCTAGGGTCTTTAGCTAAGCTTTGTACAGGTGGCCGTGTGGATGTGTAAAGCTGTCCATAGAACTTCTCGACCTCTCCCATAACATCGGACCTGGTCGTGACAGTTCTGCCGTCATCGGTTTTCAGCGTCGTCAGTTGGCACTGCCCAATACCCAGATCTCTTGCGAACACTTTTGAGCCTTTGTTCCGCTCAATGGCCTCTTTAATACGGTCAGTATTAAATCGGCGCGTGTCGCGAGTCATAGACTTCGAGATCTGCCTATTTAGCCACCGAAACTGAGACGCATCACCTGAGGAAAGCAGAACCATTGCGCGCCGCTCTTCCATTAGTTTTTGGGTATGGTCTGAGAACTTTTTGGTTCCTTTTGCACGGTGGGTTTTAAAAAAAAACTTGGACCCAACCGTTTGGACAGTTTCCACGAACCTGTTGCTGTATTCGTCCACATTTTCGCAATCATTTAGGCACTCGAAGCGATTCTGCAATTCGAGCTGAAAGCTTTCGGGGTTTTGGATTTGGATGGGTGCAGGACGGAGCGTAGACCTTATTAATCGACGTCTTTCCAGCTTAACGTTGATATTCAATGTGCCTCTTACCAACCGGTGATCGCTGCCAGTTTTAAACGCATTGATCACAGTGACATCATTGATTAATCATTAATAAATCGTATTTATTTGACATTGTTCTCAGAACCATAAAGAACGTTAGTAATTTATCATATATCTGCTAAATCTATAAAAATAATGATAAGTGTATGTTGGTTTTACAGTTGGTAATTAAAATTTATTAAAATGGTTATTGCATTATTATAACCATTGTCGACTTTGTCCGTATGAACTGAACAGCCCGGCCTCGTGATGATGTAACAGGACCTTTGCAACAACTTGCTATAGTTTCATCGCAACCGGAGGTATGGTTACATAGAAAAGCTCACGGAACACACAAACAAACATGAATTTTTAAAACTTAGTCTAACATGAACGTTTAAACAATATTTTTTTTACGTAATATTATAAAATACTTCAAGAAGGTACAGTAGTGCAAAATAATTGAAGTGATACCTAACCTAAGTTTTGGCAGTAACTCTTATGCATCCTCCCTCGTCCCCGCACTACGCGAGTGATATTCGTAGGTGTGCTTCGTGGAATAGAAAATTAATTATTTTAAAATTTTATTTAAAGCACACCTATAGGTGTGCTTCGTGGAATACTTTAGGTGTGCTTCGTTTGGGTGTGCTTCGTGGAATACCTCATTTAAACGTGATGGTGTCACTACCTACCACACTCTGCTTAGCAATGTGGTTGCCTTATTTATAATACAGGAAGGCATCCAACAGACGAGGCTTCAACATAATCTAGCGTAGGAGTACTAAATAAATAAAACGGTAGTCACATTAGAATAAAATAGCATAGAATACCATAATAGAATAAATATTATTAACGGGATTATTACCACTGCTACTAGTACATCCGTGATTATGGCGCATGTAACTGTGCCCAAATATCGGATACTAAAACACAAAAAAAACGCTACCAGCTACGAACGCTATGGACACCCTTTTTACTCGATGCCCGGTTGGTAGGTATTGCGTTTTTAGTGGATAAGTACTCCCCTCGCCCCGACGAACTCGGAGTTGGGTAGGGAGCAAAGGGGAAGAGACCCATATAAACCGCGGGTTTAAAAGAGAGAACCATTATAGTAGTAGCTAGGTACTTAAAGATCTCCGTCTTCCATCAATGTCATATTTTAACAAACATTTGTTCAAAGAAAATAAAATTACTCTATCTCTATATCTTTTTGCAACCATGATTCCTTCCTCTTTTTTTTTAACCTAAAGTTTGTATATTGTAAGGTTAGGGTAAAGATGTGGCTGACATACCTGAAAACTAACAGGCCATTTATTTTAAACTTAATTATTACTTAAGTATGTTAAAAAAAATGCCGACAACACCGATATTAAGATAACTGACATTCATATAATTTATTAATTTGTTAAAAGCAATAACCACGGATTGGGATATATCCTGTTACGATATTGTAATTATAGTGAGTAAATAAATAAAACTAATGAATGTATTTGTATGTTGTTACAGTTGCTAGAATATACTTTTCAAGATGGTGGTGGGAGCGAAGATGACGATACAGCATGTCCCCAGCAAGGGAAGAATGTCAATCATGAAGCTTCAGAACCTGACAGTTCATAAAAGACGTAAGTACCTACCTTTTCATATATTTTACAGGTAAGCACAGTGCCTTCATCTCAGCTGATGATAAATGATGATAAGGCCAATGGTGGAACACACTTCATTCGGGATCCTCATCTACTGAGGCACCGACTATCTTATCTCTAGCTGCCGGAAAACAACAATGCTACAAACATTGTTATGGCGACATTTAGATAAGATAGTAGCTAGTCAGCTTGTTGGTTGACAACGCGTGCTTGATACTTTTAGGGTTGCAAGCGTCTATGACCGCTTTCCAACAGGCGAGGCGAAGTTTAGTAACATAATCTATATACATATAATGACTTATCCTGACTGATTCATCATCGCTACAAACACTGATGCTATGGACACATTTAGATAAAATGGTGGTAGCTGGCCAGGTTGACAAACAAGCCCTACCACCAACCAAACCGAGTACACACATATGTACCCCCCATCTCTGTGATTCGAACCCGGGGACCTCTGGGTCTGAGATCGGGGTGACCACTAGACTACAGAGGTGGTTAAAAAAAATTGATTTAAGTAGATTAAGTAATTGCAAGTAGATAGATTCATCTTCATCACCAGCCTATTGGTAAAGGTTCCACTGCAAAGCTCAGGCCTTGTGATGATCAGGCAAGGCTGACATACGACAAGAACCGAGACCAGCGGCTAAATGTGACTTCCGAAGCACGGAGGAGCTCCGAATATTTATAATTGGTCACCTATTCGCAAATTAATGTTAGTAGCATTGTTGTGTTCCGAAAGATAGAGATAAGATAACCAGTTCTTCAGTAGTTCTGGATTCCAGGTAAAGTGCGTCATCAGTAGAAATGAAGGCCAAGGAAATAAAAAAAAAAGCAAAAAAGAACTTAGAGATAAAAAACGCTGTCTTATTGCGAATCAAACAATATTCCAGGAGCGCAGATGGAAGAGTTGTGTCGCCATGATTGCCAAAGGTCGTGAGTTCGGGTCTTATCTGAGGCAGTCGTTTTTTTATTGTTGTTTTCTGTGTAAATGCGAAATAACAATTTAAAGAGTAAAGTGATAGTGCCCGCCTCTTGTGGTTGAGTTTTTTTATCGTACGTTCTCTTTTCAGAGCCAGTCATCAAGATAGTTTATGGGACACTTCTGGTGGTATTCAGTCTGACGATGATCCTCATCAATCCCCTGCAGCTGGTCACCAATTGGGTATGTCAATGTTGAATTTTCATTTTCCACAACGGGGATACGCTTGGTATATTTTCGATCTGCCCCCCTAAGTCAACGATGCGTATGGTTTAATGCTCTAAGCGTATAAATGACATTTGTGTCAATCCCATACGATAATAATTCTATATAATTTCTATTCTATTAGCGTTATGCCACTTGTCCAGGGGGGTGAATAGTAAGTGGGGAATCGTATTTGATTTGGGACTAGGAGACACATAGGCGGTTAATGTAATATTAACGTTTACAAATTGCTTCCGAGTTGGTTGGAACTTTTGGAAGCTTAGATTATGTACATGTCATAGTCTAAGGTTAGATACTTTTTTTAAGATGTATAAAGATGATCAGGCGCACTGTTGATATAGCCGTTTAAATAAGGAAAGTGAATCTTTTTGTCTGCTACCTCAGTAGATAGTGCATGTAAAAATTATGCTTTAAATGATTAAAATTCACAATTTTTTATCTATACTATTAATAAAGAGGTAAGTTTGTGACTTTGTTTGTTAGTTTGTTTGCGGAGGGTAATCTCTGAAACTGCTGGTCCATTTCCAAAAAAACTTTCACAGATAGAATGCTACATGCCTTGCGGGTAACATAGGCTACATTTTATTTTGATAAATAATAGTTATCAATTCGAAATCGCAAAATTTGTAAATCAAATCGGAAGAAAAGTGCCGCTTGGCTGCTTTATCAGCGTACGCTGACCAATCAGTTAAGTATACATGAAAATAATGAACTACAATAATGTTAGTCATTTAATAATGAAAAAAAAGTCAGTGACACGATATACCTATCTTTTATAGTAAAGCCACAATAACGTTATTTATCACACTAATATTATTAAGAGGTAAAATTTATAAATTTGGAATTGGGAGTTAATCACCAAAAGTACTGATCCGATTCCAAAAAAATTTTTCACTAATATTAAGAATGGACCTTCAGGGTGCTATAAAAACTATATTTTAATTTGATGAACAATAGTTTACACTTCCAAATCTATACGTTTCTAAAAGAATTCAGAAAAAAGAAACGCTACCTGATGCTTACCAGCGTGCGCTGAACATACGGTTGAGATAGTATTGTACAACAAATATTTTAGTCATTAGTAGATCTTAAAAAAGTCAGCGGCATGATATATTTAGCTTTTATATTTAAGCCACAATAGCGTTTTTCATGTTAAGAATTCAATTGATTTTTCAAGGGGTTTTTAAGTGTACTTATTAGGCACAATATATTAATCTTTACTAAAAAAATTTGCTCTTCACAGCATCTTATTTGGTCGCTTAGTTCTGGAAATATTGCGAAATTAAAAATAAGTCACAAAAAATTACGTGCAAATTTTATTATTTCGCTCTTTGACCATGTACTTAAACATAAGATAAGATTGTTTTGCCATTAGGTTCATTGACTTTTTGAAGACATTTAGATGAGATTGTTGAAACTAGCCTTACAAACTTATAACAAACCCTACCTAAAATCGAAACCGAGATTTCTAGGTTTGGTTGTCTAAACAGTAGACCGCAGTGGCAATTGCTGTTCTAACTTGGAGAAAGAAAAATCCCTTCTCAAACACTAATGGTAGTGACGCTGAAATCGAACTGGACCATAGATTAGCTCGCAAAGTACCTACATAGTAGATATGGAACATGTTAAAGACGCAATATATCCATTTACCTATATCGTCAGAGGCAAAGTATCATCCAGATGTCTTGGATTCAGTTCCTTTCTGATTTTCGGAAGCATAGTTCCGGTGGTGATTACTGATTACTAACCCGCTTTTCGGAAGCTATGTGATTAAGGCAATCAGTTGTACCGATGCCTTGATTTCTATGATGGACGACTTTGCCAAGCAGTGGGATAGCTTATAGTGCTAACTATTAATATGTCTACACATAAGGCTTTGCGTAGCTAAAAATTTGCTAAAAATTTAATCGTAGCGATCATTCTAACAACATCATCATCATCATCATCATCATCACCATTAGCTGGTCAACGCATATTCTCAATTAAGTAGATTTTTTTTCTATTGTTAAATTTATAAGTCTTAGGGGTTTGCCCCTTTGCACTGATGGGTAACGAATTCAGAAAAGGGTGCATTTCCCATGAAAAGGAGTGCTGTCATGGTTTTTCTACCAATATAATAAACAATAAACATTGCTTATTATATAACCTATGTAACATAGACTATTGAAGTAAAACAATAAACTTAAAATTTAAGTTTTTTGCTTAAATATGTGGAAAATTTAAGTAGGTACTATTTCAATCCGATACTGTCGGGACACGGATGTTTTTTGAAGTAAATGCATTAGATCGCTTAGAGAGGGGCAAGTCCATTGTGCCACCAATCTTCCGGAAGATACCTACTAATCAGCATTGCCTGCAAGAGTGCACGACTTGGGAACAGCAACGCCGCACCCTAACGGCGATGATTGGCTCCGATCTCTCGCTGGCCATGGTGGTAAAGAAAGGCCATAACTGGGCATCGCTATGTGATGGGTATTTTGGGAATAGTTTAAGCTTATTGTATGTGATCCATCCTTAGAGGTAACCTAACCTATTATATTGGGGGAGTGGAAGTCCCACATGACCGCCATGTTTTCGCAAACGCGGTGTTATGTGAAATGCATGCAAAAGAAACAGTTTCTACAATTTTTTTGTTTTGGCAAACGTAGTATTTATTTTTGTACGAAATAATACGAAATCCACGTGGACGAAGTCGCAGGCAAACTGCTAGTCCTTTATAAAATATCAGCAAATCGTTCGTTGTCCGGACATATAGGAATAAAATGATGAGCTTATCTCTATTAGGTTAACCCTTGCTGTGGCGTTGAAAAAGCAATTCAGTGAAAGTAAATTAAAAAAAATACTTACTTACACTAATTACCTAAGATCTAACCAATTGAATAATTAATAATTATACATAGATATATACAACTATTTTTATTAATATTAGCTTATGTTTAAAAGATTTAAACATTTCTTTTATTAGTAAAAAATGTAAAGTAAAGAATGTGTATGCAACGGTAACTAGAATTACGACTTGTCTACACGTGGAAGAAAAGTAATAGAAATATTAAAATCGTGGTAATTAAACGTCTCGAACTTTCTATCTGTACCAACCGGACACTACGTGGTTGATAATAAATTAACGTGTATGTATGTTCTTATCAATTGTATGGAAAAAACAAAGGTTATCTATCGCGGACAAAGTAAAGCGCGCTTGTTATGGCGTATTTGTAAACTGCGGACTTTTACGCATTTTTGAAGATTTGTACTAGGATTTGCTTACAGCGACTGGTACATTTAGTTAAAGATAGAATCTTTGTTTGAATACTGTACACACAAAATTAGTGACAATAGGTAGGTAATAATGTACATTGATGAGAATCATTCCTCCATTCATTCCGTGGACCTGTAGGAAGAAGAGCGGGCTCTCAGTCAAAATCAAAGTCAAATTTGTATTTTCAAAGTGCTTTTAAATCGTTCATAAATTTTTGACCTACTAAGTACCCATTCAGAACGTCTACTTTTTAGCTGTGGAGAAGAATGGGCGCAAGAAACTCCACAGCTTTAAAAGAAAGGTGTTTCCCGTGCGCTATAACGTAAGGTTCTCCAAGAAGCGTGTAAAAGAGCCTCAAAGGCGGTAACGCATAGGCAGCTCCCCGAACGCTGCAGATGTCCATAGACGAGGAAGACCATTTCCCATCAGCCTTAGCTCTCGCCTACTCGTTTGTTGTGTTTTAACATTAAAAAAAATGACTCCGAACGTTTTTGTGCACAAAAATGCCCGTAGATACTTTACGTATAAAGCTCAGGCATTCCAGATTCCATTCCAAGCGGAGGGATATTTATTTATTCATATTGGACCTACTTGATTTGTTTAATGGCTTTTTCTAAATCCGGCTAGTTACCCACATCTTATCTACAGTGATCGGAATAGGTAGAGCTATTTTGGTTCATTGACCGCAAACGTATATGTTAATATGGATATAGCTCGGGATTTCGACTACAATCCCGGGATTTTAAAAATAAAAAATAAATGAATTAAGGTAACAGAAAAATGTAATAGATCATGTAACAAATTCCACTGGTGATTGTTTCGGAAATGTCGCGTACTTCACTGTGTTTTCACCCTTATACCTCATTGTAAACATCGCGCGATGTGTGGCTTCGTAAGAATTGTCAAGCTTTTAGTTACGTAACTTCTAACTCAAATGAAATCCCGGGATTAATTTTTAAACTGCGGGACGTAGGGCATGTCCATATTATTACATCGTATTATATTTCGTATAAAAGTACCAAAAATAGCTCTACCTATTCCGATCTCTGCTTATCTAAGACGATCGCTATAACAACAATGTTGGTAGCATTGTTGGGTTCGGATAGTTAGATATAAGATCCAGCCAGTTCCACAGCAGTTGAAGACCACAGGGGAAAAGCAAGGTATGTCAATTGCAAGTAAATTTGCATAGATTGAAAATTAATGTAATCAAAGTCTGTATCGTTTTAGCTTTATTGTTAAAATCAAAACTTTCATTCCTATTTTATCAAAATTATTGATATGTTTCAACACAAGACTAATACAGAAGTTAAAAAATAACAAAAAATTCTGAGAAATAGTTAATAAACTAAAACAAACAAAGTCACTCAAGAAAGTGCAAGTTCAATGAATGTCAATAACATTCATTGTACTTGCACTTTCTGATTTAAATAATCTTGAGCTTCTGCTGTATAAAAGTTTCTTCAGAACTTGTAAATCAATGTACTTTTCCTTTGATATTGGTATGAGTCCTAAAATATAAAAATTAAAACTATATCGATAAAATCCTACAAACAACCACACCAATAACGGCGGAGGCCGAGCTTTTAAAGTGACATTCCCGGTATTTGCTGTTTTTCGCGCGGACGTTCAGGATTCTTGCCAAGTCCAAACAACCAAATGCCGCTAGATGTCATCATTAGTTAATTTTTGTACTTTTACTGGCATTCCTTGTTCTTCCCCTGTAGTCTTCAGTTGAGGATTCCAGGATTCCGGTTAGAGAGCGCTCCACCTTCAGCATTATCGTAACTTTCCATGACCATCAGCTGAGATGAAGGCCAAGTGGGGAAGCACTTGAACTTCAACTCACCTATCTCAACTCACTCTATTGTTGTGAAAGAAATAATCACTGTATTAAGTTTGGGATTCATTATAAAGCATAAAGGTATAGGCAACGCCATCTCTGCATAAAAAGAAGAACTAATTATATTTATCGAACAATTTAACGGATTAAACATAAACTATTTAATTAAATCATACTGCATGATATTGTGGATGAGAAGACGCAGCATTAGAATGCAATGCAGAGTTCAGCGTTAATTATTCCGATCCTGAGTACATATCCTGAGTGATATCACGTACAGCTAGGACCTTTTCCTTAGGACATCCTTACAGCGCAGCGTTATCCTTACATCTGAGGACTTTAAAATAAACATTACATTTTTATTGTGACATTCTAGATACTCATGGGTAATTATAGTTTGTAACTAGTTGGTTATGAGCAGGGTCGTGTAAGGGACTGAAACTATGACGCCCTACGGTTGGTATCGCCCAAATCCTTCGTCATCTCGTTACTTGGGGCCTTCGACCAATCTTTTCTGAAACCGTCAAGATTGTCATCCAATATCTTTTAAAAAACTAATAAATAAATCACAAGCTTGCCACATGTAAGCGGTTATATTTGAGTCTAAAGCGAGGTTTAAGCATTTTCTATTCTAATAAAGGAACGTAAAATTTGGTAAGGGCTTTATACCTTCCCTCTTGGTTCGGGGGGAGAGTCTCACATAACCATTTGCGGGCGCAATGCAATGCAAAATGTATGTAAAATGTATTTTCTCCTGTACGAGGACGCGAGGACTGAGGCATAACCTTGCTCCACTAGGTTTCATCGCATCTGTAGTCGGTTTCTGTTTAACATCATTATTTTTGGTGAGAGTTGAGCTGATTGCCTCAGACGGCATTTTCAGCTTCACCTGGATTTTTGGGGGCGGTAAGAAACTTAATGGATTCCTCAAGTCGTGTGAAACGAAGCACCGTCAGAGGTTTTCTAGAGGGAACGGCATCAGCAATAGTGCGTGTCCCTGCGCCCTACTAGATTTTTCGAGGGGTTCGATCGGATCGGGAGCGGAACAACCCGATGACGCCTCTAAAGGCTAGGACCTCAGCTCGAGTTGACATGATTGTGGGGGTGGAGAACAGCGCCCAGGTTCATGTCTGTACCTGGTTTAGAGCGTGTGTGAAACGGGTCGTCGTGGTACCCTTGATCTACGAGTACGGTGTCTTGCGCCTAAACTAGTGTGCATGTTTAGTGTATTCTGTAAATGTGTAGTGGCATTTAGAGGATCGATAAAGCGGAGTCATTTGCCAACTCTTTGATAAAATATAAACACAATAATTGGTTTTTTAACAATTGACTTTATTATCTGCTTTTTTATAACACGCGTTTACAATTATTATTGTTAATAGTAGTTTGACCCCTCCGGCGACCTTCCAATGTTTATGTAAACATACAAATCGTCGGTGTTTTCGACACTCTGTCTATAAGTTCAACTTCCGCCGATACGGTTCCGTGTGAGATGGTTCTAAGAATCATTTTTAAGTGGCCTTTCAAATACCTGTTATTGTACAAACGTACAAAACTACTTGAAAATGTTGTACAAATAAGAGATGTTAAAGATAAAAAAGACGATATTCATCATCAGCCGAATGAATTCAAAGCATATAAATATCTACATGAATAATTCACAATTCACAACTTAAATTACTAATCCAACATCGAATTGATCGATTTAGCAAATATTAATTAACAAGTGGACCCGGCGGATTTCGTACCGCTTTGACAGTTTCCATTCATTCCCGTGGAAATATCGGGATAAAAACTATCCTATGTGTTAATCCAGGTTATATCCTTCCTATCTGTATGCCGAATTTCATCCAAACCCATCCATCCGTTGCAGCGTGAAGAAACAACAAATATACACACATACACATAAACTTTCGCATTTATAATATTAGTGTGATTAGTGTGTTAAAAGAGATGGAAGCAGTGCCACCAAAGATACTTGCCAGTTTATATTGGTCGAAAGCTCTCCCAAAATCTGAACTGGTGAACTTAAGTTTAAACGACAAAATTAGTTTATTATTCTCTGGAAATTTTCGTAGTTTTTAACGTCAATAAGTCGACGATAGCTTGTATTGTATAAGCGATTAAACTTTGACTTTAATATCGAGTTGGTATCAACGCTTCATTTTTTTATACCTAGCTCGTCAAATGACTCCACTCCACCTAACACCAAACAGAGTCCAGACGCGAAGACAACTGGTGCAGCGTGAAAACAACGCAGCATCAGTCACTCTCACCCTGCTGGCCAACAAGGTGCCTCTTCACGCCTCGTTCGAATGACTCCATATCATAGGAAGGAGGGAAAACGTGTGCTGGTAGACTATTCCATCTTTCGGAAGTGCGACAAAGAATGTGAAATTTGGTGACGCGTCACATTCTCGTCATATTTTGTCGCTGTACAGTCTCGAACTTTGACAAAAAGTGACGTTTACACCAAGTTTAAACGTCACATTTTGTCTATGAGCTATTTTATAGATGGACCTTCAATGTTGACCTCATCTCGACGCCGGCACCATGTGGACTTAGATACAAAATGAGTTTGGTCATTAAATATTGTCTGGCTATAGCTAAATAGTTTAGTCTAAATTTTTCCGAGAAGGCAAGGTTGGCTGCGTCAATACAACCCAAGGTTTGCTGGCGCTCATTACGTTGACAACTATCACTGCAATTTTGAGTGGACGAGCCAGATGCATACTGCATTCAGGCAGATATAAAAATAGAAATAGAAAATTAAATAAGTTTATTTGCATAAAAGACACGGTATACAATTTTGTTGTTATGTTATAAATATGGTATTAGACGTGTTTTACCGAAACGCCGGCATGCAAAAACTGTTCATATTTACATAAAATTTATATACATTTGTAAGTTAACCTAGCACTTCTAACGTAGCAGATACCTAACGTAAATTGTTCGAAACAGCTTTGAAAGTTTTAAAATTGGTTTTTAAACGTTAAATAGGCATGTCTCCGCTCCACCTGATGTTAACGCGGCGTTAGCACAGTGGCAAATTGTAACACCGACTTTCGGGTTGGGCCAAGATGACCCATATTAAAAAATGGGTATAATTTAAACGCTCACCAGAAATATTTTTTAGACCCTAAGCCTAAGTACCAAATAAATTAAATGACTGTACAAATATTATTTTTACTTTCCAAAATGAATAAATGCTCACCAAATTTTTACACTATTATTCAAATGATTGAGGATACTAGCTGCCCTACTCCTGTAGGTCACGTGATATGTTAGAAATTTAAGATAATCGCGAAGCGCAGCGTAGCGATTGTCTTGAATTTCGAGGTTATTTTTTTATTAAACAACAGAAAGCAAAAATTACCAAATTGAAACTTGAGGCATAAAATATTGGTGTTATCAAAATATATATTTGGTCTGAAATGCAGTTAAAATGTATTAATTTATTTTTATTGCATTTAATAAAAATATAAATTGTATCCTTTTATAATATTTTAGGAAACACAATTTGGTGAGCATTTATCCGTTTTGGTAAGCGTTTCGAATTTAATTGGTAGTAGAATTGATACATTTTTGGTAGGCGTTTAAACATAAGCCTTAAAAAATTATGTAATTCAAATACGTAAAGGAATTTCGGCAAACTATAGCAACTATTTGACTAATTGACTACAATTTTAGGGATATTTGGTAAACTTAAACAAATTAATTATTAAAAAAAAATTTTTTATTAAAAATAAACTAAAAGTATGTGAAGAATACCGGTAAAACAGCGAAAGACGCTCTTATGATTGATTACTAGTGTAGGTATTTTGTCAATGCCGAGCCGGCCGCTGAGCTATTTCTCAGACTAGTAATGATATTTTCAATCTCATTACTATCCGTGTCCATCAGTGCCAGCAATCTCTTCGTGATCCAGATTCTCTACTATCTTTAAGTGCACCTAGGCTTCATGCAGCATGTTTGCTCAAAATCTCTCCAGCATGTTTGGCACCAACTCCAGCGAAATATTCATTTACTAAGGTGACTGATTCAAGTGGGTCTTTTCCGGTACCTTGTGTAGGTTACCTGAAGTATTGCATTGTTTTTATCTTTTTTGGCTTTCTTGTGTAGTTTGTTACGGTTTCTAATGCAGCGTACTAGTCCCGGGGTTAGCCACGAATTTTTGAATTGAAGGCGATGCGGGACTTTTGTTTCATTAGAGTGAGTCATGATGGCCTTTGAAACCACATCATTAAATGCCACAGCAGCCTCGTAAGCATCAGCAGCATTATACACATTACTAAAGCCAATACTTGCTAAGTAATTAATCAGAGAGGAGTAATCAATTTTTGTAATCTTAGTATTAATTTTGCTCCTTAAAAAACTCAAATGTTGAAAAAATTTCCACGAGCAGGATTAGAACCTGCACCCTTCTGACATACCGGGTCAGGTGCTCTACCAATTGAGCTGTCGTGATTCTAACCAGCCCGCCAAAAATATTCAACACTATTTACTTTTTACTTTGAAAGCCAAAGGCGTCCATTCAACAAACAACAACAACGACAAATGTTTCGCAACAAAATTTGCGTTAAAATTATTTAAAACATTTTAGAATTTAAGCTAAATACTATTGGGGAATGGTCTGTCACAAGAGAGTCTAGGACTAAACTTTTAGCTTGTTTATTCGTTCTAAGCATAACATGGTCAATACAATTTCCTTTATGAGTAGGAAAGACATGAGCCGCTAGTAGACCGTGATGTGCTAAAAGATTTAGATATCTGTGACAATTCGTGACATTTATGTTTGGGGAGATATTAATATTAATATTGCCAATTAAAATTCCAGATTTGGTTAACTTCAGAGCTGACAGACAATGTTAAAGACTATCACAGAAATTATTACTGCTCTTATGCGAAAGTGACCGATAAATGGTTAGGATTGTATGTTCGTTTCCATAACTTAGGCTAAGGCAGTTGGCATCAACTGCTGGAGGTGAGGTAACACTGTGAACTATATCAAAACGAACGCAAATAACTGCACCTTCAATTTGGTTACTAAAATCAGACGAATATGATGCATTACAATTAATTTGTGATATCACTGTTGCTTTACTTAGCCAGCATTCCGTGAGTATGAGTATATCACACTCAACATTGATTCTATTCAGCATAACCTCAAAAGCGTCAAGGTTACAAGGTTACAAGGTTACAAGCGTCAAATAAACAGATAAAAATAAAATGAAATAAAAAAATATTTGCAACATGTATTTTATTTTATTTTATATAATAACGGGTAAGCACAGTGCCTTGATCTCACCTGATGTTAAGTGATGATAAGGCCAATGATAGAAGCGCACTTCACCCGGGATCCTCGACTAGTGAGGCACTGGCTATCTTATCTGTAGCTGCCGGAACACAACAATGCTACAAACATTCATGTTATGGCGACATATTTAGATAAGATGGTGGTAGCTAGCCAGGCGGACAAACAAGCCCTACCACCAACCAAACCGAGTACACAAACATGTACGCATGTACGGTGGGAATCGAACCCGGGACCTCTAGACCACAGAGGCGGTTAATAAGGTACAATTAGGGTGACAAAAAAGGAAGTGTGACACAACTTGTTTTATCATTGAAGGTGTGCACAATTGAGACGGTGGCATGCAGGCAGATTCTTGAATAATAATTATTAAAGATAACATTAATAATTGCCATAAAGTACATTAAAAATTACAATAAAATATATATGAAATTTCACTAAAATTACAAATGTAATAAGTCAACACATGTTTGTAGTTAATCAGTAAATAATCAGCTCCAACAATAATTTAGATTCTAATAAAAACAGTCTGTGTATTTCGTGTCTGATAGTGTTATTAGCCATGTCTAGAATCTAAACATACAATAGTAATAACATTTTGTGTCAAGGCATTTCGTGTTATATTAGCAAATATTTACTAAACTAAAACGAATTATTTTAAATGTCAATGTGAAAAATATGCTCTTTACGAGTAGGTATGTAATGTATGGTATGTATGAAGTATGTTTTAGTTAGTTTAATAGGGTTTGATTTAATTTCAACAAGCGGGAACTGAGCCCACAACTCATGACCGATGATCAGGTGCACTACCAACTATGCTATCGTGGCTCTATCCAACGCGCCGAAACTAATCAACATTATCTACTCTTACTTTATAAGACAAAGGATTTTTTCAAAACTTCTTTTTCAAATTGTGATTTGTTCGAAACAAAATTTGCGTAAAACTACAGGATGTTTGGTAATAGGTGTATATCTCCGAAACATAGCCATGCAATCAGGTATAAAGAACACTGTGATAACACGTAAAATCATATTTACCTTTCGATTTAGATCGATTATTTCTTTATTATTTCGATTTAGATTTACCTTTCCTTGTTTGTTTTTGTTGTTGTTTTTGTTTTTGTTTTTCTGTAACAATTTTTGACTTTTACGTTAGTACTGTAGTGGTACTGTATGACATTGTGGAAATTGTAACTTTTACCTGATGTAAATTTGTTAACGTATATTTTTTATTTTGTTTGTTTTTTTTTACATGTTGTGATTGTCTTCTATATTTTTTGTGTTTATTGTAATGGAAAGTGTCCTGCTATAATAGGGCATTTTCCAATATTTTGACGCTGTAAGAGAGAAAAGAGCTGGACACTTGCTGAGTTTCTTGCCGGTTCTTCTCAGTACAAGATCTCCCTCCCAGAGTAGACTTACGAACCGATGGCATAGTGACATTCATAAGAGCTACTTGTAGCCTAAACTGAATAAATAATTTTGAATTTTGAATTTTGAATTTTTTTAACATAAAATAACTCAAAATTATCTTATTACATATTTTTCGTTCATTCCTGCAATGTTTCGACTTCTGTTTATGTGTCACCATGAGGTTGACGACCAAGAACAACGTATCAGCTTGTCCTAGAGTTGTCACTGTACAGTTTTACTTAGTAACAAAGAACCTTAATACTTCGGCCATGTGATGCTTTTCTAAATTATGTTCATAATTTTCCAGGGTTCTATGAACGGTACCCTATCTGCCATATTCGGGATTATGCAGGTATTACCAGACACCCTGTATATTATTTAACATTAATGAACAGTGTTTCTTTTTAAAGTTTTGTAGCTAGTTTAGATCTAGTTGGTAAAGTCCCAACAAACCTTGGCGATACGATGACCTCCAGTCATCGTAAGAGTGCATTCACCAAGAAGTAATTCTTATACATCATCATCATCATCAGCTCATTTAATGTCCCCACTCCTGGGGCACGAGCCTTCCCTATGGAGGGTTAGGGAGAACGGGCCATAAACCACCACGCGGGCCCAGTGCGCATTGGTGGTTGTTAACGACTGCTAATGCAGCCGGGACCAACGGATTTACGTGCCTTCCGAAGCACGGATTAGCTCGAGATAATAAACTTTTGGTCACCCATGCGATGACCGGCCTTTGCGAAAGTTGCTTAATCTCAGCACTCGCAGACCGGGCGCGTTAACCACTGCGCCATCGAGCTCCTTCTCTGTATATTATATTATTATACATTATATTATCCCATCCCATTATATTATCCCTGTATATTATTTAAAATTAATGAACAGTGTTTCTTTTTAAAGTTTTGTAGCTAGTTTAGATATAGTTGGTAAAGTCCCAACAAACCTTGGTGGAGGTCATCGTAAGAGTGCATTCACCAACTAGTAATACTTATTATTATTTCTAAATTCTTATTTATTTATTTACCTCAAACATTATGCAATACAAGTTGACTCAGCTAGGCAACTAGGCAACTATACCATACACATAAACACAAGTTACTAGGACATGAGATAACTAAAAGTGACAAAAAAATTAACAACATTGGAATAAACAGTTTTAAACTATTGCGTTACATTGGCTGGAGGAGGTCTTGGAGGAGCTCAGTGGCGCAGTGGTCAACGCGCCTGGTCTACTGCTGACGTTAAGCAACTTTCGCAAAGGCCGGGCATCGGATGGGTGACCAAAAATATATCATCTCGAGCTCCTCCGTGCTTCGGAGCGCACGTAATGCCATTGGTCCCGGTTGCATTAGCAGTCGTTAACAACCACCAATCCGCACTGGACCCGCGTGGTGGTTTATGGCCCGTTCTCCCTTTCCATCCATAGGAAAGGCTCGTGCCCCAGCAGTGGGGACATAAATGAGCTGATGATGATGATGATGATAATGAATCACTTGACATCATTACTAATAATATAAATGTGAATGTGAGTTTGTTTGTTACGCTTTCACGCAGAAACTACTCAACCGATTATCATGAAACTTTGTACACATATTCTCAAAGGTATTGGGAAGGATATAGGATACCTACTTTTTATTAAAAAAAATATATAAAATACTAAAAACGACAATTTAATTTTCCAACACAAAATGATTTGTTTTTTTTGTTGTCATGGAAACTGTCAAAGCGGTACAAAGTCCGCCGGGTCAGCTAGTCTATATTGATATTATAAAAAGGAAAGCTTTGTATTTTTGTATGTATGTTTGCAACGAATAAACTAAAAACTACTGGACTGATTTAAAAAAAATTTTCACCATGAGAATGCTACATTAGCGCTGAGTTACATAGGATATGTTTAAAAAAAATCACAGATTTCGCAGTCCCCGCAAGACTCGGAGCATTGAAAATGAATACAACAATTTACGAAAAAAAATATTTTATTTAAAATAACACAATTCCAACTTGAATGCACTTCTCGCCTGCATCCGCATCTTTTAACACCATTACCATGACGATCGGTCAATAATCAAAACGGAAATACTCGTTTTTCTACAATACCAAATCTAAAGGGACCACCTACGAGTACAGGGTCACAATTATTAACCGATTTATAAAAATTTTTCGCCATTTTGTAGCTAAACTAATACCCTAGGACCCTTTTTACATTTTTTCTTAAGTCGGTTTTTTTTTTAAATATTTACAATTTAGTCTACAAACACCCCCAAAAAACCCGAATTTTTTAACATTTTTCAATATTCTAAAAAATTTTTGCTGCCGGTTTTCAAAATTCAAACGCTCCACGTGTCTTGATAAATTCCTCAACTCTTGTTACTATTTTCATCTCGATTCTCCTAAAATCTTCGGAGCAATGGCCAAAAATACGTCTCAGGCGATTCGATCTGATAACCATTTTCAATGGTAAAAAATGAAATGCGGTATGAAGTCCGCCGGGTCAGCTAGTTTAAAATAAAACAACCAATGATGTTTTGTTACCAGATACTGGACGTCAAAGAAGGCTCGTTCCTGTTCAACATGTGGGAGAAGCCGCCGTACGATCTGTACGCCGAGGTGTGGATATTTAACTATACAAACGTGCCGGAGTACCTCAACGGGGAAGACAGCGTGCTGCGGTTGAAGGAAATCGGCCCTTTCGTATACCAGTACGTAAAATATAATTATTAAAAAAAAATTAAAAAAATTTACACCCTCCTTAGAATAAAAACAATTAATAAATATACATTATATCTATAATTTACTACAATATGGTATATCAATAATAACATATGTCATTAAAAATTACATACAAACTTTCTAACGGTTACTAATTGGCGCCAATATCACAAATACTCGTTTTACCAATTTTCGATATACCGCATCCAGTATTCAACTACTCTCTGCGAGTTTAGCTCTGTGGTCGCTCGGTTCGCATTCCAATATTGCGAAATATTTGTTTTCTACGCTACACTTTATTGTTCATCATCATCAGCTCATTCTATGTCCCCACTGCTGCGGCACGAGCCTTCCCTATGGATAGATAGGGAGAACGGGCCATAAACCACCACGCGGGCCCAGTGCGGATTGGTGGTTGTTAACGACTGCTAAAGCAGCCGGGACCAACGGCTGTACGTGCCTTCCGAAGCACGGAGGAGCACGAGATGATAAATTTTTGGTCACCCATCCGATGACCGGCCTTTGCGAAAGTGGCTTAACCTCAGCGCTCGCAGACCAGGCGCGTTAACCACTACGCCATCGAGCTCCTATTTATATATTTTAAAATATATTTAGTAGACATAGTTAGCGGTTGAATCAAGTTTTATTATTTTTGTATTATTTTAATTTTAAATTCTAAGTTCTTTCTTTCTTCTTTCTTCAACAATTTTTACTTTTGTAAAAATATTATGATCGGATGTTAGTGACGGTAGTTGTTGACATAGAATGGGCGCCTTTGGCTTTCAAAGTAAAAAGTTTTGAATAATTTCGGCGGGCTGGTTAGAACCACGATAGCTCAATTGGAAGAGCACCTGACCCGGAATGTCAGAAGGGTGCAGGTTCAAATCCTGCTCGTGGAAATTTTTTCAACATTTGTGTTTTTATAGCATACGTTATTAATTATATTTGTCATCAAAAAAAGATCGTATGTCATAATAAGATTTTTTCGCAAGAAAACCATTGAGCGTACTTTTAAACTTGTTATTATTTTAATCGATCTAATATTTAACGGATTTTTATTATAGATTTTAGGTGTCATCATACAAACTTTCTTGGTGGTCCTAAACAATAATTAAATAAATAAAGCTTCACACAAATGTGCTCGAGCAAAGTACACAGACAACCTCTTATGGACGCGAAATCTCATAACAGCTGCCCCTGGACTGTTCCGAGCTGTTCCGAGATCCGTGTCGCGTTGCTCGAGCGCGGTATGTGATAAGCTTGCCTTCTGGGTTACCTTATTTTGTATCCGTGCTTCATAAAGCAAGTGACACTGTTGGTACCGATCGTTGATAATATAACCGTATTTCCCCATTAAGTTATTATTCTAGCTATGGAAGTCCTGATTCCGGTAGTGGGAAGTTTCTAGCTCGATAATGACCATGACGATTTAGGACCATATCTATATCTATCTAATACTTTTAAACGAGCAATTCTTGTATATATGTATGTTAATATATAATCTGAATCTCGGAAACGGCTCCAACGATTTTCATGAAATTTAGTACCTATGCAGGGGGTTTTCGGGGCGGTTAATCGATCTAGCTAGGTTTCATTTTCAGAAAACGTCGTTTTATCCGTAGCAAAGCTCGGCCATCCAGGTACTGTAATGCGGAGAAGAGAGTAATCAGTGAAATGAAATTGCTTTGAATAAACTTTTTGATTATTTTAAATTTATGATATTGTCTGGTTTTATCATATGGTTTATGGCTTTGTGCTCTTGTAATGACATAATATATTTGTGTACGTACCTTCTACAAATAAATACTAGGAGTTGACAAGCGACAGTTCGATTCTTACATTACGTTGGTTTGAAAAAGTGCTAAAGTGTGTTACCTACTTTTACTACCGAAAATACTAATAATGAGTTTATTCAAAATGTCCTTTGTTCTGTCTCGCAGGGAGTTCCGGACAAACAGGAACATCACCGTGGACCGAGAGCGGGGCAAGATGACGATGACGCCGAACATCGCGCTGCAGTTCCTCAGGAACCAGTCCGTCGCCGACACCAACGACGTCCGCATCTACGTGCCTAACATCGCTTTACTGGTGAGAGTCAATCTAAATTAGTGAGAATTTGAGTTAGAGTAAGCGTTTGAGTGGTAGCTCGAGTGGTAGTTAGAGTGTAGTTAGAGTGGTAGTTAGAGTGATAGTTAGAGTGGTAGTTAGAGTGGTAGTTAGAGTGATAGTTAGAGTGGTAGTTAGAGTGGTAGTTAGAGTGATAGTTAGAGTGGTAGTTAGAGTAGTAGTAAGAGTGGTAGTTAGAGTGGTAGTTAGAGTAGTAGTTAGAGTGATAGTTAGAGTGATAGCTAGAGTGGTAGTTAGAGTGGTAGTTAGACTAGTAGTTAGAGTGGTAGTTAGAGTGGTAGTTAGAGTAGTAGTTAGAGTGGTAGTTAGAGTGATAGCTAGAGTGGTAGTTAGAGTGGTAGTTAGAGTGATAGTTAGAGTTGTAGTTAGAGTGGTAGTTAGAGTGGTAGTTAGAGTGGTAGTAAGAGAGGTAGTTAGAGTGGTAGTAAGAGAGGTAGTTAGAGTGATAGTTAGAGTGATAGTTAGAGTGAAAGTGAGAGTTAGAGTGAGAGTTAGACTGAGAGTGAGAGTTAGAGTGAGAGTTAGAGTGAGAATTAGAGAGACAGTTAGAGTGAGAGTTAAAGTGACAGTTAGAGTGAGAGTTTATCTAAATGACCAGAGCTATACATCCTTATCTTTACATAGTTTAAAACAAAGTCGCTCCCGCTGCCTGTACGCTTAGATCTTTTAAACTACGCAACGGATTTTAATGCAGTCTTCAGCAATAGATAGCGTGATTTGAGAGGAAGTGAAGAGGAAGACATGCATATTTTAATGAAATTTAGACGGGACAACGTCTGTCGGGTAGCTAGTAATATATATTTCATGTTCAGTACGCCTTGGTGGTCGCGTGGCAAAGCGTTCGGCCTGATGTCCAGAGGTCCTGGGTTACTCTCTGGTTGGGCGAAGTTGTGGATTTTGGTTTATAGCCCCGGTTTGTGATAACCAACACGCATTTGGCAAGCGTGTATGTTTTGGACAGTTTGCTGATTGTCGCAGTCGGCATTTTGAAGCGTGGTTATTAGTCAATAATCATCTGTTGCATTGATGACTGATTTCGACAATGGAGACATTTATCCAGCAGCGGAACAGTATAAAGGCAATTACTTGATAGCTAACATCTATCACATCATCTTTTTTACACTATTCTATGATTGTATGATGACTATAAATACTAACTAATGATTCAAATGATTTAAAGATATTTGTTTTGGATACTAAATATATATGCACATATTCAACAAAAAAATGAAGACTACAAACGGAGGTCAATCACCAAGAACAAAAGGCCATTGCTGTTGCAGCAATGGTTTTCAGTTGAAGGTTGCAGGGTTTTTGTTGCAATTGACTTTTGGTTGATTTGGATCCAAGAAATACAATATGTACAAATGTAGGTACATATGTATTCGACCAGGGCTCGATTCCCGGTCGAGTCAATGTCGAAAACGAACTTTTCGCTATTGTGTCGGGTCCGGGTAGTTGTGGTAACGTCGTTGTTTCTGATTTCAATAAAACGAGTGCTTTAGCTACTTAACTTGGGATCAGAACAATGTATGTGATATTATCTAATATTTAAAAAAAAATAACTTATCTTTTTTTAAATATATACACATAAGATCGGGCTTAGTGGCATGCATTGGGAGAGGCCTATAACCAGCAGTGGACTGATGTGGGCTGATTATGATGATGATGATGATGATGATGATGATGATGATGATGATGATTGAACTCGTTACCAATAAAGGACAGGATATTAAAAAAACAATATAGGATATCCTTTGTCGTTTGCAATAGCTAGCAGATAATAGTATTTGAAAAATTCTGATAAATAAAATAACACACACCTAATTAAACGATGCAATAAATAATTATGACTATGACTATATTGACCATGACTAAAATGTAAACATTTATCCGCAATAAAAACCTTTATAAAGCCTAACTAATAACAAAACCTAAGTAGGTTTATAAATATAGATAGATACATTTTTTATTACTCACACACAGCCAACAAACAAAAAAGAAAACAACAGTTAAACAAAAACTTAAAGCTAGTATATGGGCAAAGGCGGTCTTATGGCTACTACAAGCGATCTCTTCCAAACAACCTTTGGTTAAAGAATGAAAGATTAGATTCAAATATATGTTTTAATGTTGTTAAGTAAACTCTTAGAACTATATCGGCCAAGGGTTCCGGCGCATTTCTGGCTCTATAATTTTTAGTTTTCCTCCTGACTATAATGTTTATTAATATGCTTGGAAATATTATATTTTTTAATTTTCTTTATGCGAAAGGCGACCAGGTAGACCAAGACGAAGATGGCGGGACGACTTTGATGGGTTTATGAAGGAATGGCATGATGTAGCAGGGGACCGGAAGGTGTGGAAAAAGCGTGGGGAGCCTTGCCTTTGCCCAGGAGTGGGACAGCTATGGCTGATATAATGATATAATAAGCTGATAATAAAATAAAATATTTTATCGATCAAGAGACCAGTTCCGAGGCATTCCCGACTATGTCTTTTAGTTTTACTTAGTTTTAGGGTCTACATCAGGGATGAGCAAACTACGGCCCGCGGGCCATCTCCGGCCCGTGAATGATTGAAGTCCGGCCCGCGACAGTTAAACAAAAATTTTAGTGCGTGTGTTTTAGAGAATGCATACCTATAAAAATGTTTATTACACAAAAAAATATTAATAATATTTTTTATTTAGAGTTTTTATTTAAGTTAGTTTCTTTTGCTTTATTTTTCTTTAAGAATAAGTAAGTAGTAGTAGTAGTTTAACAATAGTAAGATAAGTTACCTATGTTTATTTTCTGTTTCTATTGTTTTGAAAAATATATATTTTTTACAAATAAATATATTTATTTATTGAATAAATACAGACAAAAATTCAATAACCTGCCCCCCAACCGCCTAACATTCTCGCTTTCGATCGCTTTGAAGGCGAGGCCCTCTCTTCGCTTTCTAATATAATATCAAAATATAATATCGAATAATGTCGAAAGCTAAAGCCTATAGCTTTCAATATTGCTTTCATATTGCTTTCGAAATGACAAGATGACGCCTCCTCCTCGCCTCGCCTTCGAAGCGATTGAAAGCGAGAGTGTTAGGCGGTCGACCCCCTGGCCCGCAATAGATTTTGTAAGTAAATATTGTCACGCGAAGGAAAAAGTTTGCCCAACCCTGGTCTACATACACAGACTGCTCGAGCAGTTAGCTGTGATCAAAATACATGGACCGCTTGAGCATTCCTAGTGAAGCTGCTATTTCACCGAGCTGCTGATCGCTAGGAGCAGTCGCAACTGCTTGAGCGGTTCCATGTATGTTTGTAAATAGAAGACTGTAGTTCACTATGCAGTCGTAGCTTGAAGCAGTCGATCCTGACTGTTCCAAGCTGTTCGTTTTGTAAACATTTAAAACGTCTGATCCTTACTGGTGATTTCATAAGGTCGAAAATACGTAGCGCCGCGACGATTCAGATCGCTTAGAAATTAACAGAATCTTAAAATATTTTTAAAAAAATTATTGGTTTTAGTTACCAAAATATTAAGCTACTAAATTACGAATATTGATGTTATCAATGTATTCGAGTGGATTGCAAGCATATAAATTAAGTAATTTCGTTGTAATTTCAAATGTGCAAATGCGTGTGCAGTATCATCGTCGGTCGTTATGTTTATGTTAATTTCTTTGTTTATTTATACCACCAAGAGTATATACATTGGTGAACTTCAAATTCAACACGATTATCTTTATCAATTTTTTGGAATTTTGAATAGAAACTGCAATATATTTTTTAATGTTTCTTTTGTTATTTTTTACTTGCAAAACCTGAAAAGGGTAATTAAGTTTATAAGCCACCTACATTTTATCTAGAATAAGATCTTTACATACACACTTAATATAGTTTATAAATGTAGATTTCCAAAATAGAAAGTCAATTACAAACATTAGTTCCAAAATACAGCATCTATATTCAAAGCATCAGCCAGATCATCATCAGACATTCAGATTTATTAAAATTTTAATGCATTAAATGGGTGAGGGGTTTTACAGATAATTAATTGTGGACACTGCCATATTCAAGTTAGGTAAATGTTTAGCCCATATTTTGTACACACATAATATATTTCTATGTACAGTTATATTTAAAGTATAGTATGTATAGTATATACATAATAAGCTTATGTACAATGTCCTAAATAAAAATAAAAATAAGAAACCAAGTTCTCCACAACTAAGAGCATCTTAAATTTTAAAACGTAGTACTGTTATAAGCAACCCTCTGACGACTAAAGTACAAGTCATATACATTTTTTGAGGAGACTTTGTTGATTGCCTCAGGCGGCATCTTCAGCGTTACCGGACTTTTTTGGGAGCAGCGAGAAACTTAAAGGGTTCCTTAAGCTGTGTGAAACGAAACACCGGCAGAGGTTTGCTAGAGAAGATAGTATCACGCTCTTAGTGCGTGTCCTAGTTCCCTAGTAGATTTTCCGAGGGATTCGGATCAGATCGGGCGGAGGCTAGGACCTCGGCTCGGGTTAAATTACTATTAGGTAGTTAAGTACTAACAAGTATAGCTGTTATGTCTAATGTGTGGTTGACTGTACGCACTTTAAATGCACATTATTTGAGCACTCGATCATTAGTCACATAACCAGAACCTACTTTTGCTTCACAAGGGCACAATCAGGAGGGTCGTTATTCGACAAATGGCCATAAATAATGTATAGACTCAATTTGTGGCCATTTAGACAATTAAGCGAGGTATTGCAAGGTGAGCTGCATTTTCTGGAGGAAGGTTCTAGGCCGCTGTAACTTAAAATACATTGAATTGATACCAATTAGTTAGAATTAGTATTTATGTAGGTAATATGTGACGTATTCTATGAGCAATAACAGTTGCCTTATAAAGCGATGAATTAACAATATGTTTTAAATGTGTTTTTAAATTTTGAATAAGGTTTTTACTCGTGTCGGGGTCTCGGTAGCTCAGGGGTCAGAGCATCGGACCTGTAATCCAAGGGTCATGAGTTCGTTTCCACTCGAGCTTTATATATATTTTGTCTGAGTGGTAGAGCCATGCTGCGTTGCAGCACGAAATGGGCTGGCTCGCCCGGAGTAATACCACCCTCTCACAGAATATCGTCGTGAAACAATGGCACTCGTTGCTGTTGTGTTCCTTCCGGTGAGTGAAAGTACCATAGGCCCATCTCTCATCCCTCCCCCCTCCCAATTCCTACTCCCTCCTCAAGATCCAACTCCTTCCTCAAGGCCGGCAACGCATCTGCGATTACTTTGGTTTTGCGGGGGTGTCCATGGGCGGCGGTGTTTACTTTCCATCAGGTGACCCGCCTACTCGTTTGCCTTCCCAAAACGATTAAAGTTCTGAACACAATACCAATATTAATTTAAAATGAGACTCTTTTATGCTTATCTACAAAAAAATATTGTAATAACGCAGTGACGCTATTGGGGTTTCAATTTTCGCAGGAAATTCATTTGACAACCATTGAATAATCTTTTTCTTTGTGATAAAATTGGCCAGTGATATAATGATAAATATTTGTTGACAGGCCATAAGCACCCTCTTAGCCGACAAGCTTGGCTACTTCGCAAACGCTGGCGCGTACTACTCCATCAATGCGCTCGGCTCCCAACTCTTCAAGAACATCACGGTCGAGGAGGTACTGTGGGGGTATGAAGACCCCATCGTCACCATCGCTAACAGCTTGCTGCCGGGGTGGATCGACTTCAAGAAGATAGGCGTCTTAGACCGGGTTGGTATTACTTTAGAGCTAGCTACAAGTTTTTTTATAGGTTGCATGGCATATTGCTCCAAACCAACTCTTTACGGAACTGTTAGTTCTTTTAATTTGTCTTCATTAACCAGTCTGCAATAAAGTTCTTCAAACTACCCCGATTCTTCCAAAACTACTACACATAAGTCATGAATACAAGCATAGTCCAAGACACTGTACTGTTTTCGAAGAGTACAAAGACCTGGCTAACACGTGTGATTTATCAGATAAAACCAAGCGTCTTGGCTATATTTTCCTCCCTCACGACAATGTCAACCCGAGCCGAAGTCCTAGCCTTAGGGACCTTTGGTCGTCGACTTGAACTCTTCGGAGAATCTGGAAAAGCTTGCATGATGCTTACTCCTAAAACACCTGCGAGCTTTCGGTTACTACGTTTTGAGGTCGCCATAGACGGCCAACAGCAAAGTTCTGTCTAAATAACAGAATGTTAAGTTAGGTAAAGTTATTTCATTATACTTATTTTTTCTAACAATAATATTAATTTATAATTATGGTTACATAATAAAGCTTATAAACTAATTACAAATGAAAAAAATGTTAAACATTTTTAACGTGCGGGATTCGAATCCACACTTTATGACATACCGGGTTAGGTGCACTACCAACTATGCTGTCGTAGCTCTGTCCAGTCCGCTGAAACTTATCAACAGTATCTACTCTTACTTTGTGAATCAATTAATTATCTTTATATATATATAAAAATATTCTGTGCGTGTGTATGTTATTGAACTCCTTCTAAACGGCTGAACCAATTAGGATGAAATTTGCTGTGTGTGTTCATGTGTATTCGAGAATGGTTTAGATTTACAATTGGACCCGGTAGATGGCGCTGCTATGGGGTCCATCATGGGATACGGTTGTTCTTAAGCGGACGAATGATTTGTTTGTTTTGTTGTCATGGAAACGTTAAGAGCTCAAGCGTCGAATACCCAGACACAATAGAATTTTAATTGTTTTCGGCCACCTGCTGGTCGCTCGATGCTCAAGGGGTTATCTGTCAAAGCGGTACGAAGTCCACCGGTCAATAAGTAGATATAGATAAATTTCGGCGGCTAGGACAGAACCACGATAGCATAAGTAGTAGGTAGAGAACCTGACTCATGGGATGCGGGTCCAAATGTCGTTCGTTGAAATATTTTCAACACTTTTTCAATAAAGAATAATAATATTGCCTCTCATTGTTTTCAGTTCTATTCCCAAAAAGACGAGACAGTCGAAGTAGAGCTTGCTGATGAAAAAAATAGGTTTTCTATCGTTAACTGGAACGACTCTCCTGGCATTGTCGAGCAAGGATTTACCGACCTTAACACTAGGTGAGTAAGAACTATTATTGATGAAAACTTTTTAACGAAATTTTATAGAAACATTAGATTTAGCCACTTTATTTTACTGAACCTCTGAACTCCTCAGAGTTCAGAGTACTCTCAAGTAAAGATGACCTGATTGTTAACTTATCGTCACAAATTATTTTGTGTAAACATTTGTCAGGAATTCACCAATTGAACAAAACTATAAACAATGTTTTGAATTTCTTATTTTCTCACCACTCAAAAATATATAAAAATCACCATTTCAAGCGGGTATGGGCCTCCCCTTTAACATGCCAACTTAGCCGGTCCTGTGCAAGCTTCTTCCACTGCCTTCCGGCCACACCGGCGATATCGTCTGACCACCTAGCAGGTGATCTACCTCAAGGTCGCTTCCCATCTCTTGGCCACCACTCCGTCACCACCTTGGTCCATCGGGCGTCTTTTTGTCATAACGGAAAAGCCCCTTCTCATCTCATCAGACAAGAAGGGGCTTTTCCTTACTTAACATCTTAAGTGACGATAACGCCGAAGGTGCAAAGTGGACTACGCCCAGAATCCTCAACTAATGAGGATCTAGCTACTATATAGTTATCTCTGTGTGTTTATTCATGTGTTTATTCATTTAAGATAGGGTTTAAGAAGCATTTACTGGACATACAGAAGTCGGATGTGTGAAACGTTTTCGCCGATAGTGGTCATACGCATTGTGTCTTATTGGGCCCCACTCTATTAATTGTATTCTTATATTTTTATTTGTATTAGATATTATGTATTTTGTATACCTACACAATAGTTATATATGTATTATAATCCTGATATTTTTTTATTTTTATTAAAAAAAAAACATAACTTATCTTACTATTATTATATGATTTTATAGTGTTCAGTGTTAGTTACCTACTCCCACGTCATGCAAGGGTTGTACTGAAAATCAGCGCTACGGACGGATAATCCGTAGCTCATGCTGAGTGCAGACCCTGTTTGGCGACGCTGTGCATGCAGCAACAACAAAAATAACTAGTGAATATACCTTCTGTTTTATTTTGATTTTTAAAACATTTTATTTTCTTTTTGTAACCTTTTGTTAATGAATGTTGAGTGTACAGTGTTAGTCAAATAAAAACCTATTCTATTCTATTCTATTTTAACTGTCCGAGCACAACAAATGCTGCTAGCATTGTTGTTATGGCGACAGACTTAGGTAACATGCTGGTAGATAGCCAGTCGGATTTTAAACACGCTCTACCACTAACCAAACTGAATAATACCATATTCTCAAGTTATTACATTACGTCGAAGTCAGTTGCTGCAATCACTTGTACAGAGGCGGTCTTAAAGTTTATACGAAGACAACATATTGTAAATTAACCTCTTATTAATTTACTTACGTTTACATCACGCATCATTTTATCCTGCCGTTTCGAACTCTTTGCCTTGTACCCTGTTGTCTGTAGTCACAAAGAGGCTGACTACATATGGTTTTCTAAAACGAACACTACACATAGAAATGAAATTACTTTTACGGATCTACTCGCGTTTATATTATACATTAGTTTTATTTAAATTTTGTCCTGACGTTTCGTACCCTTTGCAGGGTCTGGGGTCACACAGGGAGACGGAAGTGTTGGTCGTCTCGCTTATATACCCTCATTTTAATTGAATCACGTGCGGTCCATGTCACGCAGAAAGAGTTTACAGTATCTTTTTACTTCTTAGGCTGAATACGTTGTGAGAGTTACTCGTCTCATAATTTTTTTGTAATTTTCCGTAGCATTCCCTGTAACCGTGCGCGCGGCACCTTCGAGGGCCTGATGTTGCCCGCGCACCTCTCCAAGGAGCGGCAGGTCCCGATCTTCAGGAGACAGGCCTGCAGGGTCTACCCGTTCAGGTTCAGCGAAGAAGTCCAAAGCAAACATGGCTTTAGTCACTACAGGTAAATATAAAAACTCAATCGGGTATTGGACCTCATATCTAAATGGGGCTCCAATAATCTTGTTGAGTTCAATGCCAAGAAAACACAGGTGTGTGCGTTCACGGCAAAAAAGTCACCATTCCTTCCCCTTCCAACTCTTCAGGGTACATCTCTAAGCCTGCAGAGCAGTATCAACATGCTCGGTATGACGATTCGCTGCGATCTAAACCAAAGAGACTACATCGAAGCCGTGATCAAAACAGCCTCACGAAAACTCGGTATTCTGAACAGGGTGCGGCGATTCTTTACGCCTGACCAGTTGTGCCTTTTGTACAAGACACAGGTACGGTCTTGCGTGGAGTATTGCTCGCACATCTGGGACGGTTCCGCAAAGTACCTTCTCGATGCTTTGGACAGATTGCAGCGTCGCGCTGTACGCATTATCGGCAACGCAGAAGTCACAAATACTCTCGAAACTCTGCAATTGCGTAGAGATATTGCGTCACTCAGCGTGTTTTACCGCTTATACCATGGCGAGTGCTCTGAACAACTCTTTGACCTCATCCCTCCTTCTCCCTTCCTCCATAGGAGTACGCGTGCTGCTCTCCGGAGTCACCGCTTCACTGTCTCAAATATTCCATCACGCACTAAGAAATTTGGTGACTCATTTTTTTGTCGCACTTCCAAAACATGGAATAGTTTGCCTGCACACGTTTTCCCTCCTTCCTATGATATGGGGTCCTTCAAACGAGGCGTGAAGAGGCACCTTGTGGGCCGGCAGAGTGAGGGTAACTGATGCTGCGTTATTTTCACGCTGCACCAGTTGTCATCGCATCTGGATTCCATATTCACTTAACATCAGGTGAAATGGAGTCATTTGCCGTGCTACGTATAAAAAAAAAAAAAAAAAAAACATTATTATTGGTATTAATCTATAAACAACTTACTGTTATGAAAGTAGACACTTAGGGTAAGGTTGCCTATATTGTACCAGTTAACAAACTTTACAAGCTGTCTCAAAAACTATATAACTTATGAGGATTTTATTACTAGAAATAAAACGGTTGTTCTATTGGTATTAATTTTTTATTACTAGAAAATGAGGATATATAAAAATATAACGATAATAAAAGTTTTAAAAAAAGTCGGAAAAAGTACAATTTAAGAAACGGGTTTCCTTAATTGTACCATAGGTATCCTAAATTGTACTTAACGATCTTAATGAGATTCAAGTGCCTGTTATAAACTGAAATCAGTTTTACCGTTATACATATTTATAAAAAATATTATCCATAATGTTTTTTCCCAGCCTTTGTAGTCGTTTTTGAAAAAGTGTTTAGAATGCTATTTTTTCCGCAATGTCAAAAGCAAGTTTTCTAACATACTTTATTGTGAGTCCAAACATATGCTTTTCCATGTTTAACAAATGCGACACAAGCTCTTGTTCAACTTCATTGTGAAAAACAGTTGGCCTGCCCTTGGAAATAATATGTTCATTCGCATATTTGTTTGAACTTGATAAATGTCTCTTTAAAGTGGGTTTAGGTACATTAAACATGCGTGAACACTCATTAATTCCCAAAGTTTCCTTTTTAAACAATCTAAGGCTTTTTGTAAATCATCTTGCGTCCATTTATAATATGTTTTACCCTCACCAGACATCTGAAAATATTTTAATCTAGTTAACAATCGAGTTGAAGAACCACCATACACCTAAATTGTACCGGTACATTTTAGGATTACCCTACCTGGTACAAATTAGGCAACACTAAGTTTTATTTTTATGCGAGCCGGCATCATAACCTCGAAATGCTAAACATAAAACTATATTGTCAAAAAAATACACTAATATGCTTACTTTCCAAAAAAAAAAATAATAGCTGCAGTGTACTTACCGTTGCCACAAAAAATCTTTAGGTAAACATCCATAAAATAAGATCAAAACGCCGTAATAATTATTTTTGTTTACTACACTTCACTCTGTTGTGTCATCGAATCCAAAATGGCGGCGATTGCGTCATGTTGGTAGCACCGCTTTTTAGTGTAGCCAATTCAAAACTAAACATTACGGTTTGGTAGATTTTGAAGTGGTACAAATTACGAGCCGGTCCCATTTAGGCAACTCGACCCTATCCAACACAGTAATTTTAATACATATCGCGTTATTATTCTAAGTACATATCCAACAGTCGTAGTATTAAAAAAAATTGTTAAGTTGAATGGTATACATTCATTTTTACAAACGATATTTTTATGTTTTTTTTTAACTAGCAACCATCTCTCTACTTCCTTAAACAGAAATTTCAATAAAATTTACTGTTTTGAAGAATTAGTTAGTCAAAGTCAAAGGCAAAGTAAAAGACAAAGGCAATGTAATTTTTTTTTATTCAAATAAACTCAAGGAAAGTGCTTTTGAATCGTCCAAACCTTTTTTTTAACTACTACCCATTCAGAACGTCTATTTTTAAGCTGTTAGAACTGCGGCGCCAGTGCAATAGTTATAGAGTTGTCTATACTAATATTATAAAGAGGAAACCTTTGTGTTTTTGTATGTATGTATGTATGTATGTATGTATGTACATATGTATGTATGTTTGCAACGAATAAACTCAAAAACTACTGGACCGATTTAAAAAAATCTTTTACCATTAGTATGCTACATTAGCGCTGAGTAACATAGGCTATATTAAAAAATATATATTAAACAAAATACTAATCTAAGACTAAAAACGACAATTTTATTATCCAATACAAAATGATTTGTTTGTTTTGTTGTCATGGAGACCATTGATATATATTTAACTCAATGATGAAGACTGTCAAAGCGGTACGAAGTCCGCCGGGTCAGCTAGTTTTTAAATATAAGAATGTGTTCGGTGTACATGCTTTGTTGGAAATTAATAAAACATAAATAAATACCGAAATTTAAATGACTCCTAAGTAAAACAAACCATATTAACAATGTTTGATTGTAAAGAATTGTTTCTTGCAGGTTCATCATGGAGGCTTCGGCTTTCAACGGCTCCTCGCCGTACGCCTGCAACTGCCAATATAACTGCCTTCCAGACGGCTTCGTTGACATCTCCACATGCTATTATGGTAAATATGATAGAAATATTACTTTTAAATGATATCTTTTTTTTTGATGTCTTAATTAAGACAGCTCTTGACCTCGATCTCGCCTGATGGTGAGCGTAGATGAGGTCTACGATGGAGCGAGCTGCCCCAGAAGATGCCTATTAACTCTCGCCTTGAATGAATTTAGGTTATAAGTTTTTGGGAACATGTACGATGGCAGAGAATTCCACTCCCTGCCAGTGCGCAGTAAAAATGATGACATGAAGCGCTTAGTGCGACATAGTGAAATTTCTACTAGGTGGGGATGATATCCTGCAGTACGTCTGGAGGTTCGGATATCCACGCGTAACTAATATACACGCTTAAGATTAGTAAAGCAGTAAATAGCGGATCTGTTCCACTGGTGGGCAAAGACCACCATCAATTCAAATTCAAATTCAAGTTCATTTATTTCTTAGAAAATGGTAAACAAGATCTTAAACACTTAAAAATGCCATGTTCTACCGTTCTCAAACAGAAGAACAGGAGAATGAAATGAAGTCATCACTACAATTGATGGGTAATGACTTAATCTCCACTCTTGCCAGATGCGGGTTGGTGATCACTGATCACAAACCCGGGCTATGCACCGAATGAATTACTAACAAACACACTTTGCCCGACCTGGGACTTGAACCCGGGATCATCGGATATCGGACCGAGCGCTTTGCCACAGTTACTCAAGGCTCAAGGTTAAGTTCATAAATTCTAGATCCATTATTAGTTTCGTAATCTAGATTTGTATACACCGTGATTGGCTAGACGACGGACGCGTTAAGGCGAAGGGTAAGGCACACTAGCGCCGCTAATGGATTTAATTTGATAACTGCTAAACTAGATTTTTTTTCAAACATAGCGGACCTTCCGACACTAGGCAAACATCTAATATTTAATATTTTTTTCACTACTTTTAGGTTTATTTTTGTATTCATTCGCTAACACCAAAAGTGGCCACCACGCAACAAAAAGTAGTGCACAATTATTAAATAAATACTACGGATGCTTTCCTGTTATCAGACGGTACGCAATGTTGAAAAAAAGATCCGGTCCGTCAGTGATTGTCAAATTATCAATTGGTGGTGCTAGTGTGCCTTACCCTTCGCCTTAAAGGAGGTGTATAGAAGCCGATGCCTGTTCCATTAAAAATGACAAACACCACCTTAATTTTTTACTTTATGGTTTTTCTGCTTATTTACAATTTACTACGCGGGCGAGCGAAGCAACTAGCGAGGCACGGTAATACTATCTACAGTATTGTAACTCGGCCCTATCTTTGAAATAAATGCCTACAGCGCCGCGCGGTACGTAAACACGCGCTAGGGCTGGGCGTATATTTTCTTTGGCTGGGCTGCCCACCTACAACAGTATTTTAATTACATCTGCCTACTTTGAGTTTCTTTCTATCTAGTTTTGTGAATGTATTTTGTGATTGTAAATATGATCCCCCTTATTCCTAAAAACTATTTAAGCATTATTTCGTTAAATATTGTTTTGTCAACGTCACACAAACGTCATTTTGAATTTGAGAAAAAGAGACAAAACAATGATGATTAACCAAATAAATGATAAGGGGGGGGGGGGGGTTAATTTTTGATTAGTTTAACCTACAACCCGGAGGTTTTAACACGAGCGTACCTACCGTATGTATCATAAACGAACCGCCTATAACTACATAGTTTTCTCCTGTATCACTTTATTTTATAGTCTTACGTAAGTACCTTTCGGAGTTTCCAGGTAATCTAAAAATGGTATCTGGGTGCGTTATTGACGAATTCATGCAACCAAAAACAGCACAATATATTTTATTATTGATCCTCACCATAACTTATTTTAATCAAAACAATCACACGCTTACTGTTTAAAAAACAACACGCCGCGGCTAGTCACTGCGGCACATTCGCGACTGTTGCATGCCGAGCGCATGCCGAGACCCGAGCGCGTAGGTATAGCTCGCGCTTCGTCCGTTTGTATGAAGTTACACTACTGTAGATATTATTACCGTGAGCGAGGCGTTGTCCGCGCGTGCGGTTGACCTTAATCGTGCGTGTAGTATGCAAAATGCCGATAGTTCACTTTTTTATAAACGCGTAATAAACTCGCGTGTTTTAAAATTTGCTATAACCTTTTTTTAACTAAAAGGGATGTAGATAAGTTACAAGTTTACCTCCTTATACGCGTCCGTCGTCTAACCTGTCACGGTGTACCTATGGTACTGTACGCCCCCACAAGTGCCCAAGACTTTAGAGGTGTCCTCGGATTTTCCGTTCTCGTCAACCTCGGATCAAATCGCAATTTACGCGTTCATGGCGACTATCTTCCCGTTCGGCTTCTGATATATTTTTATACTATTACAGGATTCCCTATCGCATTATCGAAACCGCACTTCATGGACGCAGATCCTCAACAGATGAGATACTACGAGGGTATGAAACCAGACCCTGAGAAGCACGTGTCTATTTTTGATGTGGAACCTGTAAGTATCACTTACTAGGACTAGAAGGGAATCCACTCATGTTATGAATGATAAGAAACTGTAAAATAATTACGATACAAATTTCTTACTTATCATCTATAAATATTAACATAATAAATGTTGTCATATTTCACTTTTAAATCGACGATATTATTGCTTAGAACTTAACCTATCTCTTTTAGTCACGGGCTTACTTACACTGATCCCTTTAAATTGCTGACCGGTTGCTTTCGGTTCTTCCAAGACGAATAATAGATTTTCAGTGAAAACTTTAAATCTGATAAATAAAATATTTTAATTAACATTTGTTTACATATTTTATTACACTAAGTATGTTCCATTGACTGACGCTATTCATTACAATTCATTCATTTTATTGCACTCCATAAGTATTCATAAGTTTTTACAATATTGGTTAGAACGTTATGGGCCCAGATTGGGCATGACAATATTTTTAGAGGTGTAAATGGTAGTAATGTACTGTTTACAATGGGTATTCATCGTTATTTGCAGACGCTGGGAGTGCCTTTAGCCCTAGCTTCAAAGATGCAGGTAAACCTTGCCGTGAGGATGTCTTCAGGTAACCCCATCACGAAGCCCTTTAAAGACAAGATCGTCCCGCTGATGTGGCTGTCATTGGTAAGTTTACTATAGTCAACTAAATCCCTATTAAGTCTTAATAATATCTGATTGTAGATGAAGGTAGTAAAGCGAGCAGTATCTAAAATAATAAATGCTCAAAACAGAACTCACTCACTTACTAATAGTACTAATGTTTTTCGCTAATTAATGTTCCTTTTAATGATCTTTGCTTATACAATTTAGAAATATAAAATAGTTTCTTACTCATAAACAAATAATGCATGGTACATTTTATTACCATAACATAAGAAACCAGTGCCTCGGTAGCCCAATTGGAAACAGTCGCCTGAATGTCAAAAGAACTTAAGACGTGGATTCCTTCTTCCTCTTCTGCCTTCCTTCTCCCATTAAGAGTGTATAACTAGTAGTTAATTGTTATTCAAGAAGATCTAAGCTGCAGTTTGATTTACGAGGTTAGACAGAAATGGCAATATAATAGATATAACTGAGCTGGAATTTTAGTAGCTAATCATGTAACTCGAAAACTAGAAACTAATAAATTAACTTGAAGATCTAAATCTTCTTGAACTAAAAAATGCTCGTAGCTACTAAGTTAAAAGCTTTAATGAGACCGCGCTCTTGGGTTTGATTAAATCCCAACTGACATAGTAGCTTTCAAATATAATTAAATAATTTTCATTTTAAGCAATGTGAAAAAATAATAAGAGCGTTTCTCCACAGTATTGCAAGGAACCACCACCTAAGGTGTTGACTCTGCTCCGTCTCCGTCTCGTCATCGGCCCTCCTCTCATCATCACCACAGAAGCGTTCCTCCTCATCATCGGCGTCATCATCGGTGCCAATGGCTTCTACCGTTTCTGGAGGCCCAAGTACTTCACTGTAGATATCTATGACGATAGAAGGGTGTGTATTACCAATGGGGATAGGAGTAACGTTTCCGAAAACATAGCTTTTAACGAAGATGAAGTTTTAGCTAAAGAAGCAGTTTCTTTATTATCCATTAGGGAGGAAGACATTGATGCTCCATGCATTTTTGTTGATACGTAATTTTAAGCATAGATATATTTGGGTGTAATTTTTCGCAAATTTTATTGCGATTTTTAAGATTATTTTGAAAAGGTGTTAAAAAACTTCTACTATCGATATTTTCTACCTGTAATCTCTATTGTTACCTAATCCTGTTTGGCCAAAGGTGCCGGTTCGAATCCCGCTTGTAGATGTTTTTCAACATTTTTCTGAATTATTTTAAGCATTATTAATGTGAAGAGGTATGACTTGTTGATGTTTATTGTTAGTGGTAATGAACGCTTTAATATTTAAGTTTTTTAATGTGTTTATTTTATATAAAGATGCAGTATGTGTTGTTAATTAAGTTAATAATTTAAGACTTTGAAATGCTGTATTTTGCCCTTTGTATTTAACTTCATTAATAGACACAATAATTTTACAGAGCAGTAAAATTAGTTGACCTACTTTCCTAAACGTGTTAAATATCCTCAAATACATATTGCCCTGATTTTCTTGCCTAAAATAGGAGTAAAACCCTTACCTTTCATAAGTAACTAAGTTTTACTATATATTTTTTTTCTAAGAAATTGTGGACGCGGCCTTCAAGCAAGGCCATGGGCGGCCATTGCCGTAAGTTTACAAGTTCACGCTTATTGCATAACAATGTGTGGTTTGAGAATGTAAATGTACAAAGTATGCTAATTACGTAACGATATATATTTTATAAAGATTATTAACATTATTACCTGTTAACCCACCAAGAACGCTAACATCTGAATCTAAATAATGTTTGGTATAGGTTCATATGTCCAGTAGATAGTCTAACCTGCCCCCCAACCGCCTAACACTCTCGCTTTCGATCGCTTTGAAAGCGAGGCCCTCGCCTCGCTTTCTATTATAATATCGAAATATAATATCGAATAATATCGAAAGCCTATAGCCTATAGCTTTTGATATTGCTTTCATATTGCTTTCGAAATGACAAGACGACGCCTCTTCGCCTCGCCTTCAAAGCGATCGAAAGCGAGAGCGTTAGGCGGTCGACCCCCAGGGCTATGGGGAATTGAACCACGATTACTTACCTTAACCCAAGCATCTATCCGATCCTTTCTTCACCAGTGGGATTTATAGGTACCGACTGTTGGTGTATGTGTAATGTGTCTGATACTTTTTATGGAAATATAGATTGTAGCAAACATAAAAATCTTGTTCAACCGATTTTACGCAATTGGATAGTTTCTATACTGGACTTTAAATAGCATAAATTCGTTTGAACAAACGTTTTTTACAATATAAAAGAGATCTCTTGTATCTAAAATTATGTAGAAATATTGCTTTTTCCTGTTTTAAATGCCTGGAATGACAAAAATCTTCGAACATTAAACATTGTAAAATGATTAGTTCTATCAGCAATATTATCAAAGTATTTGATTTCAAAGCAAACTTTGTGTAAGCTGTAATAGTAATTGATAAGTGACTTACTATAATGTAAATACATAATAATTGTAAGTGCGATGTGATATTAGAATTGTATTTTATAAAATATTCATAGGGTTAACTTTTAACTTATCCTTAATTGTACATATAAATGGAACAAGTAGAATAGGTAAATAAAATATTGAGGTGTCTTTTATAGAATTTCTTTTCTTTTCGTTACCTTTTTAAATTTATAAACTTCATCATCATCATCATCACCATCATCGTTCCAGCCAAAAGACGTCCACTGCTGGAAAAAGGCCTCCACGAAAGTATCTCCACAACACGATCAGTTTTGTGCTGCTCGCATCCAGCGGCTAGTGCGAGCTTCATCAGATCGTCGGTTTATTCACATAAACATTACAATCTAAGCAAAAATAATAACAATCTTAATTATATATACCAATAATATTTAATAGTTACATTTTATCGGCGCTTGTTGCAAAGACTGGAACGAGGAAACGGCAGCTACATAGAAACGATTCTAGTACCAAAACATCTCAACAGATGGCGCTGTATGCCCCTAAATCGCGCTATCGAGATGTCTCCACGAGAACGTAAAGGGCCCCCATACAATCATTACATAGTACTTACATTTTTCGTCAAATACAAGTTTATGTATTTTTGTTGTGATTAGCGAACGTTGAAGTTCGGGATCACCTGATTAATGAGCAATGATGAACATAATATTTATTAATTATGGAGTTGTGTTTGTTTGTGTTCTGTGTGTTGTAATTGTGAGGCGCTTTAAGAGATGAAGGCTATTAAATAAAAAGTAGTAATAATAAATGTCTCCATAGAGCCTGTTGAAAAATCATAGCAAAAAGTCTTGTGCGACTTGATTCAAGACTTTCATCAATTAAAATAGGATTTTATTGGGAATATAGTATGCGGAGTACCTGGAACGTGGAGTGCGACACTGTGCGACAGGGCGACACAATCCCCCCTATCGCCAAATCTTTTTAACGCCACTCTTGAGGGCGTCTTATAGAGACTCGACTGGTGCGATAAAGGCCTGCTGATTGACGGCGAGAGGCTGAACAACCTGCGGTTTGCGGATGACATTGCTTTGATCTCAGAGGACATCGACGACATGGTGGTTATGCTCGACGAACTTCAAAGTGAATCAGTTAAAGTAGAATTGCAAATGAACCGGTCAAAGGCCAAAATAATGACCAACATCCCAGAAGTGAAAAATCACACATTCCCTGTCGAAGTAGTTGAATACTATGTTTATCTCAGCCATAAAATTACTCGTGGGCTTGAAGATCAAGCAGCAGAAGTCGAACGACGAGTGGCGCAGGCTTGGGAGGCCTTTGCAGCCAATAAAACTATAATGAGATCCAAAAGAATATCCCAACATCTCAAATTTTGGGGTGGTTGGAGATTTACCTCCTAGCGGTCTACCCCGGGCAACGTCTCCACTGTCAAGTAGAGGCGGCTGAAAACACAAAATATCATGCGTAGTTCGATTCGTTCAAATTTGCAGTCACTCTAAGATTCGTGCCCCTCTGTTACTGATATGATAGCTATCAGCAAGGCCTTATATTTCTAAGGTAAACACAAGAAAACCAACTTTTAATCGGATTTAGAAATCATGGAGTACTTACTGGGTTTCACTGACTTAAGTGCGCATTTTTGTTGGTAGGACTAAGCCCCTTTAAAAATACAAGTGACTAGAAATAATGCATAAACATTTTATGAGAGTGTTTGAATGAATGGATAAGACACAAACAGTTGAAGCAGAGAAGGGGGGTGATTTTTGAATCTTACCGGTGATCTCGATATTAAAAGAGACATGAACTACACTATGAAATAACGTAGTTTATGCATTAGATATTAATAATTTGGGGTACAATTTTTGTATTAGTAGTTAGTAGTTTAACCGTCTCTGTGGTCTAGTGGTTAAGACCAGCGGTTTCGACCCAGAGGTCCCAGGTTCGATTCCCAGCGGGGGGTACATGTTTGTGTACTCGGTTTGGTTGGTGGTAGGGCTTGTCTGTCCGCCTGGCTAGCTACCACCATTTTATCTAAATATGTCGCCATAACATCAGCATTGTTGTGTTCCAGCAGCTAGGGATAAGATAGTCAGTGCCTCACTAGTTGAGGATCCCGGATGAATTGCGCTTTCATCATTGGACTTATCATCACTTAACATCAGGTGGGAACATGGCACTGTGCTTACTCGTGTTTTTGTTTTTATTTTCACACCAAAAAACTTTTTTCTTATTTAAAGTGACTTTGAATAAGAGAAAAAGAGGAGCACTCGTTATGGATATCATAGTGTGAGACACCGGTTCAAAAATCGCCCCCCTTTACGATGTTTTTTGGTAGGTACCAACTTTTTTTCGTAAAGTAGGTACATTATTATTTTGGCTCATATTTCTTATTCAGACAAAATAAGGCGTAAGTACCTGTTCCGCATTTTAAAAGCTTAATTTTTTGATAAATATGGGTAAAATTAAAACAAAGATCTTAGAAAAAATCAGGTTATAATCAAAATGTAGTTCGCAAACTTTCATTTACATATTTAAACATACATAATATTTTTTAATAACATACCTACATAGTTACAATCTAACCTAGTACTAAATAATTAACTTATTCTACAAAAATATAGAGCTAATATAATACAATCACAGATCTTTGAGTGGTCATGGATATAAATTTACAGAAAACATGACATTTACAAAAAAAAAGAATTATTTATCTAACAAAACTTTGTTCCAACTATGAGAATATTTAATTTTTCAATACAATACTGTAACCACTTAATAAATTACCTTAAGTTAATAACCGACTAGACAGTATAAATATATTTTTAAACGGTTACTTGCTCAGAAAGAGTAATATGAATAATGAAATATACGAATTATGCACTTTAGTTTTATACACTTGAGGCACTTTGAGACACATTTTGTAGGTACAAGTTAACTAAAAATAAACTATAAAGTTTATAATTTATTAATAATTAGTATTTAACATTAACTGGGTATTAGGAGTGGTAACTGGGTAAATATATGCAAAATGCGCTCTGATAAATACTATTAAATGAAGATATTATTATAGTATTATTATAATAATAGTATTAGTATTAGTCCATATTATATGTAACGTAAAATAATATAGGCTGAAGACAGTTATGAATTTACTGTAAAAAAATATGGTAGGTACCTAAGTGACTGCTTCATTTACAAAAAAACTCTAAACAAAGTAACAACTCTCTGCAATATCTCCTTTTCTAGTTAGGCATTTAAAAGAACTTAATGGTAACTTTTTATTGTACATTTGAATTATATGTTTGAAGTCATTTTCTTTACTCCTAATTTCGAACTAGTAATTCTTGTTCGAACACACAGCAACCGAAGGAAGCTTTCCATATCCTATAGATCTGCGTAAGAAGCGTACAGATGGCCATAGATCATAAACACGTAGTAGGAGATATTGGCTTAGGCGTCGGGAACGCACAGCATTCGGGAAGCTGCGTATACGTTACCGACTTTGGAAGCCCTTACACGCGTTTTTATGAGTCTCATGTTATATCGCACGGGGAACTTCTGAAGGGAACTTTCCAAATCCTAAAGGTTTGCGGAAGGTGCGTACAGTAGATGTCCATAGATTCAGGACACGTAGCAGAATACATTGGTTTAGAAGTCGGAAACTCATAACATCCGAAGGGAGCTTTCCATATCCTATAGTTTCGCAGAAGGTGGGTACAGATGTTCATAGATCCAGGGTACGTAGTAGAAGATATTGTTTTAGACGTCGGGAACGCACACAACATGCGGAGGGAGCTTTCCATATCCTAGGTCCACGGAATGATGCGTACAGATGTTCATAGATCCAGGACACGTAGTGGACGTTGGTAAACGTCAGCATCGCCTAGCATCCGTGAAGCTGCCTATGCAGGCAGACTTTGAGAACCCTTACACGCTTTTTGAAGAATCTCATGTTAAATCCTACAGGTCCGCGGAAGGTGCGTAAAGATGGCCATAGATCCAGGAGACGTAGTGGGCTACGTTGGTATAGACGTCGGGAACTCCTCGGCGCGCGCAGCCAGAGCCGAAGGAGGTCAGGCCGCGGAGCTCCCAGCGACCACCGGACCGGCATTGTAGCGGCCCTCCGCTGTCACCCTGGAAAGATATAGATTATAGTTAAAATAAGGCTAAATATCTGGTGAGGAAGGTAGCCGATGGATACAAGTAGCATAGAAGCGGTCGTTGTGTTGCACCTGTCGTATTTGTCCAGCTGAGGACGTATATCAGCTGAGATAATGACGATGTTGATAATAAAGTTTAAAGAGTAAGTAAGTAATCTTTTGTGATATATTTAAAAAAAAACAAGGGTAATTAATTCTACGGATACCAGCGGTTTTTAGGGCGATTGGATTGATATTATATTCCATTTCTGGATTGGATTAATAATTAAAAGCTGATAATGATGTTTTTATTATTTTGCTTTGTCTTTTTATTTCTGCACACTACTTATATTCAAATAAGTAGCTCTTATTCCTCCGTCGTCCGTGCTTCGGAAGGCACGTTAAGCCGTTGGTCCTAGCTGCATTAGCAGTCGTTAACAACCACCAATCCGCACTGGGCCCGCGTGGTGGTTCATGGCCCATTCTCCCTCTCCATCCATAGGGAAGGCTCGTGCCCCAGCAATGGGGACATAAATGAGCTGATGATGACTAACTTACAACGAAACTTGTGTTCTGAAAATGTTTTCTTGTATTCATTAAACTCATTATAGTTATTTGGCTTTAAACCGTATTGTGATTTATTGCAATTGGATGATTTCTTCCTGTAGATACACATGTATCTAAATTAATAAACAGGTAATTTATCCAAAAGTAGAATTTTTTTGATTGAGATGACGATTATGTTGCTGACGACATAGCTGCCTACCTACATAAATTTTGTCAAATAGGTAAGGCCAGCCCCAGCAACCCCGCTATACACAACTTATAGTTTATACAGACACCCCCGACCAATTGTTAGGTCATACAATCATGCGCAAACTAACTCGCACAAGGACCATCAATGTCAAGTCATAACGCCAGATCAGGACGCGCTGAAGCGCATTCATCATCCGGAACTCTAAGAATAGTGTCTCAAGCGATTTTCCCCGTAGACATGTATAGTCCACTACCTAATGTCAAGATAGGTTACCGGAGCTGTAAGCTCGCTCACTTCTCATTGTCCATCCCCCATTTCCGTAGGCTCAAACACGCTTTATCGGATCCCCCAAATCAGTTATCACGTGACCTGGATTGCCTACTTGCGGCACAGGGCACTTCGTCGCTTAGTTAAGTCAGCCGACATAGGCAGCATCACTGTAGATTGAGCGTGCCCCGCTGGGGGCGAGCCGACTTCACTACAGCGTGCACTCTGATTGAGTAACGCCAACGTCGCCTCCCATCCACGGAAGGCGACCGTTCCGTCAGTCTATGTAGCCCTTCAAAGGCTATAGGCAACTCTAGGGGGTGTTTAGTCAGTAGGAGTCTGACACAAGCTAGCTCAACCGCTTGAGGTAAAACTGTACATGTAGTATTATAGGGTCAAAAAAAAAACTTCTCATTGCACTAAGAGTACAAATCGCAGTTTCCACATGCCAGCCCCAGCAGTGAGGAATTAAAGTAAGAAAGTGAGGGTGATGATGATGATGACGATGATTATAAACTAATGCATTTGCATTCACAGCTTATACAAATAGATCGCTGGAACACTATCAAACCTCAACTAGTACAAAAAAGACAGGTAACATGACCGAACAGAGTTTCTAATATCCGCGTCGTGTCGAGGCATCTTATCAGATCATATTTGATTCGTCCACCTGCACGCGTATCAGCTGATCGTAGATAAAATTCCTCACTCCTTGTCGACATGTCAATTTTAATTGTGTTCCTATTATAATTTAAGTTACATAGTACCTATTGCAGTTAATAACTTTCATTTTTCAACAAATAAGTTTTCCGTATGTGTCTATCGTGTAAAGAGAAAAGAGGAGTGTGCTAACATTCATTTGTATATTAGCATATTAAAGATTTGGTTATTGGTTTCACTTGGCTGCATAATAACTGTAATTGTCTGTAATATATCTGTATTACTTTTATACCATTCAGAACAAGCGCTTGGTCTTAATCTCACCTGATAGCTGCTATGATAAAGCTACTGAGATAATCCGAAGCTACTTAGAGACTCGTAATAGTATCACTAACAGTCGAAGCAACCAAACCAAGCACAACAATATGTCCGAATAGGAATCGCACCCAAAATCTGCGGGTTTGAGACGGGCAGTTAGACCACCTGGACCAAAGATGCGTTCCATTGCTCGACTTTTATTACCCGTAATATGGGTAATGTAAATGTAAAAGCATACCATATATATTATATATGTTTTTACAATTATTATACCACATCCATAGTTATTCTACAACATTTGCGAAAAAATAGAATAAGCTAAATATTCTAAAATAAATACTTACCACACAAGCGCCGGTGCTGCCATCTGTGCTGCCAGCGCACAAATGCCCCTCATTCAAAGGCAGAGTCAGCGAATACTTATCCCTGCAAAGCTTCAACGGAAGAACTGGCACTTCTGCCTCCAATAATACATCCGTCAAAGTGCCGTTCGTCTGCTCCCTCCCCCAACCAGTGGCATAACACTCATCTTTAAAGTCCAATCCGTTATTATCATCAATAAACGGATCTATTTCTTCACCAAACATCAATTTTTTATCACTCCTATCGTTAACACTTGCACGCATCTCTCTAGCAAGCTGTTTCCTTATAAGTTTCACTACACTGTCTAAAGTGGCACTGTCGTATATAATGTCACTTCTTCTTCTATCGTCTTCAGTCCTATGTAGATCATCAGCAGTCTTCATTTCTTCTTGTTTGTTCGAATCGTTAGCTACCCTGACGTTGTATCTCATATTTTTGTGCTTCTTACTTGTAAATCCGGAGAATATTGTCTTAGTTAAGTTGTTGAGTTTCTCCAAATATTTCACTGCAGTGTCTGGGTTAGGTTTGGGAGGTTTTGTAGTTTTCCTTTTGGGCGGTTCGTTGGACAAAGGCTGCGAGTAGAAACCATATTTCTTATCCTGGTTGAAGGTAGCTGCCGGCTCGAAGGATGGCAGGCAGATGGTACGAATTTTGCTGCCGGCGCTGACGTCTGCTGGCTTCGTCATTTTCATGAGGGCTGAAAAAGAAAAATGCAAGTTTTTTCAATGTCTCTATGTTCTTTTGCTAAATCATCTTAATCTCATAAGCCAATATTGGACAATTCACATTTTTTCTTATTATCATTCAAATTATTGTCAATATATCAATACGTTTTTTTAAAGAATAGATAAAAATAAATAAGGTTTGCAAGAAGCACTACCTATCTACCCCTCGCTAGGAATCGAACCTATAACATCTGGATTTGAAAACCGGTAGTCTAACCAGTAATCACAGAGGAAGTGTTACAGTCCACAGCCTTCGATGACCACTTTCGATCAGGTGTTTCGCCTGCTCAATTGCCTTATAATAACATAAAAAACCCACCGGATTTGACACATTTGGTCTAACTATTAGCCTATTAAGTGTTCTGCTATGTAAAAATTATATGTTTTGCTGTAAGCATACCTTGTAAATAAATAAATAAACTATAGAGAAAGTATACTAGAATAAGATCCTAGTGTACCTATATCGTGCTGGTAGTTGTATGTGTATCCGCTCGAAGGACACGTTCTCATTTCATTTCATCAGTCTCTACGTACTGCCTTTGGTTAGAGTGAGACCACATAGGAAGTGTAACAGCATAAGATCCTCGTTTACCTATATCGTGCTGGTAATTGTGGAATCGGTGGTGCAGCACGATCCTCTCGATGGGCACGTACGCGCCGCGCTGCTCCGCGCGGTCCCACTCGCCCAGCACTGCCGTCCACAGCGCCGGCACTGGCAGGTTGAACAGCTCACTGCAACGCTCATCATCATCAAGGCCCAGACTCCACCAAAGTGGTGACGTGCGGAGAGATTAAGAGTGTAACAATCAATCAATAAGAGAAAGGAGAAGGGAAAAAACGAATTCTAATTGGTGATTTACGATTCATCTCCTATTATTTAAGAATAAGATAAAACGGGGATTCATTGTCACATCATCAAGAAATGGAATTACCTTTCAGCACACTTATTTCTACCTTCCTACAACATGGTATCCTTTAAATGAGGTGAAAAGAAGCAACTTGCGGGTAGGCAAGGTGGGTACGAATAAATAAATAAAAAATATTTCGGATTTACGTCCATAGTGTTAATAACAAAAGCAGGATTGCAATTCGCTATTAGCTGTCCTCGTATCTGGAAACTGCTTTTGCTTAACATCAGGCAGAGAATTCATTTGCCTAACCTTCTTCTTAAGATAATTAAATCAAGATCCGTAAACGAACTACGGCTTTATGTTTTTGCTGAGCCACCAAATGCACATTACACAATAGAAATTTACTTTTTTATCGGTCATATGGTGCTTATTTATTTATTTATTAAAAAATCACCATATAAACTTACAGCCTGTTCAGCCAACACTTGGTGACGTTAAATAATTAGTCCAAAATGTGAATTACTGATTAAATACTTATGGATGCAGTGCGCGGTGGTGAGCAGCCAGAGCGGGTGGACCAGCACACCGCCGCACCAATGCCCGATCAGCCCGTAGTTGGGGTGCAGCAGTTGCAGCGACACCTGGAAGCAGCCGCATTACCATGAACCCTTTAGTGCCGCCGTACAATTGAAGCCAGAGGAGTAAGTTCAGGCGCACCTAGTTTATTTTCTTGTCTCTCTTGTAAAATATCCCCATTGTACATTTCCACTTTCATGTAGAACGACAAAATAGACTCTGAGGATGCTTACTATATACTTTTTGAACACCTTTTTGGCCTGGACTTCTTGGCGGGAAAGTGAAGAGTCATGTCTGCGGTTTTGTTTTATTTTCTAAAATTTGTGTTATGTCGAATATTAATGTGAAATAATAGTGGATTACTAACCGTTAACCCTTTATAAGGCAGTGACATGTATATTGCCACCATATTTTGAACTTTATACAATTGAGATAAGGTCGAAAACCAATGAAAAATTTGAACATGCTGTGCATCATCGTCACCTACCATCAGATAGCAACCAGGCTGTTCTTGACTCCGAACGGATGGTAGAATCACGGCGACAGTTTCAAAATGCTTCTTTCACAAGTTTTATTTTTACATTATGTTATTTTAATACGGGGGACTAAGATCAGACTGGTGTACCTGCCACGGCCAGGCGCCCCTCTTGGACTCCCGCCCCCTGATGATGCGCAGCTGGCCCGCGGACCGCTCCCGGGGCTGCCGAGTGTGTCTTCGGAGAGGGACACCACATTCTGAAACAACATGATAAAATAAAAAGTAAAAATAAAATAAAATTGAAAAGCAACTCTGAAGTTGCATTTCAATTTTATTTACTCGTGTTGGGGTTGCTTCGCTCTAAACCTTGTTGTGACATGTTCATCATCATCATCATCATCTCATTTTATGTCCCCACTGCTGGGGCACGAGCCTTCCATATGGATGGATAAAGAGAACGGGCCATAAACCACCACGCGGGCCCAGTGCGGATTAGTGGTTGATAACGATTGCTAATGCAGCCGGGTCCAACGGCTTTACGTGCGTTCCGAAGCACGGAGAAGCTCGAGCTGTGACAGTTTAATAAAGTATAGGTAATATAGAAATCAGCATATTCAAATTAGACAAATTTAAATAAAATAAAAAACAAAATAAAATTAAGCACAATAAAATCAAATTGATTTATAACAACTTCCACTGTTGTTGTTAAATTTGTAGAATAAACGCTAGACCGCGTATGTTGCGTCTGCGACTGATGTGCGCTTACATACAAGAGATCAATATAGATATTAGCCAATGTGCGCCCGCGCACCGGTTATGTAGTACTATTATCTCTTCTGTGGTTACGTACACTAGAAATGGTTTCGCACTTTCATTGTAGAGTTACCGATGATACCACGACAATGAGAACGCCGCCATTATACGACGTATAGTGGCATTTTTAGCCTCACCGGGCGTTTTTGGGGGCAGCGTTAAACGTAAAGGGTTCCTCAAGCCGTGTGAAACGAATACCTTCGAAGGTTTTCTAGAGGGAACGGCATCACGCACTAGTGCGTGTCCCCGAGCCCTACATTCGATCGGATCGGGGTGATGACGCTAAGTGTTCCGCAGGAAACACTTTTTTCTTTTCATCATCATCATCATCATCAGCCTATAAACGTCCCACTGCTGGGCACAGGCCTCCCACATGATCAGTAGCACGTGGGGGTATTTGGCCATAACTCACCACGCTGGCCCAATGCGGGTTGGTGGGTTTTAACGACTGCCATCTTACGACAACAACCGGGACCAACGGCTTAACGTGCCTTCCGAAGCACGGAGGAGCTCGAGATGTTTTTAATTGGTCACCCATCAGGCGACCCGGCATTGCGAAAGTTGCTTAGCGGGCAAGATCGCAAGCCGAACGCGCTAGCCGCTGCGCCATCGAGCTTTCTTTTTTTCTTTTAATCGTCAATTATTATTATTATAACGTCAATTAGTATAATTATTATTAAGTCATAGGGGTCAGCTACTGATTTTGGACTTTAGGAACAAGTAAATATAGTCCACCTGCTTCCTAGCGGCTTCATGCATTAAGGGTGCGCCGGCCGTCCAAAAAAAGCCAAAAGTGTAGTCACGATTAAGTTGATATATGATGAAAAAACTGTCGTATTACATAAACAAAATATATATTTAGTGTCAAAGGGAACCTGTTTACAATTAGTCCGACCCATAAATTCATACGACACTAAGTATAGTTTTTTCTACAAAATTATTTAAAGTTGGACAAAAATCATGAAAACGAGTGGCGGCGTTTAGTTGATATATTATAGTTTATCTATATTATTATACCTCTGATTATGTCTAAACAATCACCAATTAACTTAACTACAAATCGTCCGTCTCACATTTTCAATTTATCGAGCAGTTTTTTAAATTATTATTTTTCAAATTAACACGTTAAATTCCCCATACAAAATTAGTATAGCCACACGGCATCAAATAAATATGGACGAAGACATTTCAAATAAAATATATGACACTTGTCACTTAAGGACGGCGCACCCTTAACATATCAATTAAATTATATATTGAGCTAAAACGTATGTGTATTATGTGAAATTGTGTAGCCTTAAGTAATAAAATTTATTTATTTACAAACAAAGACAAAAATAAGATAATAGTTAAACTATTGTGGAGCTCGATGGCGCAGTGGTTAACACGCCCGGTCTGCGAGTGCTGAGATTAAGAAACTTTCGCAAAGGCTCGTCATTGGATGGGTGACCAATAATTTATCATCTCGAGCTCCTCCGTGTTTCGGAAGGTACGTGAAGCCGTTGGTCCCAGCTAATAATAGCAGTAATAATAATAGCAGTCGTTAACAACCACCAATCCGCACTGGGCCTGCGTGGTGGTTTATGGTGTATTGATACTACGAGTATTTACCAATATTGTATCTATAAAGTGTATTGTTAATAAAAAAAAAATTAACTCAGCTACATTTACTAAACATAAAAAAATAGAAAAAAGGGAACATCTCTTTTTAGCATAATGGGCGATTTTCCGACTCCCAAAAAAAAGAAATTTGTTCCAAATATGGCTGCGTAATATTTATTCCATTGCCTTTATTCAACTGTAAAATGTGAACAAAATTATGGAAAATAGGAATAGGTCCTGAAATGAAAATACTCATTTTTTATTTTTTTGGTTGACAAGCAAAAGTTCACTCTGCACAATTTATTAAAGCCTCTATTTACGGCTTTGCTTTATAATAAAACGCCATCTATCGAGTTTTTTTGAACTATTTTTTTTTTTTTTATTTGGGCTGTCAGAAAATCGCTCATTACACAGAGTTATAATAGTACAAAAGAACGCTAGAACAGGCCAGCTTATTTCAAAAAAGTATTAACTAACAAAAAGTTATATAAAAGTAAGTAGGTACGCATCCTGGCTTTTATAGAAGTATATACACTGCTCAATTTAGGTTGTTGAGTGAACTTCTTGCCTTAGTCTCTCCTAAAATACAAGGTATTTTTTTATGAAATAGCCCACGGTGGATCAAAGGGTACTTATGGTAAGCTCATAAGGCATTTTTGCAACAGTGGGAAAACATTGTCTTAAAGTATGAAAAAGCAACCGCTACTTACATTACAAAAATATCTTTAGTTCGGACTTAAAGTGACAGCACAGAGTAAGAAACACACAGTTGAAGCTATTACCGTCCTGCTAGCATTGTCAGCATGAATATGCAACGTTCGTTCGCAGTGTGCCAAGTAGCAACAATGGCAGTTGTCACCTGTATAATCTACGGCGACGTTGCGCAAGCGCATCAACGCGACAGTTCCTGACAAATAGGAAACTGCGCCTGCGCCTGACCGATGTCGCGCGATGCAAATTGTGGACAGTTTCTACAAGTTAGCGTGCATGAGTCGTTACAACGTTTAGTTTTTGCATAATAAGGTGATAAATTAGTTGTTGTCTTGTTTTCGTTGTATTATTTTGTTTGTTATTTGAATTTCTTATACACAAGAAGCTGAACAAGTTGTCCATACGTGATATGGACTCCGTGGCGCACGGACGCGAGGAGCTCGATGGCGCAGTGGTTGACGCGCCCGGTCTGCGATTGCTAAAGTTAAGTAACTTTGCAAAGACCGGTCATCGGATGGGTGACCAACAAAATTTAACATCTCGAGCTCCTTCACACTTCCTTCAACTTCTTCACGAAGGCACGTAAAACCGTTGGTTCTGGCTGCATTGTAATCAGCGAGCGCTAGGCCCGCGTGGTGGTTTATGGCCCGTTCTCCCTATCCATCCATAAGGAAGGCTCGTGCCCCAGCAGTGGAGACATAAAAATGAGCTGGTGAGTCCATCGACTCCATTTACACTAAAAATCAGCTGGTCATCTTGCCGTGTCAGATATAAAAAAAGAAAAATACCACAAAAAGTTCTTAAATTATAATGCTGTCATATTTAACTAGATATTTAGGCAGTGGCATTCGCCGTGATCTCGCATGTATCTCTTTTATAATTACTAGAAAAGTGGGTAACTACGATAGTTTAAAAAGGTATATTAAAAGTTTTTTTGATTTATTAAAATTTTTAGCATGTCATTTTTTTTTAATTTTTTTTTAATTTTTATATTTAATCATCTTCATCACAGCCTAAGCCTATGCTAGATAAGCAAAGTGGTTAATCAAATCCACTAAAAATATATTTATTAATTAAACTTATTATTTAATATTAAATTAAAATAGTAAGGATCTCTCTTCCTCCTTCTATACTGTGTAATAACCTACCATCTCATTGAGTAAACTGGAATGCAATAAGTTATGAGTATGATAGGGTCAACAACCACCCATCTCTAAAGAATTTTAGATGGCGTTGCCCATACTTACATCACTTCGACCGGCAGCTATTGCGACAATCCATTATTATAATTCTAGCAATCAAGCGAAACGCATCGCAACGGACAACGCTCCCATTGTAACTCCCATAGCGTACATCATTAAAATATTTAAACAAATTACGGGCATTTCGTAACAGCTTATATGTGACGCAAGCTATGGTAGAAGTGAAAGTCCACTTCAGTTGATCGAGCACTGATGGATCGACAGCGGTCGGTGACGTCACTTTAAGGTGATCACACACGATGACGGATTTTAGAGCGTCATGCGGCAGCGACAATGCGGTGACTTGCCGTCCGTCAGAACGACGACGTGTTGTGTACACTGCTCCCGCGCCGCACCGCGCTCTTACGCTTACCCCTTGCACTAATTCAAATTCAGGCGATACTGCTAGCCAGGATCACCTTAATATTTGCAAACCAATCTACGCTCACGGAGTACCCATCTCTATTCAAAAGTTAAACATAGGGGCGCTTCGAGTAATAAAACTTTAATATTTTTAATTGTGAAGCGCTCCTTTTATTAAAAGGAGCGCTTCGAGGAATAGTTTTGGGGCGCTTCGTTGGGAGCGCTCCAAAATGGGAGCGCTTTGAGGAATACCTCGCGGCATTGATGCCTTTCGAGTAATGCTGAACGACCAACGTCTTTACCTACCAAAAAGCCGCGTGTCTCTGCGATTCCCTTGTGCAATCATATTTATATAAACAGATACTTACATAGATTCAGTTTTGTAAGTAACAATACAACATTTTATTCAAACACATTATAACTGTCTCCCTGTGACCACGGACCCCGCAAAGGGTTCGAAAGTACCTAAATATGTACAATAAACGCAAGTAGATCCATAAAAGTTGTTTTATTTAAATAACATTATTACATAAAAAAATATGATATCGTCCGAATTAGCAAAATTAAATCTTAAAAATTGTTACTAACTATAACTAATTGAAATTATTAAAATTTGAATAGTATTTGAATAAAAGTTTCATATTAAACGCCAGCCGCACGACAACCAACGTGCGACAACAAACGTCTAAATTGAAAAGGCCCTAAAAGTATCGACGCATGCCACAACAACACCAGTCACCATTTATTAGGGTTTAAGTTTAAATAAAATACCTATACCCACATTATGTATTATTACCAAAATTTCTAGTATGTCGATAGTTTGCATGCTGTGTCTTCTTTAGTGAGTTTAATTTAATTTTTTTATGTTAAAAGGAGGCAAACGAGCAGTTTTCTTTGTTTATATTATTATACTTTTGTGTGTACCATATTAAGTTTTGATGTATGACTACTTTTAGTGTTCCTTTGATAAAAAAATAAAGAAAATATAATGAAATGAAATGTGTGATTCCCCTAAAGGTGATCCATCATAGTAAATGTCACACGATTATGATACAGATAAACAAATTGCGATCGTTATGTTAATGTTCACAAGTTGTTTGTAATGGATTGGTGTTAGACTGATCTGGTTGTTGTTTCGGTAATCGTGTTGCAACTATGTGGTGGAAAGTTGTTGACGACTTCATGACATGACTCAAAAAAAAAATTTTTTTTTTCGGTTAAAATAAACGTTTTACAATGTTATTGTTATATATAATTTTACGCAAATTTTGTGGCAAACAAATTACAATTTGAAAAAAAGACAAAGTGTTGAAAAAATTTGACGAGCGGGATTTGAACCCGCACCTCAATACATGCCGGGTCAGGTACACTATCAACTATGCTATCGAGCCACGATTCCCATAGTATTTTTTGAACGTCAAATCTGAGCCATATCTTCTTGTACCGAGAAGAAGTCGCAAGAAACTCGGCAAGGTATATTTTTCTATCTACTATCTCCAGAATAGGTTCTCAAGCTGAGCCAGTCCTACCCTTTAGAGGGGAACAGTCCGAAGAACGAAGTAAGGTCGATCCAAGACACCTTATCATTGTTTCTCGCTCTCTTTAACGTGATCCAATGGTGGATAAAACTTAAGCTAGACACTAATGTAGACGGACTAAGTCTGACATAAGCAAACTTCTTAGATCTTATACTGATTAATAAGGACTAGAATTAGGAGGAAAAAAACCAAATTACCTCAAACAACATATAACTTCCGTATCCGTCATCATAGCTGTAACAGCATAATGCAAGAAGTTTATTACTTTTGTTTTGTTAAATTTATTTAAGATGATTCTGATCTTAATCAAAAACTACGTGAGTGGACAAATACATTTATTGAGGTGACGCGAGCTTTTTGAGTTTCGTTTTCGGTCCTTCTGTCTCAAAGGGCGCAGTTTCGATTCCCAGTGCAGTACATTTAGTATGGTTGGTGGTATAGGGCTTGTTTCTAAGTCCTAAAGCTTAACCCGTTGCAAAATTCAGAACAACATGCACATGGTTTTTTTAAATTAAATTTACTGGTGCAAAGCCGTTAAAGCCACTTTTAAAATCGACTACAAAAAAGTGTTAATAAAAATTTCGCGGGCGGGAAAATTTTTAATTTTTCGAATTGTAATTTTCCCGCAACAAAATGAAAAAATATAATCATCACACCAGCTCATTTTGCCCACTGCTGGGGCGCGAACCTTCCCTATGACTAGATAGAAGATAGATAGGGAGAACGGGCCGTAAACCACCATGCGGGCCCAGTGCGGATTGGTGGTTGTTAACTGCTATTGCAGCTGGGACCAACGGCTTTACGTGCCTAAAATAATATTCATATTTAAAAAAAGTTGTGTATCATTCTCACAAACGATATCATAGTACGCGGGCATTTTATCAGCGGCATCGGTATCAGCGGCAATTTGCCAGCGGTGCTTCCGACCGTCTGATAGCATCTGTGGTCGATCCAACTATTAGCCGACCTGAATTCTTTTAAAATAAAAAAAAACAAACGACAAAAGAACTAAGGAGATTACAAGTGAAAGATTATAAATAACTGAGCCTTCTATTTTTCATAATTCGAATTGTAAATTTGTTTTTTTATGCAACTGAACTCGCAAACGAGCATACAGCCACCGCAATACATTTAACGCCTGCTTGCTTGCTTACTTGCATAATTAAATAGGAACCAGAGTGGTCGTCAGTCAGTCGAATTCAAAGCAAATTCTACCACCAGGCAAAATAAATTTAATCAAGAGTAATTTTAGCCAGTGTTTCTGCTGCAGCAAGCAGACGTAGTCACATAGAATTTGTTTTGATATCAAATTCTCATCAATTTATGCCGCAAAATTACTGGGCATAGACAATGATTCTCATCAGACAGACAATGTAGAAAACGCAAAATTGATTTTGTTTATTAAAATAGTTTAAAAAATAATGGAAAGTTCTTTATTTATAAATACAACAGTGACCATACTGGCAGATATAGTAAATCATACACTGCTTAGTTAAAATATATATTTTAAGAATTTAGGTAATCAAGACATTATTTTTATCAATGTCAAAGTCAGAGCATTTATTCAACATAAACCTTTACAGGCACTTACTGACGTCAAAACTATAAATCAAACAACTAAAACGTAAGTTTAGACTAAACTATTAAATCTGCCACCAGTTCGGATTTTGGGAGAGCCTTCGACCGAGAAGATCTGGCAAGAAATTTACAATTTTGTACTTACACATTAATAATAATATTCAAGCCAGTGCAGGCGACTTATTTCCACACGCATTTGTCTGCAAATAGCCTTATAATAAATAGGCTTTGTTAATTAAAATATGATTAGCGTGCGTTTTGATTTAATATCTGTCAACGCAGTTATTTCATCAGGTATTTTATTATAAAATCGAATTGAGTTGCCTATAAAGGATTTACTACTCTACCTGAGTCTGAGCTTCGGTGCTCATAATTTATTCTGGTTCCTTGTATTAAATACGTGAACCTCGTTTTTCTTGGTTATAAAGGTGTAGGTTTTTACGCGCATACATAATATTATTTAGAAAATATTTAAAAATAATAATAAAGCTTTTGTTGAGTTAGAATAACAGTTTCCTAACAGATCTGTAGGGTCATCCCTACAGATCTTGGAAACTGTTAGTCTGTCTTGGTGGCTAAAGATCATTCTTTAGCCTTGTTCTTATTGAACACTAATAATATCGATTACTTTTCCTCAACACTAGAAGCGGCGGCGTCTACTAAACGATCGATCGCCAGATAAAATCAATTTCAATATAATTCAAGTGAACCCGATCCATCTCGGCTTATCGGGGGCATCCGGGGGTCATCGCGGATGATCCCAGCTTTCACTCCTGTCTCGTGTACATGACCGAGGTTAGGTAACTATTGTTTTGTTGTTACAACGATTGAGTTGTTTGAGATACTGATCTTGTAATAAATCATTGTTTATTTGACTTTGTATTTTGTATTTCAATAAGGTTAACTTAAATTGAATAAAATTTACAGCGTTAATTACTCAGTAAAGCTATAAATAGTGTTTATAGTTTTAGGACTATAAAGACCAATGTAGAGAATTCATAATAATTATATTTATTTCATCATCATCAGATTTTGATTGATGATGGCATGTTTAGCCTTTAGTCCCAGGTGTTGTCGTATTATAGAAGTCGTTAAAACCCACCAAGCCGTCGTGCTGTAGTTTCTGTGGGAAGGTCCGAGTCCAGTAGATGGACATTTGTATAAGCTAAATATGATACGATACGATTTCGATATATTTCATTCTGGCATACCCTCAGCAAGGCAAGCTGTTTTTAAGGCAAGCTGTTTAACATAGCTGCTGTAGCGCATCACATGTTGTTGCGTGTTTATATTGTTCTAAGTACTAGATTTAGGTTTGTTAATGTTCTCACTAAAAAATAGATCCAGGTATATTGTTTTGTAAAAGCGAAGACCTTTTATTGGCTATCAGTGTTTATAATATTATTGTATAAAATTTCATAAAGCTGGTGGGTTACTCTTGAAACACAATTGCAATAATCAATTTCCAATCTCAAATCTAAAAAATTCAAATGGCACTGTTAAAAGCGATAATAGCGCTACGTTGGAATTAAATTGCGTGGAAATTTAGTGAACAAATTATTATCGAGATGGGGCGTTCCGAAATTGCGAAATTTATCCCAATATCGATACATAATAATCGCATTGGAATTGTATTGAGATTGAGTTTGCGTCAAGAGTAGCTTACCTGTTGGTTTTTCAAATAAAATTCATATTTCATTCATAAATATCATTATTTCTATCATTTTTATCATCACAAATAGAAACCTGTGACGCTGATGACTCAGGATACGAAATCAATTGAAAGAAAGTGATAGTTCAAAACAGCCACTTAACATCTGAAGTATGGCTACTTATTACTTACTCGGGCTATTGCATTTGCGTTCTTTTATTTGACCAATACTTCACGTAGTTAATTCAATTGAGAAAGCCATTAACCGCGAAATGCGAGTGACTTTTATTTATTTTTTATCTTTCCTCCTATTACGATCGGGTCATAAGAGACATAAAAAACCGTAATAACGAAAAGTTTGGCGTAGGGCTGTCAGGCAAATGCAACAAGCAAAACAAAGGCAAAAGGCACCGAACAAAAATAAAGGTAAAAAGCAAACCCAAGGTCCTTTTTCTCATAAATACGTGTTTTATTAGGAGGAGCGAGTTAATATGAGGAGCTCGATGGCGCAGTGGTTAACGCGCCCGATCAAAGGCAAAAGACACCGAACAAAAAAAGGTAAATGGCAAAACCCAAGGCCCTTTTTCTCGCGCCCGGTCTGCGAGTGCTGGTTATAAGCAACTTTCACAATGACCGGTCATCGGATGGGTGACCAAACATTTATTATCTCGAGCTTCTTCGTTCTTAGAAAGGCACGTAAAGGCCGTTGGTCCCGGCTGCATTAGCAGTCGTTAATAACCACCAATCCGCACTGGGCCCGCGTGGTGGTTTATGATGACCCGTTCTCTCTATCCATCCATAGGGAAGGCTCGTGCCCCAGCAGTGGGGACATAAAATGAGCTGATGATGATGATTTGTTAATCAATAATAATGTTTTGATTAAACACCAGTTTAACATCAGGCGATATTGATATAATTATTTATTGTGTTGTGTTGTATATAGCCAAATAGCTAAATCCTTAAACATTGTGATAATAAGAAAAAAAATTAAGTAACACAAATGTATCAATGAAGAAAATATTTCTTTATTTACGTAACTTTATTATTTTAAAGCGTTAAAGTTTTAAAAGTGTGTATACAATTTTAAGAGTAGGTAAAATATTTAAATTAAAAAATAAATAAAAATCAAACGTTTGACAACCCTGGCCGGACAGGAAGCGGACATAGGCCACGCGACGCAACGGCCGACCGCGTTTGCGTAACGCGTGCACGTACGGATTACGCGACACCAAATATTGTTCTAGGCCTTTTGTTTGTGCAGCGACGACCGCGTAAGGTCTGAACTTGGTTTAAGTGAAACTTACAAACTAATTTAAATTTACAATTAGAAGAATAAGGCGTAAGGTATTTTGCGGAAATCCATTACCACCAGCTTTAAGCACGGGCTTTCCCTATGGATGGAAACAACCGCCTCTGTGATCTAGTGGCTAAGACCACCGGTTTAGACCCAGAGGTCCCGGATTCCCAGCGGGGGTACATGTTTATGTACTCGGTTTGATTGGTGGTAGGGCTTGTTTGTCCACCTGGCTAGCTACCACCATCTTATCTAAATATGTCGCTATAACATCAATGTTTGTAGCATTGTTGTGTTCCGGCAGCTAGAGATAAGATAGCCAGAGCCTCACTAGTTGAGAACCACTAGTTACTTAACATCAGGTGAGATCAAGGCATTGTGCTTACCGGGCAAGCCGGGCGAGGGAACGGGCCATAAACCACCACCCGGCCCGGGTTACCTAATCATGTGGTTTAGTGCGGATTGGCGAGGTTTAATGCAGCCGAGACTAAAGGCTGTATGTGCCTTCTAAGTACATCGGATAAGTGGGTTTGTAAACTGCTGCTATTGGTAATTAACGCCTTCCAAAGTACAGTGGAGTTCTACTGATACATTTTTGGTCACCCAAGTTATGACTGGCCTTTGCGAAAGTTGCTTAACTGCGAAACTGCCACTGGGCCACCGAGCTTCAGATGCATGGCTTCAAGTAATTGGTTTAAAATCGCCATTCTGATCGCCAATGGTTGCGCAGATTTTTTTAAATATTTGATCCGTCTGTCTGTCTGTCAACTTTAATCATGATCAAGGTCGTGAACTGATCGTGATGCAACGGGCCATACTCGACAAGCAACAACGTTCTTTTTATACCAATGAGGTGCCAATCAGGCATACGACCGATGAAATAGCGCTCTCTGTCGATCTGTCGATCGAAAGAGATGCAAATAGTGCATGATCCACTGGATTCTAGTAAGAAAATTCTAAAAACGCAACACAGGTATCACTCACGTCTTGACGAACCTTATTATTAATAACTGTTTTATTAGGTATCTTCCATTTTTAATATAATAATAATTTAATACCTAGTCGTCATAATAATTATATACAGCATTGTAATACTTTTAGTTCTGATTTATGCCAAGAGATGGCGTCAGCTGTCTGTCAGCTGAATCGTGCTATCGTTGTGTTTTTGTAGTTTCAAATAGGCTGCGGCGTTCGTTGTAGGGTTTCCCCATCATCCATTTCGCGCCGGCCGGCGTCCCGCAGGGATCCGTGTTGTCCCCAATCCTGTTTACCCTATAAGCAAACGTAGAACTAGAGCTAGCTCTATTCGCGGAAGGCACCGAGCTATATTCGTCCGGTAGAGACAAAGACGCGGTTTCTAACCGACTCCAACCAAAATCGCGCCAACACTCTCGGCGATTAGTCTCGTAAATGGCGGATCGAAGTTAACCCCGATAAAAGCGCCGCTGTGTTCTTTTCCCGGGGTATCGACGATCGACGTCCTCCTATTCGTTTATTTGACCGTGCTATCCCATGGGAAAAGCAAGTGAAATATCTCGGTGTCATCCTCGATAGAAGATTGTCGTTTGCGCCTCATTTAAAATCGTCCGTAACAGGGCCGCTTTCATATTAGGTCGGCTATTCCACCTTATAGGCAGGCGGAGTAAAATGTCTCTTAGACATAAGACGACAATTTACAAAGCTTGCATTCGCCCTGTCATGATTTACGCTAGCGTAGATTTCGCGCATACTGCGCCCTCCTATATCTGTATCCCTTACAAACCTTCCAAAATCGTTCCATGCGTGGTGCCACGAGTTGCCCGTGGTACTATCACAAAGTAGATCTCCGCCGTGATCTTGATCTTCCCACTATCAAAGATTTTATCAAGGATAGTTACACTAGTTACATTAGTGCGTTCCGTTCCGTCTGGAAAACCTCCGAAGGTAATTCGTTTCACACGGCTTGAGGAACCCTTTAAGTTTCTCGCCGCCCCTAAATTCGCCCGGTGAAGCTGAAAATGCCGTCTGAAGCAATCAGCAAATACTCTCCGAAAAACAACAAAACGACAGACAAAAACCGATACTGTGTATCTGTAGTTTGATGAGTCACTCCTCTTCCTCTTGTCAACATGTAAAATAATACTTTTTCAATACTTATTAATTAACAATTAATTAACATTTTGAAAAAAGACAAAGTGTTGAAAAAATTCCACGAGCGGGATTCGAACCTTATGACATGCCGGGTCAGGTGCCACTACCAAGTGTGCTATGATACCTATACTTATATACATATCTTTTGATACCTATATACATATACATAAATTTTATATCACCATAATCATTAATTTACATGTTTTGGCGTTTTATTTGTGAATCTAACTATTTCTAAGTACCTATATATATCATAGTTCCTTTAGTCTTGTACCCATTTTTATATATTTTTAAATATCTTTTATCACCCAATGTTGCCTGTTGCCAGCCTAATTTGTAATTATATTTCAAATGAATTGTATGTAATCAAACCGTTAGTTATTATTATTCTGTTTTATTTATTCATTCCAAAGCGATCTTCCCCTGACCGTGACCAAGTCCCGAGTCGCCGCGGTCGTCTTGACAAACATTTTTTCCGTCAATACAACATCGAACACCGAAGCAATCATGTTTTTGTTCGAAAGAAAGCCACAGAGTTATGCCATCGTCCCGTAATCTACATAATCACTTTTACAAAATAAAAGCGTCGCGTCGCGTCGCCTCCTCTGTGCAGCGGTCGGCTAAGGCTTTGTGAAAAACGTCTGTCGGTTTATTTTGCGTTCGTTTCACCCGCCTTTGTGAAGCAATTCGGGGCTATTGTGCTAAGTTGTAGACAATTAGTCATAGTGATGCCTTCGTGGGTCGGTAGATGAAGAAACAGATGCTGAAAGAACTTTTTTTGGGGATGGGGATACCATCCAAATTTTAAAAGAGTAACAACTACTAAGTAGGGCTATCAAACTAGCCCACAATTAGCTGAATCATGTTTCATCATATACGGTAGGACGGTGTATAAACAATCACATCTTTATTATACATTGAAGGAGTTTTTATAATTACTAGTGGTCGCCCAGTGGTCGAAATTCGACCGTAATTTTATTAAGGCTGCACGGATTGTATCCTAAATCAATGAAAAATTAAAAAAGACAGAATGTGAGTTTGGATTGGCATTGACAGATGTCAGCCTCATTAAAGACAAACAATACGTGTGTACAAATACATGGTAGTGTGTGTAATGTTGTTTTTGTTGATTTCATGTATTTTTTATGCATAATTGAAAAAAAAAATTAACATTCGGCTAACCTTCTCTATATAAACTATAAGTGTGCGAAATTTCATACTCCTCCGTCCGCGCAATTCACGTCACTTTTCATATTCTCTCAAGAAGTCCGCCCTGAGGAATTAGTAAAGCCCCACATCTTTACTGAGATACTCGAGGGGTTGGGGGGTATATCATTTGTCACTTCTCATTTCTATTATCATTCATCATCATCAAACAGAAAAGAAATATTGTTTATTTATGTTCTACTTGTTAGAAAAATTACTTTGACACTGGCTAAATGTGCTAATCGCACGAAGCCATCAACAAAAAAAACAAAAAAAAAAACAAAAAAAAATTGCTTATGATACAATCCGTGCAGCCTTAATAAAATTACGGTCGAATTTCGATCACTGGACGACCACTAGTAGAACAAAAATCAAAGAATGATTATTATACGGAATTGACATAAACGTCATTTATACGTATCGTTGACTTATGTCAACTCCGTACATAATCATTCTATTTGATTTCTATTCTATTAGCGCCATGCCACTTGTCTAGGGGGTCAGGCGCGTTAACCACTACACCATCGACCACAGGTTCAGTTGAACGTAATTACCCAACAATGACTAGTCTAGACTTCTAGTCGCATCTCTCCTAGGTTCGTCTGTGTGCGGCGCACAGGCTAACCTCTCAATTAACTCATAGAAAGTGAATCTTCTATAGAACGTCGTTGTCACTTTGCCCGCTCCTTTAAAGGTGTCATTAAAAATGCATTTGCTTTAACTAAACACTTTCTAATTGGGATAAGGGGGTGGCCTTTTCTGACGGGAGGTGTCTGGCGGTGTTGGTGCTGATGGTACCTAGAGGCAGAATGCAAAACTTAAATGTTATAAAACACGCTGAAAGAAATAGCTATCAGACAATCTAGAAAATTGATCAATTTGTCATTTTGTTTAAAAAACAACTTTACATATTTATATTGAAAATACAGAGTTAGGTGATTTTTCAAATGCTATTTTAGTTTTTGATATAAAAGAATTGAGCAAACAAAACTACTAAAAATTATATTATAAATTAATTTTGTACCTTTACTGTTAAACAAAGGTCAACAACGCGTCATGGATTTCAAACTTTTATTGTGTCATAGGTTAAAATAAATATAAAACTATTCTACAACTTCACTTTCCCGCTAAAAGTCCAATGCACAAGTTATACCCATGACTGTGTTACCAGCATCAAAAAACTGCAGCGACCGCTTACGGCAGTCGTGTTTGTTAACCGGCCCACAGTCATAAAAAAAAAGCACTATACCTCATTAAATGCATTTTTAATTATAGCTATCACTCACAGTATGAATTACGGTCCGTAATCATGAACATTACTCTGTAATTACCTATATTACGATATTGTATTTCACAGTTCGTCGACTTGTATGGTCGATTGTGATGTTGGATTATATCGCTGTCTCCATCGTGCTTCCGGTCTGAAAATTGAGCCTAAGGGTAAATCGGTTTTTAAAAAAATGTAAAAATAAAACTGCAACGAAACAAAACATAAATAACATATTCTAAGTTACAAAAAGTTTTATTTTTTTATATTTTACGGGTAAGCACAGTGCTTTGATCTCACCTGATGATAAGTGATGATAAGGCCAATGATGGATGGAATTATCTCTAGCTGCCGGAACACAACAATGTTACAAACATTGATATTATGGCGACATTAGATATATAAGATGGTGGTAGCTAGCCAGGCGGACAAACAAGCCTTACCACCAACCAAACCGAGTACACAAACATGTACCGCCCGCTGGGAATCAAACCCGGGACCTCTAGACCACAGAGGCGGTTAAAAGTATAATTAATAATAATAATAATAAAAAAAATATCCTATATATTTTTTTTATTATTATTATTATTAATGTTTATAGTATTTATTAATGGCTGTCTTATCCTTTTTGGGCGTGAAACACCAATTCCCTAACACGCTGTATAATTAATTAATTATACAAGGTAAGTATATAAAAGTTTTCATTAATCTTCACAGTATTCTGATAACTGTAATAACTAAGTGCGTTATGGAACAAAATACATAATAGAACATGAACCAATTTTTAGGCACGGGAATAATAAAATCTTGTCACAAAATAAAATATTTTTTAATATTTATTTTCCTAAGTTTAAAGGTATCACAAAAACGCTAGCTTTTTAGTTAGTGTTGTAAGAATTATTACTAACCCAAGTTATAGACATTAATTTGTCTGAAATAAATCGATTGTACGACTTAGTAATCGAAGGTCGTAACTCCGATAGTCGTAATAGGTCCCTAACCCCTTTTCCTTTCGATACAGTTAGAAATTCCGTGATATTTAATGAAAGGAAGAGTGATCTGGTTATATTAACTGCTTGATAGCTTGGAAATTGGTTATTAAAGTAAACTCGTGAGATGGAAATTACAACGTCATGTTTGCTGATAAAATCTGTGGAAATGAAACTAATTATAGGACTGTGAACGTAATTTATTAATTATACTTTATTGAAAGGGTTGGCAACACAGTTCATTAATACGAATTCCAGTTCCAGATGCATTTTTGTAATTTTTTTTAATATTAAAGAGACAATATTTTTTATGTGTAACATCTTTCCGTTCGCTTTCTATATAAGCAATTTGTGGGAGTGATTTTATTTTTTATTTATTTTTATGTTAAAAGGAGACAAACGAGCAGGCGGGTCACCTGATGGAATGTAATCACTGCCGCCCATGGACACCCGCAAAACCAAAGTAAACACAGATGCATTGCCGGCCTTAAGGAAGGAGTTGGATCTTGAGGAGAGAGTAGGAATTGGGAGGGGGGAGGGGTGAGAGATGAGCCTCCGGTACTTTCACTCACCGGACGAAACATAACAGCAACGAGTGCCATTGTTTCACGCCGATATTCTGTGACAGGGTGGTATTACGCCGGGCGAGCCGGCCCATTTCGTGCTGCAACGCGGCGGCTCTACCACTCAGTGATTTCGTGAAATGGGACGGAAGTATGTGTTACAGTGTAACAGGAAGTCAGAGAAGCGCGCAAGCGTGCGCCATTTTGTAAATTTAAAATCGATATTATGAACATGACCTAATATTATTATATAGACATATTGTGTCATTTGACTATCAAAGGTCATTTTGATATGTCAAATGTCTTCTAATGACTATTTACTGCATTTATTTTATAGTTAATAGCTGACCCATTTTTTTCAAAATATAATGTTAAAATTGCTTATTACTAAGGTGAGATGTCAAATGTTACAAAACATATGCGACTACTGTAAGGCTTGCTTGTGTCTTTTTTTATATATTTATGTGTTTAGATAATATCTTAGTTTATCGCTAGACCGCTGAATTGGTTAGGTCCTATATCATTTTGTAACTCGCAATGTTGATATATTTTGTCTTTTATTACAAGTTATAAATAAATCATTTTTAATTAGCTTTTACGACCTTTTTTTTGTAAATGTCTTTACTTCTTTTAAAGGTGTGCAGTTTCTCGCAGCCATTCTTCTCCACAGCTAAAAACATAGACGACCTGAATGGAAACGAGTGCTTAGTAGGTAATAAAATGTTTGGACGATTAAAAAGTTAATTTAAATATAAAATGTTGACTTTGATTTGAGTTTGACTTATTACAAGGAATTTTATGCAAACTAATAAAAAAATATTTTTAATTAATAAAATTTATTTTACACAATAACGTCAAATCCTATTTCATAACCTCGTAAATCCCACGATGGAGATAATGTACCGAGAAAAAGCAGCAAAAATATATTCGCCAGTATTTTCAAAAAAAGAAGTCATTCGCCTACATCATACTTATAAAAACTATAAGATTGAAATAAACACCTTGTTACAATATGGCGGTAACGCGGAATAAGGATTTCCTGGGCGCCAGCTTTCCGCTGCAATATCTCATAGAAAGTATCCTGCACCAATAATATAATGGTCGTATTAAAAAACAGTGCAACAGCACTACTTTATATTACACTAGCTAACCCGGCGGACTTCGTATCGCTTTGACAGTTTCCATCATTGAGTTAAATATATATCAATGGTTTCCATGACAACAAAACAAACAAATCATTTAATATTGGAAAATTAAATTGTCGTTTTTAGTATTTTATATTTAATTTTATATATATATATGTATATATAAAATATGTTACTCAGCGCTTATGTAGCATTCTAATGGTGAAAGAATTTTTTAAATCAGTTCAGTAGTTTTTGAGTTTATTCATTGCAAACATACATATATACAAAAATACAAAGGTTTCCTCTTTATAATATTAGTATAGATGATTCATACTCAATACTAGGTACTGCTGCATAGTTTAATACTTATTATAGTATTAAAATAACGGTCCGTTAGTAACTGTGTCCGCGAAAAGATAGATAAATAAAAGTTTATTTGGTATGAAGTACCCCATCATAAAATAAATAAGCAAAAACAGTAGGTATAGTTTAAAAACAAAAAAAAAACAAAATATAAATATATAAACAAAATAAAACCAAAACAGCCATATCATAGGTACCATAAGATCCCGAAATAAAGAAAATCCAGCCTTATTTCTTGTCTACATCAAAGAGGTTGTTTATATTGTTGTTTATTATGTTTATAATTAATAAAAGTTATTATTATCTTATTTTAATGTATAATAACAATAATGATAATGCTTACCTAACCTACATCACATCTCATTCGTACGTAACATACGTTAACTTGCCAACGTTAAAAACTGAAAGTAATTCGCGCAGACAAGGTGTTGAAGCTTTAAGAACTATGATTGGCCCATAAAATCCTCATTAGTTATCTAACGACAGCGTAATACTACGACCACACATCATAATCAACTTAAGCACTATGTGGCCGTTACATGACATCTGATATGGTATCTGACGCCGACATTGTCTTGTGGTTTAGAAGATTATTATCATACGTCATCTCTATACATAAAAATCAATTGACTTTCGTTAGTTTTGCTTAAACTCAAAAAGGGCTTGACCGATTTCAATAAGTTTTATTTTGTTTTGTTTGCTCTAATAGAAAAGTTTAGAAAAAACCAATGGATAACACAAAAAATCAGCTGATATATGAGGTATATATGTAGGTATAGTATTGTGTATTGTGAAGATAAAATAAAAATATTGATCTAATTTATGAATTGGTAACTAAGAGTACCTATACATTTATGTGGTAACTTTATATCCGGCTATTAACGCCAAATCGTTGAAAATAAAGTTGTACCTACATAAAACAGTTAACGTAACAATTTAACTTATTTAGTGCCGCTGTTTAATGTCATTATTTAATTAAATTAGTTAATTAGTTTAGGTTGCCAAGAAAATATATAAAAAAAATCAGATGTAAAAATTGTTAGTAATAAAATTTATACATATTTGATAATAGAATTATGTTCCTGTAAATAGCATAAAGCAAAAACAACTCAATGAATACATTTCTCGAACAAACTTTTACATAATCGATAACAACGGAAGGTGTCATGATCTTAGACAATTTTCAAAATCTTTCGACATGGTATTTCACCGAATGCGAGAATAGCATTTTTAGGAACAATAGAGATTTCAGTGACATTTTCGTTAGACATTGCATAAGTGACATTTTTTCGCACTCGAGATTATGTCGCACCGCACGAGAATAGCAGTCCAGAAATCGACACATTTTTGTCGCCAAAAAATATGTCGATTTCCGCAATGCTACTAATTGAATAATAATATTGAATCTGTTAGCAACTACTTACCTGCGACGTAACCTGGGGCCGACCGCCTAACTCTCTCGCTTTCGATCGCTTTGAAGGCGAGGCGAGGAGGAGGCGTCATCTTGTCATTTCGAAAGCAATATGAAAGCAATATCGAAAGCTATAGGCTTATAGCCTATAGCTTTCGATATTATTCGATATTATATTTCGATATTATATTAGGAAGCGAGGTGAGAGCCTTGCCTTCAAAGCGAACGAAAGCGAGAGTGTTAGGCGGTTGGGGGGCTGGTTCGATTCCCAGCGGGGGGTACATGTTTGTGTACTCGGTTTGGTTGGTGGTAGGACTTGTTTGTCCGCCTGGCTAGCTACCACCAACTTATCTAAATATGTCGCCATAACATCAATATTTGTAGCATTGTTGTGTTCCGGCACCATCCCGGGTGAAGTGCGCTTCCACCAAATGGCCTTAACATCAGATGAGATCAAGGCACTGTGCTTACCCGTAAATAAAAAAAAATATATTAAAAAAAACCTGTCCATAGAGTCAATATGGTGCGTAGTATTTTTTAACCCCATTAATGTGTGTTTGCCAATAGGAAAAATAGAATTGCGTATAGGAATACATACTCTTTGTTAGTGCGTACTCTTTGGTGGCTTAACCCTAGGTTGTCATTGCAATTTTACGGGCCATAACAGCTAGAAAGTATTTTTAGGTGGTTTGTATCCTATTGTTGTTACAGACTAAAATCTGGGTGCCTAATGCGAGATTCATTCGCCATTCGATCACGTTAACGAAAACGATAATTTGTATGCCATAATTAAAAAATGTCGTATGTCGCCAGGAGGCGCTGCTTCGAAGCCATAAAATTTTTCGTGTTCGTAAACGTAATCGAATGAATACGGATAGTAAACAAAACTCACACTAGGCAATCAGTTACTGACCCCAGAGAGAATAAGGAGTAGTCGCGATGAACGTGGCTCGCACAAGACTGACACCCGTTTGCACTAAACTTATAAATCGCCTAAGTCTTTGCCTAACTACTACCCGGTCAAGTTAAGTCGGCACCTGAGTGTAAGCGACGTTTTCGAGCCAGGTGCCGAGTTAACTTGATCGGGTAGTAGTTAAGGCGAAGGGTAAGGCACACTAGCGCCACCAATTGATAATTTGACAATTACTAACGGACCGGATCTTTTTTTAAACATTGCGTACCGTCCGACAACAGAAAAGCATCCATAGTATTTATTTAACAATTGTGCACTACTTTTTGTTGCGTGGTTTATTCACAAAACGGGTTATCGCAATTATTCACAAGCAATGGCCACTGTTGGTGTTAGCAAATGAATACAAAAACAAACCTAAAAGTAGTGCACAATTATTAAATAATAGATGTTTGCCCAGTGTCGGAAGGTCCGCAATGAAAAAAAATTAAGTTTAGCAATTATCAAATTAAATCCATTAGCGGCGCTAGTGTGCCTTACCCTTCGCCTTAAGCCAAGACTTAGGCGATTCATAAGTTTAGTGCAAAAGGGTGTGACTAGGTTAGTGTGTTATAGAGGAGACTTATTCTCAATCTACCCAAGTTGTTTGTGATGATTTTGAGGAGAAACATTTCGAATACTAGGGTTCTTGTCGAACACCGGTGCCTCTATAGGTACTTAAGTGTTATCCAACTCCTTTGTAGATCTCCGGACTCTGTCGTGACTCAGCCCATGTCTGGGAGCCCCTAATCTATCGGCCACAAACTGTTCGTATATAAGCTGCTTATTGCAGTGAAAATGCATTCCAACACGTAACGCCGGCGCTTGCCGTTTCTACCGGTTATGTAACACAACCCGATCGGAAGTACGAATAAAATGACAATGGTGATTCCTACAATGATGGGATAAACATAGAATTGCAAGCTTATCACTCAGCTTAGATTATGTCTAGCTAATGCAAAAACAGAAATAAGTCATAGAAACAGTATATCAACAATGTCAATATTTTATCTATACATATATTAATACGAGAAGCAAAAACTTTGTACCCGTTTTTACGAAAATTGCGCGGACGGAGGAGTATGAAATTTTGCACACTTATAGTTTATATAGAGAAGGTTATCCGAATGTAAATATTTTTTTTAATTATGCATAAAAAATACATAATATCAACAAAAACAACATTACACACACTACCATGTATTTGACACACACGTATTGTTTGTCTTTAATGCGGCCGACATCTGTCAATGCCAATCCAAAGTCACATTCTATCTTTTTTAATTTTTCATTGCTTAGGATACGATCCGTGCAGCCTTAATAAAATTACGGTCGAATTTCGACCACTGGGCGACCACTAGTTTTAATAAATTGCCTGAGCTATTAAAAGCGCTTCTACTTCGCGTCGTCGTCTACATAAACTATTAATTATCAAGCGCTACTACACGCTGAATGAGTTTTTCAAATATAAATTTACTTGACCCTATACTATTTGCTTCATAATTTAAATAACTTAAAAAAATATTATTCGACATTTAATTTGATTATTATTTTTTAATTATTTTTATGTAACGACATAGCATGCCTGAGTTTTATAATTTTAATGTTTTTTTTTGTTTTTTTTTATAGATAACTCGGCAAATGACTCCATCCCACCTGACGTTAAGTGGAAATGGAGTCCAGACGCGAAGATAACTGGTGCAGCGTGAAAACAAACGTAGCATCAGTTAACCTCACTCGGTTTAAATAGGAAATACTTTAATGATTTAACTTATGTTTATTATGATTTAATTTATCATATTATTGTATGCTGTAAGACAGTAAAATATGTGAGACTCACGAACCCATGTATAACACCACAATGTACCATGTTCTGAACAATAAATAATAATCAATGATTTTTGATTTATGATTCATTTTATGTCCCCACTGCTGGGGCACGAGCCGTCCCTATGGATGGATAGAGAAAAAGGGCCATAAACCACCACGAGGGCACAGTGCGGATCGACCAACGGCTTTACGTGCCTTTCGAAAAACGGAGGAGCTCGAGATGATACATTTTTGGAACGGCTGCACGCACTAGTGTGTCTCTGTTCCCTACGAGCATCTCCGAGGGCTTCGGATCAGATCAGGATTAGTTTCACGAACTCAAGTGTATTCACTTTATTGATGACTTTATAAGGCCCATTTATAAGGTCCGTTAATATAATCAGTGACCGATTTTGAAAATGAAACGTATGGAATTATTTGTTGCAATGCACACATTCTACAAAAAGTCGGTCACAAATTAAATAGGTGATAAAACTCGGTACAAAAGTCGGTCGGATTATCGGTCAGATAAAAAGTCGGTCGTGGGCGGGCATCAGCGTTAATAGGACTTGTGTTAATTGTCTTTATGCAATGCACCGGAAATGGCTAAGAAGGTAAGTTAAGCTACACAATGTAATAAAGAGTTCAAGATTTGTTATTCTGCGGTTCAATTTACATTTAAACTTTAGAAATAACTAAAAAATTTATAAGGCTAAAATATAAATTTGTCTCGTCTGGATTGTTCAGTAAAGCCTATATAAATATCTTTAGCTACTACTTTGTCGCACAAAAACAAACACATTACAAAGGCCATCATCTCGATCGCGTCACAAGGCAGGCATCGAACCCGTGACCCCCAGTGAAAGTCGAGAAAATGCCATCTTGGATTACCGCGACTGCATTACATCGGCGTTATTTCATTTTCCGCATCACGAGATTGCAAATGCATATTACCTTTAGAAATTGATTGCACCGATCATAGAATTACCATTTTATTAGTTGAGTATTTGTAACAAACACTCTCATCTCAATTGACTAAATATGCTAATGATCCATTCACCAACTGTCAGGTTATTGTCCTTTCTGAACGTTGATTTTATATTGTATAAGTAAACTGTAAAAGCCTTCACGAGACTTCAAATTTTAATATTTATTGTGAATACATAGCATTTGAGCATAGTGCCTTGTTCTTTCTTCCCTGTTAGTTCTTCAGTCTTACTTAACCGCCTCTGTGGTTTATAGTAGTTAAGACCACCAGTCTCAAACCCAGAGGTTCCGGGTTCGATTACCAGCAGAAGGACTCGTTTGTGTACTCGGTTTAGTGGTAGGGCTTGTTTGTCCGCCTGGCTAACTACCACCATCTAATCTTAATAGGTCGCCTTAACATCAACGTTAATCGCATTGTTGTGTTCCGGCAGCTAAAGATAAGGTGGCCATACAAAATTGTTGTGTGGCCACTGTGACCAGTGGTGTCACCAGAAGCGGGTCGATATGACTAAATTCAATATGACTGTAACCAATAAAACCAAACCAACCAAATAGATACCAAATGTATGAATAACAGTTATGTTATACTATAGTAACTTTGTTACGTGATGGATGACATACGGGACTGAGACGTGGTCGCTCACTATGGGCCTTATCAGAAGGCTCAAGGTCACTCAAAGAGCAATCGAGAGGGCTATGCTCGGGGTTTCTCTGCGAGACCGAATCAGAAATGAGGAGATCCGCAGAAGAACAAAGGTAACCGACATAGCCCGAAGAGTTGCTAAGCTCAAGTGGCTTTGGGCAGGGCCGTTGCTTGCAGGACTGATGGCCGCTGGAGCGGAACAGTCCGTGAGTGGCGACCGCGTACCGGAAAACGCAGTGTCGGAAGGCCTCCAACAAGGTGGACCGACGATCTGGTGAAGGTCGCAGGAAGCCGCTGGATGCGAGCAGCACAAAACCGGTCGTTATTGCTCCTTGGAGGAGGCCTTTGTCCAGTGGACGTCTTTTGGCTATGATGATGATGATGATGATTTTGGGTGGCCAAAAATGTATCGTGGCTCAATAGTTGAGGATTTGCAGACAAATGGGGGAAGTGTGCTTCCACCTTCAGCATTATCGTCACTTACAACCAGGTGACATGAAGGCTACGCACTTGTTCCATTTAAAAAGCAATAAACACACAACAATGGCATTGAGCTGTCACAGTCAATTGTTCATCTCAATCGATTATTATTGAAAGTGCGTTCAAATTGTTCCAATGAGAATCGATACGCGGTTTGCGCAAAAAAAAACAACTTTTCCGGTGTAATGCATACAAAGCGGACTTTCCTCTCATCGCCAGGGAAATGACGGAGCCTGTGAAGATGTATGTGAAAACTATTACGACTGGATAGCACTACCGAATGACTTTCATAAGCAGTTGGGGAACGTCTGAAGTGAATTTCGATTTCAATATGCAGTTTTTATGTAGTGAAAGTGTAGTGTTCTAGGGGAATGTTTTGATTTATGTGTTAAGTCTGGAGAACGTAAAAATGGTTACTTTTAGGTATTACCCTTGTTTCTTTTTAGTACAAACGCAATCTGCGGTCATAAGAAGTTTTCACTGGTGCACGATAAATACGGGTTTTTTTCAACAACCTACCTCAGATACCTAAAATTCTCTTACATAACTTCATCATAAATAAAATTGTTACACTAGGCTTAAGGATTCCTATGTAAGAGAAAAATTAATGTACCTATTTATGTATTTATTTTTGTCTGAAGTTTAAGTGATCGACATTTGTTTTATTACCTACGTATGTAACAAGAACTACAGATAAAGATTTATAACACGTAAGTGATAATAAGGCCGGGCTAAAACTTAAAACTTAACTTAACTTAAAACTTTACACCCAATTGTGAAACTGGCTATCTTAAACTTTCAGCACATGACAATGCTACTAACATTATGACGTCACATTTAGTCATGACGGTGGTAGCTTGCTAAGCGGTCTTAAAAAGGGCAACTAGTCCTACCCAACTATATCCATCACGCACATATACGTTACGAGTATCACTAATATTAAAGAGTTTACTAAATAACAAAATAGGTAGGGGAGACTGGGGCTGGTTGTGACATTATTTTTATATTTTGCCATAACTTTGAATCTGTTTGATTTTTTTTACCGGAATATGGGTTATTTGATAAAGTTATTATTGAAGTTGTTTATTTAATATCAATTTTAGGTACCAGACTATTAGAAGTGACATAAATTAATTATTTCTGAAAAAAGAGACGTGTAACTTGTAGCCCCTTGCCAGGGGTTGGTTGTTACACTATATGGGGTAAAATGTTACAATAAAAACCAAACTTAATATTATATCTTTTATAAAGAATAATCATAGTTTTTTATCTTAATTTTAATAAATCAATTACAATGTCTACAACAAGCAGTCTTTTTTCTCATTATAACAAAAATAAAGTATCTTCTATATATTTAAACAATTATTCTTAGTCTTATGCCTCTAACGTATAAAATTCTTTAAACAAAAACTAAATCAAAATATAGGTATCTTCCAATGTAGAAAACAAACAGTATGAGTCAAGAAAACTTACATTATGGCTCATAACAAAAACAAAAACAAATTAGTTATTTTTTTAAAGACAATCACATCTTAAAAGCTTATAAACAGATCAGCCACTTTAGTCTGAACAATCGCTTTCGCAATTTAAACATATGTAGGATAAAACGTTTCCTTTAGCACATTTTACGTGTGACCATTTCTTACAAAGAACACACTGTACCCATTCCTCACCAGCTCGACTCTGATCAAACGGTTCACAACAAATTAGGCAAAAGTTATCATCTTCCTCGCATTCTTCGTCAGATTCAGACTCGTGTAAAATCTTCCTCTTTACAACTACTTTTCCTGTTTTTTTCCCTTTGGTTCCTGGCTCAGCTGACTTCCCTTTCTTAGATATCTTTCCTTTTTTAGATGCATTTTCTTTTTTCTTGCTCTGTTCCTCTGCCAATAAATTTTTTTCAGGCGTATCTGTTAAAATAGCTGATTTACGAGTTTTCCGTGTTGTTTTGTTTGTTCTTGCAGCAGCTTTTGGATAAGACCGAATAGTCTCGGGTGAAAAATTACATTCATTGTGAGTCAGATCTCTGCTCGGACCAGGAACTGGGTTAGCATAAATAGAATTTTCGCATTCTGCTGCAACATTTAGTACTTCAGATGCCTCTTCGATAAACTCAGGAATATGAGGCGTAGTTTTCTCTATGAAAGAACGTGGAGGAGATGGAGATCGAGGCACAGCGAAATGAAGTTGAGTATTCTGTGTTGTCATAGGCATATTTTCTAGATTTAAATTAGCAGTTTCATCTATTGGTCTGTCAGTAACAAAAGCAGACAAGAAGTCATCATCCTGAAAATTATCTCTATTAAATGGTGCAATACCAGTCTTTTTAAATCCATTGATGATGTTAGCTGGATTCAACGCCAAGGGTAGAGCTTTATTCACTATTGCTGGAATATCGTGAATAGTCATAGTCTTCCCTGGATTGTTTCTAAGCCAAGCATCTTGTTGGCTGGCACAGTAATTTTTTAAAGGCCCATACACCCCCACATCCAAGGGCTGGAGCTTGTGTGAGCAATGTGGCGGGAAAGACAGCAATATCACATTGTTTTCTTTAGCTGTTTCGACGACTTCAATATCCAAGTGCGAAGAATGATTGTCCAGCAACAAGAGCACAGGTTCAGATGAAGATGGTTTCACATTATCTATGAAATGTTTAATGAATATTCTAAATTCAACCCCAGTCATCCAGCCACTCGAGTTGCCAGCGCCAATGCAGTCTGGAGGTCCAGCGCGAACAAAATAGTCCCTATATCTAATCCGTGGAAATATAAACATACATGGTACTGAGTTTCCCACTGCATTTACTGCTACGCAGAGCGTAACGAGGGTCCCTCTCTCCGCTGATGTAATGGAACCAACTTGCTTGGTTCCTTTTGGAGCCAAAATTTTTCTCGGTTTCTGCACCGTTGTGATGCCTGTCTCGTCTACATTCCATATGCGTGTCAAAGAAATTTTATATCTGTCCAATACTTCAGCCAATTTAGAAAAAAAAATTCCGACATTCGTTTTATTAAATGACGTAGCTCTGCTTAGGCTAGTAGCTTCCGGCGATCTTATAGAGAGAGACGGGTTACGTTTTAAAAACGCTGTCAGCCAATCAGCTCCTGCTTCTTTTTTGTTAAGCCACGACTGTGGCATTACTATGTTGTACTTAAATGCACAAGTAAATGCTAGGTGCCTGACATCTTTAGGTGTCAATCCATAGTAAATTTGGCTACATTTAATTAAGTAACTTACCAAAATGGTCTCTTGTTCATCGTTAAAAACTTGTCTATTTTTTTGGTAGCCGACTGCGACAGATTCCATAGATGTGCCCTTCTCTTTTGCTTGTTTCCGTTTCTTTAAATACCTTGTTAGCGACATGTTACATATTCCGAAGTCTTTTGCGATGCCACGATTTTTTTTTGTTTTATCCTCCTCCAAAATAGCTGCTGCTTTTTCGTAAGTTTCTTTTGATATTTGTCCACGCTCGGTTTTTCTTTTATACGTCCTCATCCTTTAAAAAACAATAAATTATGTAGCTATAATTAGGTATACCAGTTAGCAAGCAGCATTACGGGGCAGGTTGTGACAAGTCACAACCTGCCCCGAGCAAATGTCACTTTTAGCCCCAACATCAAAACTGACCATTCAAGGTTAGGTAGTTAAAACGCAAATAAGTACAACTGAATAAACGTAACTTTATTGCAAAAAGAAAGGATTAGGACACGTGAATAACAACACACACACATATCGGCTCTAAGTAAAATAGTTTGTAGACCAATATTACGAAAAAACGAAAATGTTACTAACCTGCGGTTTTGACGGCCGTGTGTACGTGCTCCTCTCACAAACGCGCTGGCGCCACTGGCGAGCGCGACATGCCGGCCGGTGGTGGCGTGATTATTTGTCTCTTTCTAACGTCAATATAGCGTTCTTTGTTTAGCCAGCGTTATCGCTGTAACTACCTACCCCTGTCACAACCAGCCCCAGTCTCCCCTACTCGTGTAAGCTTGGAATATATTTTCGGTATTTTGTTCCCGTCTTATAAACTTCATTTCAAATGAGAGTAAAAGAAACGAAACACGAAATAACTATTCGAAGCATGTACTCTGTTCATTCGTATCTTACAGGTCTTAGATACTTGGCCATCGTCTCACCTGATGTCAATTGATGATAATGCCGAAACTGGAAGCGCACTCACTCGCAGGGAATCCTAAACTACTGAGGCACTGGCTATCTTATATCTAGCTGCTGAAACACAAAAATGTGACGAACATTTATGTAAAGGCGAAATATTTAGATAAGATGGTGGTTGTGGTAGCTAACCAGATGACAAACAAGCCCTAACACCAACCAAACGGAGTAGACAAACAAGAGTACCCGCACCACACTACACCACAGAAGCGGTAAAAAAAGGAAACCATAATGTAAAAGGAAAACATTTAATTAAAACAAAAAAAGCGAAACAAATGAAAAGGGGAAATCACTCCGCCGAATCATCTCGCCGGTCATATTCTGAGAACTGCATAAAAACAAACGACAACCGTCTACGGTGCGCCACGAGAACGCAACGAGCAACCACCATCTCTCATCAGAGAATCGCAACATCGGAACTATTATCTTACAGTATCGAGAAAGTGAATCCAATCCGATACCTATTACAATGTTAGAAACTCGGCAAAACGTCCGAATTCGACATTGGCCGAATCGAATGGGAGCTGCGTGCCGTGGGGCTAATTCATTGCGAAATAATTTGCTAAATTGAAAACCGCGGATCGGCACATGCCCGGTCGCCTGGCTGTAAAGAAATGATCGTACGATTTTCTGTTATTACGATTACGTAAACGTCTTACTACCGGATTTGTTTTAAAAATTATAATAATATCATGTCATTGAAGAACTTTTCTTTTATCGTATGCTTGAGTTAAGTTACATAATGTACACATCAGTCACAGTCAACAATATGCATAGAATAGTTGAGCAAATGCATGACACAAAGCTTTCATCTGTAACAAGACATTGGTTAAATCATGCCGATGTTCTTCCAAAATTGTTTTAGTTTGATAGCTAACAAAACAGGCTTACAGAAAACAGACAGACTTTAACAAAATAGCATAAAAATAATAACTAAGTGATAAATCTTGCAGTCTGGTTAAATGTTTTTTTAAGTTACAACAAGCTTTAATCCAACAATTTTAAAGCTCATAATTAGTAGCACCATTAAAACAAAAAACGAGAAAAAAAGAGAGTAATAAAATATATTTTTTCCATTATTTTTAAGTGTAGAGTACATGTTTTATTCATTGTATAACGTTAATGAAATCGAGAATTTATATGGTATTAAACAGCGCTGGCTTATGACAAATAAGTGCGATACAATTTTCCTATACAAAATCTAGTTTTAGTTAAGGTTTTAGAATGGTGAATGAAACGCATTCATCAGAGCAATTTTCACGATGGCAGCGTGTTAACTATTATTTCAAATAGTTCTAGTCCCTACTTAATATTAATAAGGTTTTGTAGCACCTTCACTTCTCATATTATTATTATCATCTGTGGTCAATGGTGTTGGTGGTGGTAGTGGTATTAGGTGTCTTTCTTCTATGATATTAGTTACTTACTTCAATATGTTATGTTTGCGCAAGTTTTATAGACAATTAAATGACGTTTATATCGTCTGTTATATAACCAACCATGACACTGCCAAACAGCCTTTTAATTAAAATGAATCTAAGTTAAATTTCCATTCGTTTCATTTAAAACGAAATTTAAAAGATTTGTATTTGCAAGGTCACCGGATTTTTTTGTTAATTTAATAACAAAAAAATATTTAGAGCTTTTCCGTTCTTCGGAAGGCACGTTAAATCGTCAGTACACGGTTGTAATAATATAGCAGTTATACAAAAACCCTTATACTTAGAGCCAGCGTGGTGAAATATAATTAAGATTGATCAAAAGTGAATAAAAAAATATTTTTCACATTTTAACAATCGCAACAGGCTGTTATTTACGCGCTCATGGTGATCATGAAAATTTCACTAAAAAGGTTTTTATTTTTATTTTAACGAAAACAATGACTATTACAAATTAAAGGTCAGTGAAGCGCACCGGAGCGCAATTTATCACCAAAATAAAAATTTTCGCCACAACAATGGCTAACCGCTGCGCGGGCGCATGGCGCATTGCGGACCGGAAAATTGGCCATTGAGCGGCTGTGATGTCACCGATACAACGATGCGAACGTAAAGTGATGTTTATTTTATTGCATTTCTTTACAAAAACCGCTGCTACGATTCGATAACCGTTGTAACACGATATTTTGTAAGTATTTTGGTATATATTATCATAGAATATAATTTTGGCAGATGCTGTGTAAACATTTGAAAATAGGAGATTTGAAGTTTGTATGAGATGTCGAAATGTATGAAGGCTCTTAATACCTACTAGTCTCACAGGAAGGAGCTAACTTGTCTGTACTTACAGAATGTTTTTCCCAGTTTCTAAAAGAAATTAATGCATTTCAACAGTAAATTACCCATTAGGGGCATTGCAATATTATTTTGCATTTACTCAATCATTTTTTTTTATAGAGGTATTCATCCAAACAAGAAAAAACATTATGAATGTTTTTGGTGAACATTTATTCTTAACAAACTAGAGATGGTTCTAAAAAATTAAATCATCCTCATTTTACATAAAAAATATTATGTGAACACTGTTGCAGTAGTAAGTAGTTGTATCAATGCCTGGTAGGCTACTCTTGACGCAAACTCAATCTCAATACAATTCCAATGTGGTTAATATGTATCGATATTGGGATAAGTTTCGCAATTTCGGAACGCCCCATCTCGATAATAATTTGTTCACTAAATTTCCACGCAATTTAATTCCAATGTAGCGCTATTATCGCTTTTAAGAGTGTCATTTGAATTTTTTAGATTTGGGACCAATCCCAAACCGCAAACCGAGCGCGTTAACCACTGCGCCATCGAGCTCCGACCACTGCATAATAGGTATTAATCGACGAAAATTATAACACTTGAATAAACATACTGCAATAAGCGGGACTCGAACCAAGACCTTGCTTAATCCAGGTGGGTTACTCTTGAAACACAATTGCAATAATCAATTTTTGGATTGCTGAAGTTATGCAACCTTCACAAAGGCCGGTCATCAGATTTAAATTTTTCGCCGAGATATTAGTACCAATTTTGAGAATGACTATTTGTAGGACGAATGCGTTGCAACATAGAATTCCATACGTTTCATTTTCACCGACTATACAAAAGTTTATATTTCTTTTGCATGCAGACTTAGAAAGAGAGCGTAGGGCGCTGTCTGTTAGAGCCAACATGATCGCACGGAGGTTTGTTCGCTGTTCGGAGGGGGTCAAACTTACCCTGTTCAGGGCATTTTGTACGTTCTTCTACACGAGCAGCCTGTGGGCGGACTATACAAAGAAACAGTATAGCGCCTTACGTGTTCAATATAATAATGCTTTGAGGGTGTTGTTGGGGCTGCTAGGTACGTCATCAACATCCGATCTTAATATTTTTACAAATATTGAAAGATCAGTTAAGAATTAGTTGTCAACATTGAATAGGGCTCCTTTGGTTTACAAAGTAAAAGTAGATAGTGTTGATTAATTTCGGCGAGTTGGATTGAGCCACGATAGCATAGTTGGCAGTGCACCTGACCCGGCATGTCATGGGGTGCGGGTTCGAATCCCGGTCGTTAATTTTTTTCAACACTTTGTCTTTTTTCAAATTGTAATTTGTTCGCAACAATATTTGCGTAAAATTATATGTAAATAATCATACTTCTATATAATGTAGGGTTGTCGTTAATATACTATCAGTCTCACATATACTATCAGACCCCATATCATATGAAGGAGGGAAAACGTGTGCTGGTAGACTATTCCACCTTTTGGAGGTGCTTTTAGAAGATCCTTTTTATTTAGAAATTGTTTGGCTACGTAAACACCACACACAATGGTAGGTAGTAAACGCAAATTGTAGTCGAACTAGGCGAGAGTACTTGAGGATAACACGGAATTTTAAATAAAAAGGTCAATCTGACTTAGATAATTATGATTATTATATTTGTTCACAGTACAATTTTACTACTAACTTAATAATTAATTTACAAGACAACGGCTATTGATAGAATGATGTTGGAAGAGGGTCGTAAAAACATGAGTTTATGGTTTTCTACCAACTGATTAATACAATGTTGCAATCTTAGTGAAGGCTTGTCTATTTGATTATCTAATGAAGCGTGGAAATGAGGCAGTTGAGGAGGTTCTGATGAGCAGACATTAACCATTACATTACTAGGTAGGTAGTCGTTGAAAGACTTTCGGCATCGGCAGGCCATATTTTTGATTTTCTCGACCTTGAACATAGGCCCCGCAGAGTACCTATAACTGATTTTGAAGGCTGGTCCTTTTATTTCCATTGTTACATTTTTTTGAGACAGTTTACTGATGGCATTAAATTTTTTGAGGACGGCGAGAAATTAACGGGTTCCTCAAGCCGTATTATCGAAACACCGTCATAGGTTTTTAGAGGGAATGGCATTACGCAAGCTGGTCCACGTTCCCTACTAGTTCTCCGCTGTGTTTAAATCGGATCGTGTTGTTACAGTTAAGGTAACTGGGTATGTAGAAACAACAATGTTAGATACAATATATTTGAATGGTATAATAAGCGATTATCCAGTTTCGGGATTTGCTCATCACTAGAAAAATCTTTTACAACGATTAGAGGAACCACCGAGTTAATTGCCACCCGGTTATGCTGTAACGGCCATAGTTAAGATTTGAAAACATAGAACATTTCATAATCTTGCCTCCAGACACTACCTATATTGACTCTAAGAAACTGGATATAAGTAATATCGTTTTCATTAACTTTTTAAAGTTTGATTGCCCCTAACTCGGTGCTTGCTAATTCTTGATCTTGCTAATTCGTGATTCTCAGCCACCCCGTGGCAGAGAATAGGTCAGGGATGGTAATAATATAATTTCGACCTGTATCCGTGTGATAAGTAAATGTTATTGATGTATGTCGTTTTTATTACAATTATTTAAAAAAAGTGGTATCTACTGGGTTTTTCAGTGGGTATACCTCCCTGCCCCTCGTCAAGCTTTAGTAGCTGGACAAAGAAAGAGGAGGAGAGTCCCAGATAACCTGGGGTTGCCCCTAGCAAAGCATTTTACTTAATTTAAGAAAAGGTTGGATTGTCTCTGTAACTGTTTGTCAACCCTAGTAGCAAGATGCAATTTGTGAAAACGTCTCATTTTGTTGGAAACTCTGCGTTGTTGCGCTATTACAGAATACGGCGAAATTATTGTTATCCGATAAGAAGTGAAATCACGAGGAAAGCGGCGCTCTTTAGCTTAATACCTCGATGACATAATGCAGTAAGTGAAATAGTTTAATAGTTTAAAATGTTTAAGAGTAAATAAAAAGTAATTTAATCTGTCGTCTGCTGACATCTTAAAGCAATAAAGTTGGTTTAATGCTCTAAGGCTGACATAACTAATCAATAGAATTTTAATTGTTTGCAGGACGGATCTGGCACTAAGCACTCGAAAGGTTAATAAAAGTTGTCCACGGGTTACACAGAGTCACGATTGCATAGTTAAATGTGCACATGACCCGGTATATTAAAGGGGTTCAAAGTTTTCGCAATAAAATCTTTAATTAACACTTTTCCAAAAAAAAAAGAGTTAAAATCTCTTTTGAGCAAATCAATGAGTTAAAAAAAGTATATCAATACGGTTGCGTATAAAAAAACTGTAATTACCATTGGAAGCTAAAAGAAACTTCTTTCCTAAGAAAAAAATACTATTTGTAACGTACTAAATCAAAATAATTGTGTTTAAGTAATGAAAATGTCTGTATCGTATATGATAATGGTGATGAACTGATAACTTAGGAGTGTATTCTTTCGTAAGCGTATCGTACGTAACTATCGCGTTATAAACATTCGTTAAGGCTTTCAGGGATCACATATAATGATTGGTAAAATTAGTTATATTTTAACTTATTTCTTGATGGAAAGCTTTAAACTGAAGACTACTAGTATTTTATAGTATTTTACTAATACTGAAAGAAGTAAATTAAAAAATATGCTAAACAAGGAAGCGCACTTAGGTAACACGGAACACTTAATAATAAATATCATCGCCTGTACAGTTCGTGTATCTTTTTTCTATTACCTAGTGTTTTCTCAATTTTATGTCGTGTTGCTCTAGCTACATATAGCTTAAAAACGCTTACCTCTCGAACTGTAAGCACCAACCTCCAAAAGCACAAACAGCATAAAAAGCGCCAAAACACTGCGCTCCTTTAGCGGCATATTCGCAACAATCAGTCAGTACACCGCTCACGACACATTACGATCACAACTATTGAGACCCAATCAAAAGCCGTAGTAAAAGTATTCGGGGCTCATTTAATTATTTTGACGCTTGTATATTGATTAGGAGCGTGCGACACGTCCGTTTGGAGCGATGTCCAAATTAGAAATGGCCGGAAAAAAGGTGGTTGCGCGCGCGCTGTTATTATTGCCAAGCGATACAATGTTTTTACTTTTTTCCGTGCGCCCCGGCGCTTGATATCCCCACTGGGAAAATGCGCGCTTGCATTCGCCGGGGGGCGCAACATTTTGTCGCAGCGGCATTTAATAAATTAATATAACAGTGGTATAGTTTTTTATGATCTTGCTGGTGATCTGCAAGTCAATGATGTCTAAAAATTAATTTAGAAGATATATGTCTCTGTCTTATTAATAAACTGTTTAGTTAGATCGTAAGCGCTCGAGAGTTTTCAGTGAAAATATACCGGTGATTACGAATACCAAATACTAAAAAAAGAGAATGTTTGTCACCGGTTCAAGAATCACAACTCAGTAATAAAGTGCCTTTAATTTTTACTTATTTACCGATTAATTGCTTCGGAAGATGTAGACCTACTAATAGATATATAAATTAAGTACTTTTTTATTTTATTTTATTGCAGGTATTGTATTTTTTTAACGGGTAAGCAATTGGCTTTCGACTCACTTGATGTTAAGTGATGATAAGGCCGAATGTGGAAGCGCTAGTTTAGGATTCGAGGTGAATCGAATCCTAAACTACTTAGGCACTGGCTATCTTATCTCTAGCAACCGGAACACAACAATGCTGCAAACATTAAAAGATGAAATGGAGATAAATTTTTAAAAACAGTAAATAGCATTGGCAAACTTTACATTTTAACATTTTTAGATTTTCTCTAAATAAGTACACAAGCTTGCTCTCATTGAACACGATGCGAGGCGAAGGTCAACAGCTCTTTGGACTAACCGCCTCTATGATCTATTGTGTCTTATCTCTACTCAGCCTTAAAGTTTTTTGACGCAGCGGCAAAATGTTGTCAACCTCTGCTCATAGAGAGTGAAATGAAGCATTAGCGACGCGTGCGCAGCGCAAGGAAACGGTGAACAGCAGCAACGATCGCACTCGCAGTCGCTGGCCGGCTGCGAGCACGTGCGCAAGCGTCTCGTGTTGCTTTACGTTGCCTTGATTATTACGTTACGTTACGACATACTCAGATACACTACACGTGCACACTAGAAAAGGCCCAAGACGCCTCACTCGTAGAACAAGAGTATGTAGACCTGGTTTACACTTGCTACATATCAGGTACAGACATACCAGGGCGTTTTACCCCACCACCCCTACGATTTGGTCGACTTTAGCCTTCATGGGCGCCTTCGGGTTGTTCAGCTCTTCATCCGATCCTAACGCCGCGAATAATCTTTCGTCTGGGTCTGAAAAGGTTCTTAGGATGTTTTGATCATAATTTTCACGCCGCCGCCTACAAAACGTCTGTTACGCTTGTATGACTTTTTTTAATACTTCCTCCAACAGAATCGGAGCTAGTGTTTGATGTTCTCATTAATACTAGTTCTCACTTTTATTCTTCTAGCACTTTTATTCAACATTCTTCACATTCGTTCATCATCTTTTATTCCGTGGCAGCAGATGATCTGCTTATTTACTGCCCAATGCTTAACTTGTCTTTATTTATTTATCTTAATTTATGTTCACCAGGGTAAATAAATGTATCTGAGGTAATATATATTTGTTCTGGGGTACGTAGAGAGAATTATTTTGCAGAATATAAAGGCAAGAAGCCTTTACATTCTGCAAAAATAGTTTCTTACAATTAGTTTAGATTCTTCTCCATCTGGAAGCAGTTAATATTATTACATTACATGTTATTCTTTTTTTCTATTGAATTATTACAAAAACTAATTATCTATTAACTTACAATTTTAATTGGTAATGAACATGGATACTATACATTTAATTCCTGTTTTAATTAACTATTATGGCTTATATGCTATGTTTTATTGCGTTTTTTAACAATCTCTACGATTTTATTACAGTACTTAATAAATATTTTATGGTGTTCCCCGGCTGTTAGGGAAGCGAAGTTTTTCGGTTCCACTTTGATAACTGCTTGAATTTCAATGTTTTGCCTCTCCAAAGCGTGTAAGTATAGGGCACTCGGAGGTTGTGTGAGAGGGTTTCGTGCGTATCAGGATCATAGGCGCACGACGACGGGCTATCCTTACACTTGAACCTGTTCAAGTTTGCGGAAAACCCGCCGTGTCCCGTGAGAGCCTGTGTGGTGAGGTGCGTACGTGTTTTCTATAAAATGTTTTTGTTTTGTTTATATAATTATATTGCGAAACAAATTACAAAAACAGAAATGTTGAAAAAACTTCCACGAGCAGGATTTGCACCCTTCTGACGTACTATCAGAGCTATCGTGGTTCTAACCATCATAATTTCGGCGGGCTGGTTAGAACCACGATAGCTAAATTGGGAGAGCACCTGACCCGGTATGTCAGAAGGGTGCAGGTTCAAATCCTGCTCGTGGAATTTTTTTTTAACATTTGTGTTTTTGTAGTTTAAGTGTCTACTATGCTAGGGTTACTATGCTTGTATTAAACGAGCAATCGTCCCGCCCTATTGGAAAGCGGTCATGGACGCTTGCAACCCTAAGAGTATCAAGCACGCGTTGCCACCCAAGAAGCTGATCAGCTGCTATCTTATCTAAATGTCGCCATAACAATGTTAGTAAGTAGCATTGTTGTGTTCTGGCAGCTAGAGATAAGATAGCCAGTGCCTCAGTAGTTGAGGATTCCGGATGAAGTACGCTTAAACCATTGGCCTTATTCATTATGGTATGGTTTTAGTTTTGTCTTGCTCATGTTTAAATACGTATAAATATTATGTTGTTCAGTTATTAAAGATTTGTCTTGCTCATCTGTATAAATACTCGAAATTTTGCAGTGATAGACCTCTTCTTTAATCCTATTTGAACTGATTAAATCAGAAGAATAGAATACAAGAACGACTCCTTTCCAAAAGACTGATTCAAGGAGGGCTGTTTTATTTGAGGTACAAATGATATAACGTAATCTTCCGTATTTTGTTCCGTTTGTTAGGGTCCGTCGTAGTTTTGCAATATATAGCAATCTCTTTATTTATCTGATTTAATCGGTTTTAAAAATACTTTATACTTTACTTTGGTCTTCTTTCAGAACATTATCAGAGTCTTCCTTTTCTATATCATTTATGATTAATTGAACAGTGAACTCGTATTGCCATCTACAGTTTAATGCAGACATTCGTTTTAACTATTTAAAAGCGCCATCTATTAACAGCAACCCGTACCGTGTGACAGCGTACTTAGAACTACAAATTAGTTCATAAAGCCACAGGAAGAGGCTCTGTGTTCCATGCTATTACGGAACATTCGCGCCGCCTCTTTCACTCCTACGTGGAAAAGCTACATCAAAACGAGACGGCACGCGTCGTGTCAATGTAACGTAACGTAAACACGAAATGTAAATTGTCAGTTGTGAACTAAATTCCACGGCGGCGGGTTACGTTAGCAATAAGTTCTGAATTTAACTGTTCATTTAACGAAATACCATTTTTTATTGTAAGTGAAATAATCATGTAAACATAGGAGTGTCGTGAAATTGAAATGCGCCAATAGCCATTGTATTCATAAGTTCTGTTGTATGATGTTGCAAAGTTCTGTAGTTAACGGGACTGTGTTAGTGGCTCGTGAAGACGTGAACTTTAGTTTGTCTTGACGAATTCGAAGTTACACCTATGTGAATGGAAGCCTGTTTCTGAATTGGAACAGGATGCGTCACGTGTGATACCTAGCCACCAAAGAGAACTGTGATGTGAGTATTCCGAAAATCAGTTGGGCAACCGAAGTGATTAGCAATTCAAAATACTAACTGTTGATTATTTAATAACGCATTAATCCTAATAAAGCTTCTATTAATCGCATGTTGTTTTACTAAACTACCTGTTCTATTTGTTATATTACTAACACAGCTTATTACTAAAGTAATTAAATCATCAGTTCATCTCACGATATAAAAAATCGACTGATTTCAAAATGGATATCTAAAATGTGCAACGGTAGTTAGTTTGATCGAACGACCTTGCTTAAAGGTCCGCTTGTGCCATTCCCTCGTTGACACGCCGCCACCGTGTTTAAGTTTGCAAGAAAAGGTTGTGACTCATATACTTATATAATCCTATAAAATTAAAATGTGTTTATTGCAATTAAGTATGAAAGATCTTAAGAAAAGGTAGGAATATACTAAAATACCTTTTGTCGGTATACCAGGTAGGTATTGCAATTGGTATTTTTAACTATAATAAGCGTCGTGTTCGAGAATTAAATAAAAATCATTCTTAAAAAAATTTACTTATTGTGTAATCAACATTTCTGGAATAGAAAAGTCGAAAACTTCATGAAAATTCGTCAGGTCCACGCGATTGATAGAAACATAAGATTGCTTTTTTCTACTGTGATTGTAATAGGACCAATTAGGTAAACAATCATAATAAGCTACAATAATTTTTAATTGAATATCAGAACAAATCGTCTTCCTTCCCTCTTCCAATTTTCATTGCAGTGCCCGAAAAGGTCCGTAATGTACTGTTTTATAATTTTTTACAACACCTTTTGTAACACTAATGGTTGGCAATAATATATTGAGTATTGAAGTAACATATTTTGATGATTCTTTAGAAAAAGGACTATTACCTATATACTGTTTATAAAACTAACAACATACCTACCTACCTAGTCCCTTTTTTCTTTTTAAACCTTTCTCTTTTACTGCAAAACAGTGTCTAAAGGTTAGCAACGGCTAAATACGTGTTTAAAATATTGTGTCTCTTTCTAATAATATGAACTAAAAAGTGACAACATCTGTTTTGAGCATTGTCTAACTTTAACTTTTTGTAGTAAAGCAGTTTATGTTTACTGCTGGCAAACAGGGATATTTTTTTTGCAATACCTGTTTTACGAAAAAGGTTCCTGTTGTGTCCGTTGTAAACCTCTTGCCTACGAAGTTACGGGATTCAAATCTTGCCAATCCATGTCGCAATGCACTTTACAAATCTGTGAGCATGTAACTCAGAATGCTGTAACACATTTGTATTCAAAGCCTTTGTGGTCAGAATAGAATGAATGGGACAAGTGTTCCGACAACTTTCTCCTAACTGTGAAAACTGAAAATCTCTCAAAAGGCTGCTGTAATGAAATCATCGGGTACAGTTCTACAATGTTTTTAATAAATCCTGCTCTTTTCTCTCTTGGTCCTAAGATGAGCTCGCTACGTTTTCAATGGTTTATAATGCCGTATTATAGGACAAATAATACGATATACCTTATTTAGCTAGCCAAGCGGACAAACAAGCCCTACCAACCAAACCTAGTACACAAACATGTACCCCCCACTGGGATTCTTAACCACTAGACCACAGAGACTATTAAGTATTTTAGCCTTTTGGAGGGCACGGATCCTTCAAAGGTCACCGTCACCTTCTATCATGGATTGACAGTGACAGTACCTATATGTCGAGCCAACCCCTAACCCCCTTACAAATAAAAGAATAAGCTCTGAATAGTTATTCCGTGTTATGTTCCTGTCATGTAAACTTCATTTTAGATTAGAGTAAAAGAGACAAAACACGGAATAACTGTTCGAAACTTATTCTTTGTTTATTTGTAAGACCCTTTTTCAATGTGTATTTGTGTATTTCTATTTCAGTATATTAGTCTTTATTTTAGAAAAAGAAAGAAAGAACTAGATAAAAGTTTTGACAAAAACATGTTTTCTTGTAAAAATATTTCGCTGATAAAACCTACGTACCCTACACTACAAGTTTCAACGGTATACGCTAATAAATTTGATCATAATTTGTAAAAAGAAAATTGGGTATAATTGATTCTCATATCATATTTTTGTATTTTATTCTTTTCAAATTGGTTCTGCTTGAAATCTTAAACTCGAAATAGGTGTGCTAGGCAGAAAACAATAAACAGTAACATTATTAAGTGTATGTTCAAAGTAAAGTCTAGTCGGTATATTGTTTGTCGAATTTCAGTATAAAACTCATTAGTATTATATAGTACCTAATACTACTAGAGTAGCATTTCCATCGAAGAAATGTTATCCGTAGAACCCGATCGAATCATTAGTGAGTTACAGTAACATTGGAGTCCGCGCAAGCGCTATTGCGTAACATCTCAAGAAGGTTCTATTACATATCCTGATTCCTGAGAAAGTTGTGACACGAACACTAGATTTTCCTGATGGGTCACTTATTCATGTTTTGAAACAGTATTTTCGTGAAAACCTGCATTTGGTCGCATTATTTATTTATTATTAGCCCTCACTGTCCCACTGCTGGGCAAAAGCCTCCTTCAACTTATTGCGGTCCTGAGCTAATAAAAGGCGATTGGGATACCTATTCGGTTTGTGATTGAGAAGGCGATGGGCTAACAATTAATCACAACTTTCACAATATTCCATGTGAACCCATACTTTACCCATACTTTTTGGCTAAACGCGGTTAGAGTAGCTGCTATTTAACCCTGTTAACACCCTCAGGGAATATAGGTGTGATGCTATGAGGGTCTTTACAGTCTGTATACGATTGTAACCTAATAGCCTAATAGCTTTTACCCAGCTGTGGGATTCCACAGCTGGGTAAATGCCTCCATCATTGACATCAAGTCATCGCTATAATTATTGATGGGGATTGGCCTAATCACCAAGATTGTCAAATGCAAGTTGGTGATCTGATGTCATCTGATCACAAACCCGAGCAATGCACTGGAAAATCCGAAACACTTTGTTTGACCTGGAAATTGAATGGGTTTAAGTGTCAAACCGAGCGCTTTGCCATACGGCCACCGAGGCGAGTGTATGTCATCATCATCATCATCAGCTCATTTATGTCCCCACTGCTGGGGCACGCGCGTTCCCTATAAATGGATAGGGTGAACGGGTCATGAACCACCACGCGAGCCCAGTGCGGATTGGTGGTTGTTAACGACTGCTAATGCAGCCGAGACCAACGGCTTAACGTGCCTTCCGAAGCACGGAGAAGCTCGAGATGATAAATTTTTGGTCACCCATCCGATGACCGGCCTTTGCGAAAGTTGCTTAACCTCAGCACTCGCAGACCGGGCGTGTTAACCACTGCGCCATCAAGCTCCTCGAATGTACGTATTTATGTATAAATTTATGTTTCTTCGATATACTGGTAAAACAACCCCATCTTTCGCGATTCCGAAACAAAACTTATAACGACATCACTGCATCTGTATGCACGCTTGCTTGGCTTGGCAGCGGTTAATTGTGTTCTACCCTCCTTTTTTCTCTGTCGTACGCTTAATTGGTCTAATGCAATGCTCACGTAAACTCACTTACATGTAAATCTGCAGCCTGCTTGCATAAACCAGTTTTAAGAACACGGTTTCCTTGCGTTTTTTTTTTAAAACAGACACTTGAGGTATAAATAAACCTATCATCTCAGTACCTTTAATGGTTGATATAGAGCAATTATAAAGAATTCTGATGAACACTGAAATGTATTAACGACGTTACTTAAAAGCGTATTAAAAAAAGCACTTGAAGAATACGAAAAGGAAGGCTCAGAATATTTCAGCAGCTCAGTTGGAAGAGCAGTCGCTCGGACTGCAAAAAGTTGAGGGTTCTGGTTCCACACTCTGTGGGCAAATCGTCTTTTCAGTTTTGATATAAACAAAGCATTGACCTGACCGCAAAACAACAATTTAAAATTGTATTAGCGAGTTGTAGCGCAAATCATACAAAAGCGTAAATGGAAATCATTAGCACCTACCAACCTGCATAGACAACGTGTGCTGTGGCCTTTAGACCAATCCTCACGAGCATCTATTGATGTGGGAGGACCTGAATCGAGTGCTCCAATAAGACGTTTGTAAGCCGATGATGATGATGTAACTTATTGTTAAATGTGCCGACAAAAAACTTTTGTTCCGAACGCTTCGACCTCGGTTGTACTTTCCTTTGCTATTCCCTATAAGAAGCAAATGTAAAAATGGGACATTTACCCAAATAATTAACATTACTTTTCATATACCTACATACCGAAATCGTTTTATCGATCGATAGAGAAATAGAGTGACCTTACGACTACATACTTGAGATTCTTTCTTCTTAGTTACTCAGTAGGTAGTTGAGGATTCCAGCTTAAGCTTATCACCTTGTGGCCTTATGTTCCCTTTCCATCTGGTGAAATGAGCAGCACTTAGTCTGCCTTGCTGTCGAATAACAGGAAAGTCGGTAAAATGATCAATAATGAATAAATTATAACTACCAACCTACGGTAACCCGGGCTATACGTCGAAAAATCCATTGGCAGGTTAATGGATTTTCGATGCATAGCCCAGGTTTTTGACCCGCATTTGGCAGCCGTGGTGATTAAGTCAAACCCATCAATTGAAGTGATGACTTGATTTCAATGATGGAGGCCTTTGCCCAGCAGTGGGACTGTTATAGGCTATTTACTTACTTCCTTATCTACCAACCTTGATGAGTTTTAGCTCAATCTCGGAAATCTACAATCCTAGCCCAAATGTACGATATTTTGGTGACCCATATTATGCCTGCCTAAAACCTGTCAGGGTTGGATATGTTGCTAAATTCTGCCTCAAATAAGCCAACCATTAGGTTCGAGCCGGCTAATGCAAGTCTTCGTGCGGCGCACGCTCATTGCCGAACAGGTTCCATTCAAAACCTGATTCTCACTGATTCATTTGACGGAACGGCAAAAATTTTAATGTCTGTCTTTGATATTTCTTTCTTCATTAGCCGTTTTACTTGTATTGTTTGGGGAATTTGATGTTTGTTGAACATTTATGTAATTTAAAAGTTATAATATATTGCGAATACTACGTAACTAACTTTGTATGAAGAAAGATTTTCTTAAATTAATAAATATAACGACTTTGAAACTCTTATTTGAGACAAGTTACGTTACGAATTACAAAATTAATTTGATGAGCGGTCGTGCTGTATTGATATTGTTACTTATTATTTTTGGCATTTATTTTATTTTATTACGTTCGCATTTTTTTTTTGTAAATTTATATGTACTGTATCTTTAACGTTACTATTGTTTACAGCAAAAATAAAATAAAATTCATGTCTGAAGTTGCGCCTCTCTTACTGGTCCCACAAAATACCAGTGCCCTAACACACGTTAATGTCATGGTCTAAGCTGAGTGGTGACCATTTCGGTTGCATGAAGTATATAAATTTAAAATTTCGATGCTCCAAATAAATATTTTTCATTTTATTTCAATCCATAACAAATTTAAATAAAATGGCTATGCAAGTTGGTCGTTGAGTCATTAAAAACCGACAAACCTACAAGTCTTAAGACACAACGATCCTAAACCGCTTTCTTGAGTTTACGTAAACTTATCTCCATTACTCAACGATCTGCCATAGTTAGACAGCAGGCAACACCGGAGTACCGACGCGAAGTGCTAATAATATTTGTGAATACTAACCACGTCGAGGCTTATTTGTTTTACGGCTACTACCTACTTAGTAAAGAACATTCATTGTTTACTGGTTTTGAAAAGAAAGTAGGTATAGGTCACGCCAAATTTCTAGTCCCCTCTGAAGTTGGCACGATTCGCGTCGCAGTAGTAAAAAATAGGCGTCAGTAGGGCGAAGGCGGGGACGAGCGGTAGGGCCTGATTGTACAGCTGCGCAACGAAGCAACTTCAGAGGGGACTAGAAGTTTGGCGCGATCTATACCAACCTACTATTGAGTAAAAAGTCTATGACAAACTAATGAACTAAAAGAAACCAACGCTGTTTAACTAATGTTAAAGTAAAGTAAGTAAATCATCATCAGCTCATTTTATGTCCCCATTGCTGGGGCACGAGCCTTTCCTATAGATGGATAGGCCATAAACGCGGGCCCAGTGCAGATTAGCGGTTGTTAACGACTGCTAATGTAGCCAGGACCAGAGGCTTTACGTGCCTTCCGAAGCACGGAGGAGCTCAAGATGATACATTTTTCGATCACTCATCCAATGACCGGCCTTTGCGAAAGTTGCTTAACCTCAGCACTCGCAGACCGGGCGCGTTAAACACTGCGCCATCGAGCTCCTCATATAACTATCCCACTGCTGGGCAAAAGCCTCCATATCGTAATATAATTGTTTTACTAATGTAATATTTTTTTAATTCGTGAGCATGTCGAAAAATGTATAAAGTTCAGTTTATATTTTCAATTCATGATTTAACATGAATTAAATTGCCCAACGAGAAACAACTTGACACGTATTCATTTATATAACTATTTGTCCCAACTGGCAATTGAATCTTGGACCTCGAGATATCTAGCCGAGCTCTTTGCCACTCCGAGGAGGCACCGATGGCATAGTAACATTTGTAAGAACTATCTTTTGTAGCCTTAACTAAATAAATTATTTTTAATTTTAAATGATAGTGAAGCACTAAATATTTACCAAACCATTTTACAATATAGCTTGTAACAAATGAAGATCTGATGGAAAATCGAAGCTGCACCAAGAATGTGCAGAGCCATAGCCAACAATGTTGGGAATAAGGTTACCTGCTTACACGCAGCCTTCGCTGGCCGTGTGAATTCAATTATTAGCAATCATTTACTTATGCGAGCCATTTGTAATGTGAACACTTCGTTTGTGTAAAAACTTTGGAGTGTGAAATTATACAATAATAATGAAATGTGAAGCAGGATGCCTTGTGTAAATAATTGGATGGAAAAATCAAAATAACTGTAAGTCGATTCAAAAATTATTTTTATGAAAACATAAAGACACATCATTATAACCAGTTCATTTTATGTCCTCACTGCTGGGGCACGACCCTTCCCTATAACTAGATGAAACACCCACGGAGCCATAAACCACCACGCGGGCCTAGTGCGGTGCGGTGGTTGTTAACGACTGCTTATGCAGACGGGACCAACAACTACGTGCCTGAACTGTGTGTCCGAAGCACGGAGGAACTTGAGATTATACACATATTTGTTCACCCCTCCGATGACTGGTCTTTACTATAGGTACTATACTTTGCAAAAAACATTGAGTTTAACGCAAAACATTAAGTATAGAGAGATTTATCTGACGTTTACAGAGTACCAGCCGTGGTCACGGGCCCGGCTTGGCTGCTATACTGTTGCAATGTCACGAAAGCATTTAATTTCTTCAATTTTACGAGTAACCAAAAAAATACATATTTAAAAATGATGTGTTATTAATAATAATAAGTTTACAAATGGCCTAATAAATTGTTCACTTGAATTCGTAAATCAATATTATTAATGAACCTATTGAACCAATATGTGTGGTGGCTGTGGTCCAGTGACCATTACTTGTGTCCGCAACAATAGCTGACCAATAAAAAAGGCTAGCAACTTCCATTCCACTGTTCGTTGCATAAACGTGGGCGCTGCGCCTGCGCAGGCATCGCGTATTGTTTCGCCAACCTTACTTTTGGAGTTGGACAAAAACGAAAGCTTTCTTGCTCGAGACTACAAACAGTAACAATTGTTGTCACCTTTTCTTGAAGTTAGGTAACAGGTTTTTTTGTACTTGTTACTGAAAGCATTTGAATCACTCGAGTAATTTGAAACTTTAGTTGGAGTTCTATTTTTTTTTGAGATTTTTTTTATAATGAGCCCGTATTAGTCAACTGCAAGACATAGACCTATACTTTGCATGCCCATTGAGCCCGATCTTCAAAACCAGAGGTGCCTATCACTCACACGCTATATATTTTGAAAAAAAAAACCTATTCGCGCCCTTTTTCAAGGGTTTTAATTATGCGTTAAGTTTGAATATTGTTTTTACCATTGCACATATCCTTAGTGTACAGTTGACCTTGAAACGCTGCCGACCACAAGAACACTCCTATAGATGCCGTTTTTATTACACATTCCTTATTTCCATAAAACATGAGGAGATAAACTTTATCTATGGAAACACTGAACGTGATTTTAATGAAAGACGTGAATTGTATAACGCATGTTACTGCATTGATATTTGTTGTATGTTGATTAGAATTGAGAACAAGTCGCTTGGGGCTAACCTGATATTGAGAGTGCCTTTATGTGGATGGCTGGTTATACCTACAAAGCATAGTAACATTTATTATATCTTTAAAATAACAATAATGGCTCGCCTGTGGGGCTATTTCCGAGGTTAGGTGATGTTTCGGACACATTATATTGGAATACAGTGTCCGAATTGACACTTTTTAATTTTAATATTTTATTCACTGACGATTCGGACACCAATACAGTCAGATAAAAAACTTCTAATGATTTTTTTACATTAATTTTAAGAAAATATACAATAGTATAAAACAATAACTTGATTTTTCTTCTGGCCTGCTCGGGGTGAAAAAATAAAGCTTAAAACTTTTAGTTAGTTCCGAATCTTACCGGTGATCTCGAAATTGAAAGTGACATGAAATACATAATTAAATATAATTATTTTTGCATTATTAACAATTTGATCATCAAGATACACACCGTTCAAAATTAATCAACGCAGCCTTTGGTATGCTTACAATGCCAATGTATAGAAATAATTGCCGACTCTCTGAAGATACGGTTATTATGTTTGTAGGTGGGTGTGCCTCATGTGTTTGTTAGTTCTTTTCAGCAAGTGTCTTACCATTAGCACAGATTACTTAATTAGCTCTTCAAGCAGTGTTACTGCTTGCGTGTAGTTATGTGAGGGGGCCAATTAATAAAAAACTAAGAGGTTAGAACCACATTTTTTTTTTAAATTTTGTCATTTTTTTTATCTAAACAAAATATAGCCTGGTTTACCCACAACGAACGTAGCAATCTAACAGTAAAAGATTTACAAGAATATATCATATAGCTTTTAGGCCTCTCCAAGTGCACGCCACTGATCACTGCGGTCTATGTCCAGCAGTGGACGTGTGTAGGCTGATGATGATGATGATGATGATGATGATGATGATGATGATGATATAGCTTTTTGGAATTGGACCAGCACCTACACAGCATTACTTCGTTCAAACAAACAAAATCACAAACTACCTTTTTATAAACAGTACGAATATAAATAATACCTTTTCGGAGATTAAGGTGTAAAAGTGAACATAGACTAGCTGACCCGGCGGACTTCGTACCGCTTTGACAGTTACCATCATTGAGTTAAATATATATCAATGGTTTCCATGACAACAAAACAAACAAATCATTTTGTATTGGAAAATTAAATTGTCGTTTTTATTTAATTTTTTTTTAAATATAGCCTATGTTACTCAGCGCTAATGTACCTAGCATTCTAATGGTGAAATATTTTTTTAAATCGGTTTAGTTGTTTTTGAGTTTATTCGTTGCAAACATACATACATACAAAAATACAAAGGTTCCTCTTTATAATATTAGTATAGATTAAAACAGAAGTTTTTTATTCAGCTGACGAGTTGAATGTACTCGTAACATTGAGATTACTTACACTTTTTTACTCGCTTGCTTCCCGTCGCCAATGTCATGAATTAATTTATCTCTACAAATTAGTAAACTTGCATATCGATTCGCCATCTATTCTATCGCAACTCAATTTCAATATAAGATATAAATCCCGGAGTTCCTTCTATAAATGATTCTGTCTTCAAGTATACAAAAACAATGCCTCATTTTATAACCCGTTAACCAGAATGTGTCGTCTATACAATGAAACTATTGCTTAACATTTTTCTTTGGACATTTTTGACAAGAACCTACACAAGTTTAAAACAGAAGTTCAAGCTGCTGTTGTTTGAATATGTTTGAATACATTTTTATTTAATCTAAACATTTCAACATTTTTTTTTTAATTAGGAACCTAGTACAAACCTGAAGAAGATCATACTGTATTAACCCTCATTGTTAGTACCTGTATACCTACTTGGATCCTACTGTGCCTACATCTTAAGAGTTACGGTTTAGTTCAATGAAAAAGTGTAATACAAATTAAGTGCATGCTTAGACTGTAACTTGTTTTGTAACTTAACATAACAAGTTTTGTAACGTAACAACTTGTAAGCCTTAATCAATAAATAAAAATAAAAGCATATACTCGTACAATCACCTTTATATTCAAGTACAAAGGTATTTATAGTAATAAATGGAAACAATACAATTACAATTTGTAATAAACTGTATGTGCAAACGAAATAGCCACCGCTCAGTTTATGCATTGGCATAGGTGACACGCATGGCACTCCGCTGGTGCGTCCAGACTATAATATGAAAAAACATGTTATATTATCATAGTTATGTAGGATGTTTGTCAATAAAACAACCTTATTACTTTTAGTTTTATAACATGTCATATATTATAAGTTATATAACATGCTACTTATTGTGGACTCACCTTTACAGTTGTCTTTCTAATTGTTATTTTGTGCATGCTCAGTGAATCGCTTCTGGTCGTCGCTGCAACAGAGGACAGCCGTTTCCAACGGCCTTACAATTGCCCTAGAAAGAGGCATCAACGCGGGAGACCTCTCATTACCTTTGCCGAATAGGGTTGTCGACTTCAAAATAGATAATATTTAAAAAAATAAGTGTAACAAATATAAAAATCATATGCGTCTAAACGCGAAAGATTTGTCAATTAAAAATAGAATGTTGCCATATCCCTTCATTAATTACATAGACATAGTCATGTTAAGTTATTAAAAAAGGTAGGTCGCGGGTAGCCACTGGATGTAAGCAGCACAAAACCAGTCGTTGTGGAGATCCTTGGGGGACCTAGAGCATTGTTAGTTTAATGCTCTAAGTTGGGGGTGGTTTTTTTCTAACAGTGGACATCTTTTGGCTGAGATAATAATGATGTTGATGATGATTTAAAAAAAACCATAGGTAAGTAAATTGAATGCTATGCACGCTACATTGGGAAAAATTTCTTAGTTTATTTTTTAACTAGGTAAAGGAGTCCAGGGTTTTATAGTCAAGTAAAACGATCATGTGAATTATAACAGACGTTTATTTTAATATAGACGAAAACATAATGGAACTCAAACAATCTGTAAGTTATGCGTTACAAATAACGTTACGATACGAATAAAAGTAATTTTAACTAGCACCTTATGAGTTATAGAGTAGTACAAAATAAGATACTAACCTGAACTTGCTCCAGCAGTATGTCTCCTCGCTATGCACTTTTAGCTCACTTAAGACGTCCGTTCACAACGAATGCTAGTCCGCGACTCCCCGTCTCTGGTATCGGACCATGAGCAAGGTAAAAATGAATGAGTGAGTAAGAAGATTGCGATCAATCCGTCAACCGTTATGACGTTTCTGCGTTAATTTAATTGAACAATTAGATTATTATAAATTGACTATGCTTATGAGATTTTAAAAGGAGTGTTTTTGTATTTATGTACGTTTTGCAATAAATTAATTACTTGATTAACGTTACCCTTACAGCTCGGCCATCCTGCTAGAGCAAGTCCCTTTGCTTGTAATTACAAAATCTTACTATTGAATAATATTAAATTTAGCGGACACATACATAATTAATTATACTTAACATAATGTTTTATTTTTGGTGTACAATAAAGTTTATCTATCTTTATCTTATAATATTGTTGAGATATACATGTATACATATTTTTTTTTTCTATTTTTATATTCTAATTATTTCTATACAATTCACATGTTGTATGAATTACACTTGTATTATTATTATATTGCCATGCAAATACAATCATCAATAGTTTACACGTAAAGTTACAAATATAATTATTCTATTTATAACATTTTATATTATTGGTGAAAGGCTATGAAACCAAGAGTATGATTAGTTGAATTGTGACGGTTATGCTATTAAGGGTTAGGTAATTATTACTCATCTTCAGCACTTTCGTTATCTGATTCTGAGCTTCCAAAATTCTTATCAAAACTAAGCCATGGTTTTAATTTATCTATTGCTATGACGTTTTCATAATGACGACCCTTTTTACGTGAAATAGGGGTGTCTTCAACTAAATAGCGATCATTAGGTAACACTTTAACTACCCTGTAAGGGCCTTGATACTTTACTACTAGTTTTTTTGATTTGCCATCGCTTGGAGTTTCCCTTTTTACGCTTACTAAGTCCCCAACGGAAAAAGACACATTAGTAATACGCTTGTCATCATAAACAGCCTTATCTTTAATTTGTTGGTTGGATATTCGAGTCCCCGCTTCGCGTCTAACTACACTAAGATTTTCAGGTGTAATTGTATTCGAAGTTTCATCTATGACTTCGCTAAGTACATTTTCAGTATTACTTTTTAGTGTTATACCAAACAAAAGTTCGGATGGACTTTTGCCCGTGGTTTTATGAACTGTGGTATTTAAACCGATCTGTACATCTGGTACGTACTCATCCCAACTATTGTCGTCCTGACCATGACATTTGGTGGACAATGCGTCTAAAATTGTCCTATTAAAACGCTCAACCTGACCGTTAGCTCGCGGAGTGGCTACCGCGTTGAGTATATGCTTAATTCCCATTGATTTGGCAAAGGAGCGAAAACTGTTGCTAGTGAACGAAGTCCCCTGATCTGTAATCAACCTAGCAGGAGTGCCAAAGTAACTTATGTGTTCCCGTAATATTCTTATAGTGGTAGAAGTTTTAGTATTTTTAACAGGCGATATGTTAATAAACTTGGTAAAACCATCGATTATTACTAGTAGGTAGATATTTCCTTTCTTACTACGTACAAAAGGACCTAGATGGTCCGCATGGATTGTGTGAAAAGGGATCTCCACTTTTGGAATAGGGTGTAACTCACCTGATTGTTTACCTGATGTACTTTTGTGGTGAGCGCACTCGAGACAAGAACGAACGTATTTTTTCACAAAACGCCTCATTTTAGGAAACCAAAACGACAGCTGTATTCGTTTAAGCGTCTTTTCGAAACCGAAGTGCCCAATGTCGTCGTGGTTCATTTTAGTGACTTGCCAGCGAACACCTTTAGGCACAACCCAACGCATACTTTCGTCTTCCCCCGACCCTATTAAACGATAAACTTTCCCGTTTTTTATTTTATAATTCTTAATTATGTCAGCTACCTTTTCAGAGCTAGGATCGCTTAGGATTTGTTTAATCCGTACAATTTCCTCATCGCTAGATTGCACTGTAGCAATCCAGTCTTCGGATTCAGTTACAAGGACGTCTAGTATGTGATCTTCAGAAGCAGCTTCGCCTACAGGATTTCTACTCAGTGCATCTGCGTGAGCCATACTAGAACCTGGACGGTACTCTATCTCACAGTCAAACTCAGTAAGTTGAACCCACCAACGGGCAATGCGTGGGATTAGGTCACGCTTTGTCAGGGTCGTTCGTAGGGCATTGCAGTCCGTTAATATTTTAAACGGCACCCCGAGAAGGTAAACACGAAACCTATTTAGAGAAGCCACGACAGCAAGAGTTTCTAACTCAAAAGAGTGAAGCCGTTGCTCGTCAGAGGTGGTCTTGCGACTAAAATAGGAAACGGGCTTAAACAAGCCTTCGTCACTCTTCTGAAGCAGAATACCTGCAATACCATACTTTGAAGCATCAGTATGTAACTGCGTTTCACGTTTCGGATCATAGAGTGCTAAAATGGGTCTCGAAGTTAACGTATGTTTAATGGTAATGAATGCGTTTTCTTGCTCGTTCGACCATTTCCAGTTACAATCTTTTCTCAAAAGATCCGTCAGCGGTCTACATACGACAGCAAAACCGCGGACAAACCTTCTAAAAAAACTGGCGAGACCTATGAATTGTCTTAGCTCATGTTGGTTTGTCGGAGTTGGGAACTTGGCTACAGCTTCGGTTTTCCGCATACCCGGTTTAACACCGTGAGAACTAACTTCAAAGCCCAAGAAGTCTATCTCTTTAAAGAAGAAATTGCACTTTGCGAGCTTCAAAGTCAGTCCCCCTTTTCTGAGAAGTGCCAAAACCTCCTCAAGCCTATCAAGACCCTCTTCAAATGAGCGCGCTGGAATTAACACATCATCCATATAAATAAGGGCGTATTTGATCCTCGCGTCAGAGAGGATCTTATTCATAGTCCTTTGGAAAACAGATGGAGCATTCACCAATCCAAACGGCATCCGCGTATATTCATACTGCCCATCTGGCGTTATGAATGCAGTTTTATCTTGTGAAGACGGCGATATAGAAATTTGGTAATAACCAGAAGCAAGGTCAAGAGAAATGAATAAATGATTGCCAGCTAGTTGGTCCAATTGATCTTCAATGCGTGGAAGAGGGTAGTGGTCCTTCTTAGTTCGCTTATTAAGCGCGCGATAGTCCACACATAGCCTCTTTTCACCGGTTTTCTTTTTAACTAGAACAATAGGACTAGCAAATGGTGACGAAGATTCTCGAACTATGCCCGCTTCCAGCATTTCCTCTACCATGTCGCGAACGAGACTTCTTTCCGGGAATGACATACGGTACGGTCTATAAACAACTGGGTCAGTATTTTCAAGCTCTATTACCATCTCTCCGGCTGTAGTTAAGCCCAAGTCTTTTAGACCAGATGAAAAGCAATCGCTATATTTAACCAAAACATTTTGTAATTGCTGACGTTGATAATCTGTTAAGTCAGGTCCGCAGTTTATGCTCGTGTCTAGATGTGTATTATCAAAACTTACTGCAAAAGAGCCGGCTGTACTAAGTATAGGTACAGCCCTAGTTAATAATGTGTCTTTATTAAATACCAAGTCTTGATCACATGCATTTAATGCAACAATTTTACTAGAACCAGCTTTAAACGCGTACTCACCAGGAAACAAGTAATATTCATGGTCAATTGAACCCCTCATTGAACCACTAACATAAACGCTTCCCTCAAAACCATCGCATGAAACCACTGGTATAGCTTTAATTTCACGTGGTATCAAAACAATATTTTCCAATACCCTTAAAAATATTTTGGTGCAATTACTCTTTTCGAAAATTAATTGATTAGGTGTCTTTATAATAGTAATTTTTGGCAATTCTGTAAACGTATGCCCCAACAAGACCGGATATTTTAAGACGTGATTTTCGACCACCAATACTTCAACATTTTCTTTTATGCCTTGAATAGTCACATTAACTCTTGACCTACCCAGTGGCTTCACGTGATGGCCTCCAATGGCTCTCATTAATGGTAAATTATCGGTATCGATAGGTAAGTGCAACCTCTTGGCTTCATTTTCCCTAATTAAAGTGCACTGGCTACCTAAATCCACATGACAAAGTAACTTAGTATCATTGATTAAGATATCAAATACATATTTATCATTAGATCCTCCCGTAATACCTAGTTCGGAAACGTGTTTTATTTCGTCTGTCGCAATAGTTAAACTCTTCTGATTACCACCCTGCATCTTTCCGTTTCTACAAACAATACTCATATGTCCTAGTTTACCACAAGTAGTACATTTGGTCAAGGGCTTCAGGCATTTGAAGCTTTTGTGACCAGCTTCATTACAATTATGGCAAATAAACTTGCTATAAGAGTCGGGGCGGCCGTTAGTAGAAGACGCCATACCGGAAAACCTTTTATCTCGTCTTGGTCTATCTCCTAGGTCCCTACTAGAGCCAGTTTTAACAGTTTTCAAGTACATTAATGCCTCCTCAGGTTCGCGAAATTGAGCAGCCTGTGCGCCTACTCGTACGGCGCGATCCTCAATTCCGTTAAGGATACAATCGACTGCTTTTCGACCCTTAATACCACACCTATTAAGTAAATTCATTTTTTCGTAGAAATAATTTTCTAACGATTCACCGTAACGCGCTCTTTTTGCTAACATAATCGTCAATAGTTCCGCATAGTCCTCACGACAAGGAAATGATTCAATAAGCTTCCTTTTCCAGTCATTCCACGAGTAAAGGACTGTGCTGAGGCCCTGGTACCAGGATTTCGCTACACCAGTTAGTTTAGGAAGAGCAAAATGTATAATCTCTCTTTCCTGCCAACCATAAATCTCAGCACACTCCTCCACTTTAGTAAGCCAGGTTAAAACAGTTTGATCCTTGGACATCGGATCAAATTCAGGGATTACATTTGTCAGTGAAAGTTTAGATGAAGATTGACTATTCATGTTTTTTAGAATATCTAAAAACTTATTTAGTAAACCGTGCGTTGTCTCCGTATCCTTATCAGATTTATTATTTAACCCGCTAGCCTTGCCAGACTCAATCTGACGCCTAATCTCACTAACGCGAGGGGAACGAGAAAAGAATCTCTTACGCTTGCAATATTCGTCATCCGAATCACTACTATAGATACGTTTCTTGTTGCCCTCGCGTCTGTGTGCTTTACGGGTTGAAAACTTATATGGCTCTCGAGATCGATCTTCTGAATTACTGCGCGAACGATGCTCACGTGTCGTGCCTTCGAACCGCCTACGTCGCATACGTCCTTCGACATCAAGACGAGAGCGGCTACGATTGAGCGGCATACGTTTAGGCGATGAAGATCGGCGGTATTGCCTTAAGGAATTATTCATCGAGCGTTGCCGCCGAGACTCCCCGCCATTATGGCGTTGCCTCGTCGACTCCCCGCTCGGACTTCGAGATTTACGTGCTCTCAAGCGTGATGGTCTCCCATTAGGGGATACCAGAGTATGATTTTCGGTATAATAATTGCGGCTTTGCCTAGCTTTAAGGCTCCCTTCCGCCATCTTACTTGGATTGCAGACTGCCCGCTGTGTAGGCTGCTCTCGGCTTTCGCAAACGTCACCGGGATTATCTGCGCCGTTATCTCTCTCAACGCTGCTGTCGCCATCCTGGCCAGCAGTGGACATTACTTCATTCGGGTGCTCCATTACTGAAACTCGCATACAAATAATAACGATTAATTGGTTTCTCATAATAAAAAAAAATGAATTATAATTTACTCATATAATATTATCATAATAATATCAAAACTCATAACAATAATATCAAAACAGTCTAAAAGCGGGTCAAAAAAAAATAAATAGCAAATTTAATATAGTAATATCTTAACCACCTGTTTTATTTAATCTCAAATTAAAAGTGTACAAGTGGTGAATTTAGTCTGACATTGTTAACTAGTTGATTATATTATCCCAAGTCTCATTTGCACGCTTCCGTGTGAGATGAAACCGAATAAGATATCACTAGTAATTTTTTTAATGGCGAGGGCGCTATTTATTTATTTGTTAAAAAAAACAACTACAGAATACAGTTTCACATAATAATAATAATGCATTATAATACATGTTGTTCCATAATCCTATAAATGGTAGCTTTAGTCCATGATAATCAAAAAACTAAAATACCCCAAGATTGTAAAGATTACGATGGATGCAAGTTTTCGAAAATATCCACATTTAGGATGTCACCGAAATCTTCATATCCGTTATAACTCAATGCTATTTTAAAAATAAGTGTTGTTCTACGACAATGTGCTAGGCATCTTGATGTTCCAATATCAAAAATTCGAAATTATCTTAAGATTGCAAACATAAAAACGGATTGTTACAAAATACTAACTTATAATAATTAATTAAAAAAAATAAAATCAAATTGTTACCGTATGTTGCTGTAAGCATTATTCAGAAAATAATAATTTGAGCTTAACTAGTATCAGTTACGAATTTGTATAGACAATACGATTGGACGTAGTGCTAATAACTGCAGACGCAGGCAACTCTCGAACATAAGGGCCTCTGTACCTAGTACCGACTTTATTCGTATCATTATCGTGTCGTCAGTCTTAAAAGGTGATGTAACATAGATTGATTGAATTCCACTTTGACTTAGAAGAAATAATTCAAATAATTAACGGAAAAAAAAAAAAACATAGATCGTTAAGCAAGCATAAGTACGTTTCTTTTCTTTAAATATCGTGGGCAGGACGAGCGAGTAATTAGCGAAATCACCCACCGATCCCACTTCTGAACTAAAGGAGTCCAGGGTTTTATAGTCAAGTAAAACGATCATGTGAATTATAACAGACGTTTATTTTAATATAGACGAAAACATAATGGAACTCAAACAATCTGTAAGTTATGCGTTACAAATAACGTTACGATACGAATAAAAGTAATTTTAACTAGCACCTTATGAGTTATAGAGTAGTACAAAATAAGATACTAACCTGAACTTGCTCCAGCAGTATGTCTCCTCGCTATGCACTTTTAGCTCACTTAAGACGTCCGTTCACAACGAATGCTAGTCCGCGACTCCCCGTCTCTGGTATCGGACCATGAGCAAGGTAAAAATGAATGAGTGAGTAAGAAGATTGCGATCAATCCGTCAACCGTTATGACGTTTCTGCGTTAATTTAATTGAACAATTAGATTATTATAAATTGACTATGCTTATGAGATTTTAAAAGGAGTGTTTTTGTATTTATGTACGTTTTGCAATAAATTAATTACTTGATTAACGTTACCCTTACATAGGTAAAATGCTTTTCGCATACACCGGGGCTAGGGGCGACCCTAGGTTACGTGAGACTCTTGTTACCTCGTCCAGCGACTATAAGCTCAACGAAGAGAGAGGAAGTAAACCCACAAAAAAATTTGTAACAACCCTTCTCTGCCACGAGATCACGAACGGAAAGCAAGTTACCCCCGCAAGGGCCCGCCAGAGATGAAACGCCTTGGATAGTTTGGGCTTGTGAAATATATATATCTGTAGGTATACTTTGAGGAGCTCGATGGCGAGAGTAGTTAATGCGCTTGGTCTGCGAGTGATGAGGTTAAGCAACTTTCGCAAAGACCGGTAATTGGAGGGGGGAGAACGGGCCCATAAATCATGGCCCGTTCTCCCCATCGTATCCATCGATAGGGAAGGCTCGTGCCCCAGCAGTGGGGACATAAATGAGCTGATGATGAGGTATACTTTTGTATTGAATTTAATCTGTCAGTGTACTTCTTACAAATAAATATAATTTAATTATATAAAAAGCGATGTGCGAACCCTACCGCCGACCTCTTGCTACCGTTACCCCGCATTACGTACAGTTACGCACAACTGGCGGGCGGTAATTCACCCGCTTCCGCTTCAGCGAACAATCGAAATGCAATCCTATCGAAATAACCATTGAAGTTGTTTTGAAAAGACACCAGTTTCTAACATAAATGTACATTTTTGGTAATGACACGTCTGGAGGTGAAGAAAAGTGGCAATGGCGCCTAGAAATCACAGTTCCATCAAAAGAAATGGTGTTTAGTACCGTATTCGGTTGCCGAGTTTATTTGTACTCATCGACTTGAGGTTGGACGAGTTGTATTTTATTTATACATTCCAATGAATATAATATAATAATATACAATAGTATTGTTAATCTAGTATCTTGTTTCCAACTATCGCACGTACGGGCTCACTGTCAGCGTAGTTTGTCTCGTCTTATGTAGTTGTACGTCTAACATCGTATTTCCAATAATGTTTCACAAAGTCATGTAGGTACGTAGGTGCTATTCTATAGCATGAGTTGCGCTAGATCATGTTGTATATTATTGTTATTATAATATAAGTGTTTGCTTTTATGTAAGTGTCTAGCACATAAAACTACAAAAAAAATTATGTGAAGTTCGTTGTTTAGCATGAAATTATTTTTATTTCTTTTTTTTATTGGCGCCTTTTGGTCTATCTACTACCTACTACCATCTTTAATACTATCACGTCACCATGAACGGCTAGAGTAAATCTCTTTTTAAAATAAATGTAGGTATACCTACCTTTACTTTTCGTTAACATTTTGTATTCCAAAATGGAGTGTAGGGTCTACTTATTGTACGAACTAATTAATAAATCGTTTTTTTTTTTTTTTTTTTTTTTTTTATACTTAGCACGGCAAATGACTCCATTTCACCTGATGTTAAGTGAATATGGAATCCAGATGCGATGACAACTGGTGCAGCGTGAAAATAACGCAGCATCAGTTACCCTCACTCTGCCGGCCCACAAGGTGCCTCTTCACGCCTCGTTTGAAGGACCCCATATCATAGGAAGGAGGGAAAACGTGTGCAGGCAAACTATTCCATGTTTTGGAAGTGCGACAAAAAAATGAGTCACCAAATTTCTTAGTGCGTGATGGAATATTTGAGACGGTGAAGCGGTGACTCCGGAGAGCAGCACGCGTACTCCTATGGAGGAAGGGAGAAGGAGGGATGAGGTCAAAGAGTTCTTCAGAGCACTCGCCATGGTATAAACGGTAAAACACGCTGAGTGACGCAATACCTCTACGCAATTGCAGAGTTTCGAGAGTATTTGTGACTTCTGCGTTGCCGATAATGCGTACAGCGCGACGCTGCAATCTGTCCAAAGCATCGAGAAGGTACTTTGCGGAACCGTCCCAGATGTGCGAGCAATACTCCACGCAAGACCGTACCTGTGTCTTGTACAAAAGGCACAACTGGTCAGGCGTATTGTTGTATAGTTTGTACAAACAAGTGATACCTGGAATAGAACCTAACCTATCAGCCCTTTATTGGTCATCACAAATCTGAGTGTAAAGAACAAAAAGCTTTGATAATTATCACCGTCCTATAAACGTTCCAAGACTGGGCTAAAGCCTTCGCACATACAATAGAGTAATATTTTCCTTCCCACATACCTACATACACACCCCCGTGTGGTGCCGGGGGTAAAGAATTGCACCACCCCATCTCTTCCCGTAGGTGTCGTAGAAGGCGACTATGGGACCATTCCAGAGGATGGATAGCAGCGTCTCTCTGTGATTATTCCACCTACGATCGCCAACCGTCAAAATTATTTATCCTTGAGGGAGGGAGGCCTTTGTCCACCTGTTTGTTTGTTTGTTATTGGCTGAGATGATGAAAATGAAAAAATGAAAATTTTGATGATGATGATGATGATGATGATGATACCTACATAGTTAATATGATTTTATTATATACTATAAACTTCTATCAATACCCCACCACTTAGCCTAACGTGACTTAGCAGAAACGCAACACCCATTAACAAAAAGAACACATAATAAAATCAAGTCGTAAACCAGAAATAAAAATGAGCAATTAATCCACCGCTGACAGTTGCACCACACCCGTACACTGAGTGCAAATGGCGGCTTACAAATACACAAAAACACAAGTGAACTCACACGGGATCGGCAGAAGTGTGCCGGTCGGTGGCGTGATGCAACGGCGTTGTGCAACGAATAACTATTGTTCTGCTGGTATACTTCTAATTGTTCAGCTCTGGCACAAAATAAGGACTTAGAAGGCGAGCTAAACATACCGCGCTCGAGCAACTCACACATAGACCCCTCGCACGGACACAGATTTTGGAACAGCTTGTAACAGTCTGAGCTCAGCTGTTACAAGATTCGGTGTCCGTAAAAGGCTATGAGGAGGAGCTCGATGGCGCAGTGGTTAACGCGCCCGGTCTGCGAGTGCTGAGGTTAAGCAACTTTCGCAAAGGCTGGTCATCGGATGGGTGACCAAAAATGTATCATCTCGAGCTCCTCCGTGCTTCGGAAGGCACGTTAAGCCGTTGGTCCCAGCTGCATTAGCAGTCGTTAACAACCACCAATTCGCACTGGTCTATGGTCCGTTCTCCCTATCCATCCATAGGGAAGGCTCGTGCCCCAGCAGTTGGGACATAAATGAGCTGATGATGATGATGATGAAGGCTATATGTGTGTGCGGTGTTCGAGCGTGTTTGTATAAAGCTTTTTTTTATAGTTACGGGTAAGCACAGTGCCTTGATCTCACCTGATGTTAAGTGATGATAAGGCCAATTGGTGGAAGCGCACTTCACCCGGGATCCTCAACTAGTGAGGCACTGGCTATCTTATCTCTAGCTGCCGGAACAAAACAATGCTACAAACATTGATGTTATGGCGACATATTTAGATAAGATGTTGGTAGCTAGCCAGGCGGACAAACAAGTACCACCACCATCCAATCCGAGTACACAAACATGCAGGTACCCACCCCCCGCTGGGAATCGAACCCGGGACCTCTGGGTCTTAACCATTAGACCAAAGAGGCGATTGAAACCTTACCTTCTGCCGTCTCCTTATTTTGTGGCTCTGGGCTCGTGCGTGTGTGAAACATTTGATGTTGTCACGTTAAATGCCATTTAAACCGAAATAAGGAGACCTATGAAAGTAAGCTTAAGAAGTACCTTAGACCAGGGTTTCTTAAACTTTTTGCAGACACGGACCATTTCCACAATTCAATCAATCCCGCGGACCCCTGTCAAAATGTAAGGAAAAGAAAACAAGCCTTATCTATATTAGAAACCACTTTTATTGGTAGTTTCATTACCCTACTACTAATATAATGAGACGTACTGCGGACCCCTGATACCATTGCTACGGACCCCTAAGGGTTCCGTGGACCCCACTTTAAGAAACCCTTCTTTAGACGACCTACTCACGGATACGGAATCTCGCAACAGCTGCGCTCGGACTGGTTTGAGATGGTCCGAGATTCCGTGTCCGTGAGAGAGTCTGTGTGCGTTGCTCGAGCGCAGTATGTATGAAGTAGCCTAGCCTAGCCTTTAAGCTTGAGTAACCGCCGCTCTTATAATTCCGGTAACGCTGTAAAGGTCAGCTGAGGCCAAATTTAAAAACAAAGAAAACTAGTCGCTCAAAATTTTCGTCTTGGTCCTAAGCCATCTAAGCCAAGATAAATGATTTCCTCCCTAATCCCCTTGAGAAAATTTCAAAAGTGGTATTGCACTAGTTACATTGTTTCATTTGCAAACAGTAATCCTTGTCCACGAACTCGATTAATAATCCGCAATTTGGCAAAAGGTAAATTAATTAATATAGTACGAGTATAATAAAAACTAAAAAGTCACTCGTTACCCTCCAGTCAAGAAGATCCATTATAATTATATCTACAGCTTCATGATTGTAATGTAAATATATAAAAAAAAACACTTCTTTGTCTTATTCGAACAGAACAAATAAACAAAGAGGTCGAATAACAAGCTGGTTAGTTATCAAACCTCTTTGAAATATAAATTAAAAAGAAAAACAAATGACACACATGGCGGGCGGTTGATTTAAAACCATAAAGTTAATATGCTATTTGCTATAAAACAGTGCCAAATCTGTTTTGTTTAGTTTTTTTTTACTTGTAAAAATAAGTAATACGATTATACGTGGTTGGTAAGCTTTTTAATATTATTTACTTTTATCGTTGGTGGTGACTGGTGTTTATGAGTAAATTAATTCTTTGCAAATGAAATTGTTTTGGCGTTTATAAACAATAAGTTTCGTTTGTTTTATCTAAATATTAAATTCAGAGACTTAAATCGTGTTAAATTCGATTTATTTTTTCATAATAATCTTAAATCGATTGGTTTACATGATCTTAAAACTAGGTACCACAAATGGGCCCTACAAACTAGTGTTAATATTAAAACTTCATACCTACGTAATTAACATTGTAAATTGGCATTTAATGTGATAAGTAGATATATACTTCGTGATTGTCTCCTTGAAGATGTCTAAGTAGACAAACGCCCTTGTTCCTGCTCAATAATATACAACGGCGGCGGCGCCAGAACTTTATAAATGTTGTTATATTATTATCTATACATATAAATGGTCAACTGTCATGTTGTAACGAGCCCACACAATAGTCATTTTACACTCTCGCTCGTTTTGCTTAATTTTTCATTGTTCTGATTGTAACCTTTGAGTGACTAAGACAAACAAGGCTGTCTTCCAATTGTTTAATAATAGCATCCAATTATGTTATTTAATTCAATGACGTGTTTAATTTGGCGTTAATTAACGTTCATGGAATATTTGGGGCCGGATTTCTCAATACTCTCAATGCTGAGAACTTATTACGGCGATACGTAAAATACAGCCATATTGAAAATGTGTTTTCATTCCCTGTCTTTTCTTGTTTAACATGTGACATTTTAATTTGGTTGGTTAATAATAATTGACTCAATTTACGCTTGGATCAATGACGCCCAATATTTAGTACTGTTGCTGTTGTTTCATCACAATCAACCCGCATCAATCCACTGTTGGACATAGTAAGCAGCCTATAACTGTCCCACTGCTGGGCAAAGGCCTCCATCATTGAAATCAAGTCATCGCTACAATTAATGGGTATTGGCTTAATCACCACGCTTGCCAAATGCGGGTTGGTGTTCACAAACCCGGGCTATGCATCGAAATATCTGAAATACATTTTGCCTGACCTGGGAATTGAACTCGGGATATTCGGGTATGGGGCCGAGTGCTCTGCCACTCGGCTACCGAGACGTTCTGGTTGCTGGACATATGTAGGCCTCTCCTAAAGCATGCCACTGAGCCCGATCTTCGGCTATTGTCTTTCAACCGCTGCCAGCCACTGCGCGCTCCACTAAAGTCTGGTGACACAAGGCCACCTGAGGCCATCATCAAAGCCTCTCAAAAATAAAACGTCGTCCCACCGCGACGAACATTGAGTAGAGATTTGTTGATGTATACAAAGTAAGTAATTATACCATCTGGATCTGAGATTTGAAAATAATCTATCAGCTGCCTAACTTGCCATGCATGTTGTTAGAGCCGACAAAGGGACAAGAGTTCCAAGACACTCGTACATCAACCAACCACTGATGACTATTCCACCTCACCCTATATTGAAAAAAGACAAAGTGTTAAAAAAATTCCACGAGCGGGATTCGAGCCCACATAACACTCTATGACATGCCGGTGCATCTTTGCTATCGTGGCTCAATCCAACTCGCCGAAATTAATCAACACTATCTACTCTTACTCTGTAAGCCAAAGGAGCTATTCAATGTCGACAACTACGTCATCAATATCCGATCTTAATATTTTTACAAATATTGAAAGATCAGTTACCCTATATTGTTATGCTAAATGTGACGTCAGGTCACTTGAAAGTGAGTTTACTCAAACTTGGTGATATCGATGCTCCGTCTAGCCCTTTTTGGGATAGAGAGAGTATGCATGTATGTATTGGCACTGATTTAAAGCAGCAGTTGTGTATGGTAGTGATGGTAAGTTTAAAAACAGAAAATGTATATTTATTAACAAGTTCGGCAGTTAAAACTTAGTAAAAAACTAAACAAAAATGAGTCATAAAAAATAATTAAATGGAATTAGTCGGTAAGAAATCTCATTCTAAGCAGTTCTATAAACAATATAATAACCAACAGTAAGGATTTCTGTACTTATTAAGTTAGGAATAATAATAAATAAACATAAAATAATAAAAATAAGGGTTAAAACAACCTAAAGTAATTACTGTGATGAAAAATAACGCCCCCTTCAAACGAAAATTTACCTTTCTTTTCAATCGGTTCTGGTTCTGGTGTCTCCGCTCCCTGTGAACTCACGAACTATTTATCTAACTGCCCATTCTATCATTTTTATTGGCGATTTATTTATTAGACTGCTTACGTGTTTTTAGTACTGTTATTGTAGGATGAAATAACCGACCAATTGTTTTTTTTATTTTTGTCTATGTTTTACTGTCGCACTAATTTACCAACAGCCGATAATTAAAATAACTGCCCATTCTTTTTTTCAACTGATCATAATAACCTCTCGAATGTTTACATAACAGTTTAAAAAATTAGTTCCCTGTATTATTATATTATATATATATATTTAATTCATTCATTCATAAAAATCAGTTTTTCTCTGCATTATCGTGCAAGCAGTAGTTTGCAATCTACATAGCCGGGTTGTAGAACAATGAATTCTTTGTGATGCTTAATTTCATTGTTTCAAGTAAGTGGTCAACTCTATATTTATAGTTTCCACATACGCGTGTTACGGCTACAGCCTTAATACTTAATAAAAGTGTGAACGTTTATTTTCTTTCCTGGATATAACAAACCAAAGAAAAGCCTCCAAATACCATCCTGTAATAATGGAAATAAATTGGTTAGTACTATTTTATAATTCGTAGAATGATTATTGGAGGATTTATTATACATTACATTATTTTCTGGTTTGTCTGAATAACAGCTAAATAGCGTTTATACATTTTCATATCTCATACAAACATCAAAGTTTCAAAAACGAATTTTAATGAAACTTTCTATGCTTATGGAAAATACGAAGATCTATATAGTAATTACAAAATATAAATTCAACTGAATACATTTACGCTAATTATGATTATGATTTACGCATTAGTGAGGAGCTCGATGGCGCAGTGGTTAACGCGCTCAGTCTGCGAGTGCTGAGAGGTTAAGCAACGTTTGCAAATGCCGGCCATCGGATGGGTGACCAGAAATGTATCATCTCGAGCTCCTCCGTGCTTTAGAAGGCACGTAAAGCCGTTGGTCCCGGCTGCATTAGCAGTCGTTAACAACCACCAATCCGCACTGGGCCCGCGTGGTGGTTTAAGGCCCGTTTTCCCTATCCATCCATAGGAAAGGCTCGTACCCAGTACAGCAGTGGGGACAAAATGAGCTGACAATGATGATGAAAGTTCACTACAGAAAGTTTCAAAACGCATCTCAGTTAACCACTGTTTCTTTAAAGTTTCGTCAAAATTGCTTAAGTGGCTTGAAAAAATTGGAATCTCGAAGTTTATGTGATACCAAAACCTAAAATGACTTTTAATAGAATTTCATACTCCAAATTCCAGCTAGTAGCATATTTGTGTTAAGAAAAAATTATATGTACGTAGAAATAATTCATTAGTTGAATGCCGTCCGCGTTACGTGACATTAACAATGCAATGACCGATCTTAAGATTCTTCAACTCGCCTGTAAAATGGCCACACAATATGGCATTCGCGGGAAACACGCACATTCATACATATTTGCCGGTAACCCCACGCCACGTCTTTAAGAGAACCGTGAGACTTAGATGTTTCATAATACAATTAATTTTCGCAGCAATTATAACGATTCGTGGCAATTGCACAGTTAGGATTACGATTTGGCAACCAGTTTATCTTTGGGAGGTCAATAGAAACGCGGATTTATTAAATTCTAGTGACTTTATATTTTTTTTACCTACTTCTTTTCTTTTTATGTAGCTTGGGAAGCAGATACATGGTTAACATCATTAGCTCATTTTATGTCCCCACTGCTGGGGCGCGAGCTTTCCCTATGGATGGATCCCTATCCTAGAACGGACCATAAACCTTAATAACATTACCGACAACAATCGCAAACCGGAACCACTGCGCCATCGAGCTCCTCTATAAATGATAAACGGTTGACGCTATACTGAAAAGAGCGTGTCTGTTAAGTTAAAGAAGAGGAGAAGAGGCAGAATATCATGTTAATTCGTAAGCCAAGGAAGCCTTATACAATGACAATAAATTTGCACGATTCGGACGTAACACGATAGCCTAAACGGTAAGGCCTGACAAGGTTTTGTCAATTTTGGCAAATTCAAATCACGCTCGCGTAAAGATGATAGATAATGAATCATGGGTCATCTTATGAATTCTAATATGGTCAACCAGGTCATGCAAAAGTTACATAACTTGTATCTCATTCACTATTTTCCATATCTATTTAGTAACAGTTTGGATTGTTTATGCAAATTAAAGATTGGTAAATTAATTATCCATTTCAAATCTTGTTCTAAATTAGTCGTTAGTGATTAACGTTTTGTCGGTTGTTAGCGTTCATTAAGGTGTACAGTTGTCTTGACCTCTGATTAACCCGGTGCTCATATCTGACGAGTTGCATCTGTGGTGTTGTTATATTTATATCTATCGCTTGCTTTGCATGCTCGCTAAACTGAACTAACATACGATTATTTGCTTTATATTCTTTGAAAGTTTTATCAAACCATTTTGAGCTCATGTCAATATTTGGAAAACAAGTTCAAACCTTATCTTTATTATTATTATCTCAGCCATAGGACGTCCCCTGTTGAGCAAAGGCCTCCCACAAGGATCTCCACAACGAATAGTGAACATTTTATTATGGGATTTTTCCATAATCCCCACGCTTGTCAAATATAATAAAAATAAAATAAAATCTTTCCTTTCCGAAACTATTTAATCGAATAACTATTTGCAGTTACTTATTTATTTTTTAATTACGCTGGGTGCTATGTCCGAGTCTTATTCACTATTCGATCATGTTATCAAAATTGAGAAAAGAATGAAAAAAGCAACTTCACCTTGTTTGTCCAGGAAGCGCTGCATCAATGTCATACAAATGTTTGTTTTCGTTATAGAGATCTATCTAACTGTAAATAAAACTTGAACAGGCACTCTGTTCTCGTGAATGTCTAAGAGACATTCTTATATTATTATATAAGGATTATTTCCGGTTTTTAAAAGAATTTATATTATACTAGTATTTTGTGCGCAACTTCGTCCGCGTGGCTATGAAAATAAAAGAAAAACCTTTTTTATAAAAATAAAATATAGCCTATGTTACCCGCACGAAATGTAGCATTAAATCAGTGAAAGTATTTTGGGAATTGGACCAGTAGTTTCAGAGATAACCCTCCGCTAACAAACAAACAAACAAACTTTATCTCTTTATTCATAGTATAGATTAGTGGCCCGCTCGCGACTTCGTCCGCTTCAGTGAACAACCGTATCCCGTCGATATGTTTGATAAGTACAAACATTAACCTGATAATTACGAACACAACAAAAAAATAAATCAGCCAAATCAGTTGAGCCGTTCTCAAGTGATGTTATGACATACATGTGGCAAGTGATTTTTATTAATTATCTATATTAATAAAAATCACGATACGACGACAGACGATAAGAATATATTAATATATTGATCCAGATCAATGTTTATCGTTATATAAGTATTTTTTGCGTGGTGCGGGTTCAAATGCCGCTCGTGGAAATTTTTTCAACACTTTTCTCCAGACCATTGTCGTAAAACTAGAATAGACTTGACAAATATGTCGCAAATCTTGTAACATGCAACTAACTTTCATTAAATTGAATCCAATTGTGCTACGGTAGTATCAAATTGGGACCTTGAACCGATTGGTAGTGACCTTGCTCTCATCAGATTAACGGGGGCCTTATTGACATGTACTCGCTGATCATTTGAGACAAGTGGATGATTGAACCTCTGCTGATGCTAAATATTGAAACAGAACAGCTATGGCGGCGTATCAGCAATTTTTGAAAATATTTTGAAATTGACATAAAATTCTGTTCTGTTTCTAAACCTTTTCATGATTGATTTGTTTGTGTAAATCCACTGTTACATATAAATACTCGGCAAACTTCGCGTTTCGGCTGTCGTCGGTTTTTTATCAGTTATAGAGTGTATAGAGTTGCCACTACTCTTTTTACTTATTATGAACTTATATTATAATGAGGGAAAAACTATTATGACATACGTAATTGACTTACGATTTATAGTTTAACAGCTCTACATAGTTAAACGGTCTGGCTTATTCATCATCATCATCATCATCATCATCATCATCAGTCACTATAGAGAAAGTCATGTTTGTTTTAAAATTTTTTTTCTTGAATTGCCAGGGGCAATTTATGAATAGGTAATCTGTACCGTTGATATGTTTATTGATTTGATTTGATCTATACCGCATAGTAGTATATTTATTGTTAGCATACTTACTTCTTAAACGTACACTCTTATTGTTTCAGAACATCAAAGATGGAGCTGCGGTGGCGTCTTTCTACGTTATGGACGTTATTCCTCTATACATCAGGTTGGTAATAGTTTGATTGGCCAGTAACGTAAGCTGTTATGATTAAAAAAAATGTTTTCAATTAATAAAAAAAATAAAAATAAAAAGATTGTGGAATACCTATAATGATTCAACAAAGGAGAATTTGCTATGATCAATTCACAGCACAAAGTTAAATGTTCTTTGAAGTGTACCTAACTTGTGCGTAACTTGTATCTGAAGGAGTCCGAGACCTTTCTGTGACCATCAACCCGGTTAAGGCTTTTAAAAGACATCAGCATAAAATAATACATAGATAGAGTATCTTCATTTGTAAAAAGTGTCACATTCTAATGTATAGATAGAGATCGCGTAAACATTGGAAAACAATTAATGTTCTTTGTTCTCAATGAAAGTAACTGTTACAACAAATTAGAACATTTAGCGAGTGTGGCTCATCTTTAAACATGATCGCGTTGCGTCCGCGCATCGGTGCGCGCAAGACGTTGCAAAACCAATGTTTGTTTTAATTAAGAGTCATTTCACATTGCGGTACACAAACAAACTTGAAAGCTCTAATTCTTTAAAACAATAAGCCGATTTTTATGAAACTTTCTATGCTATTATATATCTTTAAGGGAAATACAGAAAGGTTGGCAGTTAATAGAAAACCTTTAAAAAACGTTTGCTAATAGGTTTATGCTATTTTAAGTTCGCTAATCATAAAATCAGTTAAACAAATGTTTGGTGTCACAAACAAAATAATAATTTATGGTGGTTCACAAAAATAAAAATATGAAATGATGAACATTTTCTATGTGGCACAAAAAGGCTTCCACTCAGCATAATGTCAGGGCAGCTAAAAGTACCCCGACGCTAGTCTTCCGTTGATGCTTCATAGGTACAATTGTTCTTTAATACAAATAAACAGGGAACGGCAACAAAATAGCTTACAATTAAACTACACGATATAAAAAACCAATCAGAACAAGATCAACTTTTTTTTAACTTGATGTTTTTTTATATCTTACGGGCCAGCTCTTGGCCTTCACCTCACCTGATGTTAAGTGATGATAAGGTCGAAGGTGGAAGCGTACATACTTCACCCGGGATCCTTAACTAGTGAGGCACTGGCTATCTTATCTCTAGCTGCCGGAACACAACAATGCTACAAACATTTGTGTTATGGCGACATATTTAGATAAGATGGTGGTAGCTAGCCAGGCGGAGCCCTACCACCAACCAACCCGAGTACACAAACATGTATGCCGGCTGGGATTTGAACCTCTGGGTCTAAACTTATTAAATCGGCGATTGTATGGGATACCGGAGTGTAAAATGGCTCTTAGGCGGAATAAAAACATCGATTAGTTAAACATGCCTTTACAGAGATCGTTATTTCTGTTGTTTTTAATTGGTTAATGGTTGTTAAGCACGTAATGAAATGTAATTATAATTAGGCACTGATAAATTCTGATGTCATATCGTTATGACTAAGTTTTCATTTGTACTGGCAATATTGTATTCGTGCTAATAGGTACGTTAATTTTTCTTATCTTTATTACGGGTAAGCACTATATAGCCCTTCATATGTGATGATAAGGCCGGATGTGGAAGGCACTTGCCGTCTAAAAAGAATAAAATAAATCCGGAATCCTCAACTTTGGGGCTTCCTAAGAGGAGACTTCCTAAGGAAGTAGGTACTAAGTTGAATTACGAAGTCGGGCGAAGTTTATCTCGATTATTTTACTGATCCCGGGTTTAGTAACCAATCTGCTTAAAAAGAAGGTGGTGATTAGAATATAGTCCTTTAGATATAGTACTACGTAGACTTATTTTTAATAATGTAGGTTTGCTCAGCTCTGGGACAGAAGGCTAAAATATTATATTAATACATACAATAATAGTATGTGATTTTATAACAACATTATGTCAAGGAGTTATAACTTTTCAGTAGATACAAAATAAAATGATTATTATAAATTTAAAAAAATAAATTATATAAAAAAATCGATACCTCGTTTAAAGTATAAAACGTCAGAAGACATGACAATGTGTGGTTTGAAAGGCAAATATGTAAATAAGCCTAAAGAAAAAGTTGCGTTCAAAAACTCGATTTCTAAAAAAGTGGCGTTTGTATTGTTTTAAAATCACACGATTATTATATTTTATTATTAAAAAGAATAACCTTTTATGTGCTTATGTTTAAATGTATAGGACTCTAGATTTGTGACCACCCTCTCATGTTTCCAGTATCATCAAACATGCTGCCAGTGTTCACACAGGACATGAACAATTTGGCGCTGTCAGAGAGCACGCCGGTCGGCTCCGTGGTCTACACGCTGCAAGGAATGGATCCTGAGGGTCTGCCTGTGAGTTGCTTTTGATACTACTTTCAATTCAGATACATCACCGTAATTAAAACACTAGCTGTTTGCGACTAGGTCCACGTAAATTTCGTATTTTTTCGTACAAAATCAATAGCAGCCAAGCAACATTTTTTCTTCTGACTTTATTTACAATTTTTGCGATTACAAACTGTTAATTATTTATCAAAATAAAATTTTGCCTAATGTGGCATTTTATCAGTGAAAGATTTTCTGGAATTGGACCAGTAGTTCCCTTCGCAAACAAACAAACAAGCAGACAATAAAAGTCACAAACTTAACCTCTTTATTAATAGGAGTAATCAGGAAAAGGCAAAACTGTAACTTAAAAGGTGGCTTTGAATCAATACATTCATTGTAAGAGTCATACTGACCCAGACCCTACATACCAAAATCAGAGTAAACTAGCAGTTTGCCCGCAAATTTACAAATCCACGTCAATTTCGAATTTTCCCAAAAAACATATAAAAAATAATTTTTTATTCAAATGAAATATAGCTTAGGTTACATAAATATCATTCTATCAGTAAAAAAATATTTAGAATTGGGCATTTGGACCAGTAGTTACAGAAATTATCTACGAAAAACTAACATACTAACTGCCGCACTCATAGACTTAGCACCTAAAATTGTCTATTGTAAAATAGTTATAAGCACATTTTCGATTGAACAATTATAGGTGCTAAGTAACTATTAATGATAATTGACGTCTATGAGTGCGGCAGATAGTCACAATATTTAATAAAGCCACTTCGTTATTAATACTATAGATAAGCTAAAACAAGAATTTTATTTGCGATAGTTTTCGAGAAATTGAAGACGGTGATTGTTAGCATAGTACAGAAAATAGTTATATTAACTATATACTATTAGCTAGTTAAAGTTGGTACGTTTGTATGCTTTTTCTATAAAGGACATACTATTCATGATCTAATTTTGTTTTTCAGATAAAATACAGTTTAGGAACAGACAAATTCTCCGTAGACGCAGACTCCGGTGAAGTTACCTTGGCCCGTCCGTTAGATAGAGAGGTAAGTAAAAATTCAGATAAAATACCTGATGCTGACCTTCTAAAGTTAGAAAGTTATTAATTGTAATGTAGATATGATTTGAACATACCACTTGAAACTGTAGCAACTTGCTTGGGAGGTACTTGAACCCGACTTTTAGTGACAACAACTGTATCATCTGAGCAAATGACACATTGAGTTTTCTGTAAAATAAAAATTAAGTGCTTGTTAGCCAGCGTTGTTCCATCAATGTTTAGGTATTACACTTTTAACATCAGCAAGATATATTTTTTCAAATATTTTATAATCGTTTAAGATGAAACAATTACTTGATTAATTGACAATTTTCAGACTGAAGATACAATAAAGTTCCTAGTTTCGATAGAGGAACAAAATCCAGATCCTTCACAAAATTTGATTCAAAGCCAAGCGGTTACAGTTATTGTTCTGGACGAAAACGATAATCCACCGACGTTTAAAAATGTAAGTGATTTACTGATATTCATTCCTAAGTTCTCTGTCATCCTCACATAGAAAGTGCTTCGGAAGGCACGTAAAGCCGTTGGTCCCGGCTGCATTAGCAGTCGTTAACAACCACCCATCCGCGATACTGGGCCCGCGTGGTGGGATGTTTCGATCTATAGGGAAGACTTGTGCCTCAGCTGTGGGGATATAAGATGAGCTAATGACGATGGTGGTATTAAGTTCTCTAGCAATCTTGTTATATGCAGTCAGTCGCTTAAGGGTGTGCCGACCTAAAAATTACAAAAATGCAGTCACGGTTAAGTTGATTTAATGGAAAATACTATCGTATTAAATAAACAAAAAATATATGTATTTAGTATCAAAGGGAACGTGTTTAAAATTAGTCCGATCCATAAATTTATAACACACTATAGTTTTTTCTACTACTTAATATCATTTAAAGATGGGCAAAAATCATGAAAACGGGTGGCGGCGTTTAGTTGATATCTTATAGTTTATCTAAATTATTGTACCTCTGATTTTGTCTAAACAATCACCAAAGGTCTAAACTACAAATCGTCCGTCTCACATTTTCGATTTATCGAGCGGTTTTTTTAATTATTTTTTTTTCAAATTAACACGTTAAATTCCCCATACAAAATTAATATGGACGAAGACATTAATTCAAATAAAATATATGACATTGTCACTTACGGACACCCTTAATACAATCGATGAACAATTTCGAACAGTTATCATTAAATTGTTCGATGCAAATATAAAAAGGTCATCGTTTTGATTCAAGAAATAAAAGACAAAACTTACACAAAACTGTCACTAGAATGCAAGGCTCCTCTTGGCGAGAGTAACAGTCTAGTGCCTTATAAAATTTGCTGTTGCTATGACAAAGTATCGAATTGTTCATCGACTAACTACTGACAGTAGTAGAAAAGTAAGGATCATAAAATTCATCGAGGTATTTCAGCCGACATAACGTTGTAATGTGATTTTACAGAGTCCTTATGAGGTGCATGTGCCAGAAGACGAGGAAATTGGCAAAACAATTCTCAGTAACATTAAAGTTGAAGACGTAGATTCTGTTGGCGACAGCCTTGAAGTCGGTTGCCTGAGTGAACAAGTAAGTACAAAGTAGATTGATTTTAAAATATATGAAAGATAAAGAAAAATGTCAGCCACATACATCCAGAGGGATTCTGATGGTCACGTGACGGAATGGGTGACGACACACAGGCAGGTCTAAAAGACGCTGGCGTGACGACCTGGAGGTATTTCGGATTAATCGGATGGTGGGCGAGCGTAATTCCTGGTGGGCTTTGGGGAGACCATGATACTGTTGTAGGTCAAAATATTAAAAATTCTAATGGCTATCGACAAATTTCAATATAAATCTGATACATTTAAACGAGCAATTCATGTCTAAACATATTATAATCTGAATCTCGGATACGGCTCCAACGAATTTCATGAAATTTAGTATGCAGGGGGTTTCGGGGGCGATACATCGATTTAGCTAGGTTTCATTTTTAGAAAACATAAAAAAAAATAACGAGCAAAGCCCGGTCATCCAGGTACTAAATTTAATACAAGGAATATTAGTGTTTTCACAAAGAATGGTATTGGTTAGTCATCATGACAAGGACATATAATTGGAAATTGTTAAATTCATTAATTTAGGGAAACATTTCAATGATTAACTAATTAACTACATGCCTATATTGTGTTGCCTACAAATTAATTTTAAATTGCTTTCGTTAATTTGAATATTGATTGGATTAATTTGATTTGATTGTTTTAGACAATAATATAATTTTGATTATAAACAACAAGGTTTATTTATCACATTGATTTATATTATTTTATCCCGCCGCGCTGTTTCGAACCTTTTGCTGGATCCTTGGGTGATATGCACACCCTTCCCTTACCTGGAAGGTATTATTTTATCCTGACGTTTTGGACCCTTTCCAGGACCTGTGGTCACAGGACGACCCCCTCCCCTAATCCCCCTAACATAAATTAATGTGTAAAATAAGCGCGAGTAGATCCGTAAAAATTGTTTTATTTAAACAATTATGGTAATTTCAGTGGCCAGAAGCATGCGAGACGTTTGAGGTGGTATCTCTGAACTCTTCCGCCAACCACTACACAGGAGCTTTGGTGTTGAAGAAGATGTTGGACTACAACAAGAAACAGTTCTATCAGTTCCAACTTTACGCTTTTGTAAGTATTCAAAATTTAATTCAAATAAAAGTAATAAACTGTTATCAGCATGAGGTGATTTGATCATGGATTTGATGAAAAAAATTTCAAACATTTCACAAACAAAACACAAACTGGTACCATGTGATGTACATCCGACTGGTACATCACATGGTAGAAGAAATTTTTCGCTTTAAAGCGATAAGACCGCCAAATTGTAACTTTGTAAGTTATTTATTTTGTGTTCATGTTGTTGTTTGTACAATTGTTTCAGAATAAACATTGTTGACTTGACTTTTCCAGGACGGCACCCTCAACTCGTCAGCCCACGTAGACGTGAAGGTGGTGGACGTCCAGAACTCCCCGCCGGTGTTCAGCGGCGCCCTTACCGGAGCCCTGGCGGAGGACGCACCCGTGGGAACCCTGGCGCTTACAGTCAAAGCCAGGGATGCGGACCGGGCGCAACCCAGAGACGTCATGTTAGAACTGGTTACAAGTGAGTTGGTTTTTTGATGGTATCTCTTTCTACTACAAGAGAAATATGTTATAAGTGGCCAAGCAGTAACGCGCTCGCCCGATATCCAGATGTCTTGGGTTCAATTCCCAGCCTGATGTTCGTGGTCCCTAGCCACCTGCGCAAGTGCTGCGATGATACTCACTGCGTTTCTAGTGGGTATCCTTATAGTCCTGACGAACTCCCCAGAACTGGGGAAAGTGGAAGGTAGAGCCCCTTATATCTTGAGGGTTGTCCCGGAATGTATTTGGGGCTTACGTCATAAAGGTGGGTAGGGACCGTTGTAGTGCTAGAAATTGGTAAAGTGCGTAATGTGTCTATTTATACACGAATAAAATATTTCCTTATGCCGGGAATTAGCCGTTGAATCTTTCGCGGACTCAGAATGTGGAACAGGCTCCCTTCAGAGGTGTTTCCCTTGCGCTTTAGTATATGTTCTTCATAATGCATGTTAATATTAAGGCTCTCATATTAATCATATTAACCTCATATAACTAAGTCGGTAACGCATAGGCTGCTCACCGAATGCTGCAGATGTCCATGACGATGATCACTTCTCATCAAGTGGCTGGCTTGCACGTTTCAGGTTTTACAACATAACAAAAAAAATGTTTTGTAATCATGAGAGCATGAGCGTCTTGCGATGCGGCAAACGATTTTCTAGTTAAAGTCAAAGGTATTTATATTGCAATCATGTGGTAGGTGTACATTTAATTGCGGTCTTTCTATCACCGTTGAATATGACTGTTGTAGTGTGACTCGCAGAGATCTAGAAACCCGCTCATCGCTCGTGCTTGTGGCTAAGGCCTGAGTGGTCCAACTTAATGTTAATGAAATCTCGTTGTAATGTGATATTTGATTCTCTTTCATTGTCAGATCCGTTGGACTTCTTCGTCCTGGACAGCGCGACGGGAGAGCTGAGGACAGCCAAGCCTTTGGACAGAGAGGCTTTAGCTGATCCATCTTCACCGCTCAACCTCACCGTTAGGGTAAGCCTGACTTTGCCAATTACTACAATTTTTACTATTATAGGTATATACAAGTGTCCTAACAACTTACGTTAAACCAGAATCGGATAAAATGCCACATAAAGACAGTACTAAAAATACTATAAACGAGATACTAAAAATTGTTTTTTGTAAATTGTGTGATAGTTTTGCAGAAGTGACTGAAAATCTACTCATTGCTGAAGAATAAAAAAGATCGTATTGGAAAAACGTTACTGTGTGAAAGGTCACTTCCATCACCATTGCCAGCTCACTTTGTCTCCACTGCTGGCGCACGAGCCTTTCCTATGGATGGATAGGGACAACGGGCCATAAACCACCACGCGGGCCCAGTGCGGTGCGGTGGTTGTTAACGACTGCCAATGCAGCCGGGACCCCAAAGGCTTTGCGTGCCTTTTAAAGCACGGGGGAGCTCGAGATAATACAAAATAACTCGTAAAATATACCTAATTCATTCAGTAGATACCTACCTACCGTTTTCAAGATGAGTCTGTGAACGCTGATTATTGAAACAATGTTTAATCTCCCAGGCAACAGAAATAGTGAACGGTACACCCCTGTACACCGACCTGACATCGACGGTGGCAACAGTGACGGTGACCATAAAGGACGTGAACGACGAGCCGCCTCGCTTCAACAGGCGCGAGTACTTCGTGGAGATCCCGGAGAGCTTGCCCGTGGGCACGCCGCTGCCCAACCTGGACATGGTCGTCACCGACACTGATCTGGTCAGTTGGTGATTATTTATTTATTTATTTATGGATCACCAACATAAAATACAGCATTACAATTTAATATTTATAATAGGGTTGTTTACTTACTGTTCTTAAATTTATAGGTAATCACAGCGTGCACAAAAATTAACATTTTATAAAAATTTACACTTTACAAAAAATAATAATCAAAGTAACATTCCAAAACTTAACATAAACATTTTTAAATCATTTCACAAATCATTTAACCTTCCAATTTACCACTCAACTACATTAAAGTACTTCTAAGGCATGTCATTATTTTTAAGTATTTTGAGAAACCCGGGAAGACTTTGAAAATGGATGTCGAGCTCCGGAAGCCTCCGGAAGATTAGTTTTAACAGCACGCGTACTTGTCGTATTTGTCCGCCTCGCTAGCAACTACCATCTTATCTAAATAATATTATGTCTATGATTATTTACATATAATTTTACGCAAATATTGTTACCAACAAAATTACAATTTGAAAAAAGAGACAAAGTGTTAAAAAATATCCACGAGCGGGATTCGAACCCGCACCCCATGACGAAGTTCGCTTACAACTTTGACCTTATCACTTAACATTAAGTGAGAATAAACACTTGACCTTGAATTAAAACAAAGATAATAACTTTCAAACTCGAACACGAACGCTTAAGGCGCTGACTACTATGAAATGCGCTTCACTTATGCATGATTTATATAAAAAGTAAAAAATCCACCTCTAATCAGTATCTAAATCCAGTGGATCACGCACTATTTGCACCCCCTTTGTTCATTTCATGGTTGTCAGCGCCTTTACGAACCCCTCCTCTCCCCTCAGGGTCTCAACTCCGTATTCACGCTCCGCACGTCGGACGCGATGGGCGCGTTCGTGGTGGAGCCGGCCACCGCCACCGGCAGCGCCTCCGTCACGCTGCGGCTTAACGCCAGCCTGGACTACGAGGACCCCAACCAGAGGAAGTTCATCCTGGAGGTACGTATCGAGTTACGGGCGTTACGGGCTGCTCATCTGACGGTAGTCTGGTAGTTTTGTGGTATTAAATTGTCAAATTACTCAATAGACTTTGAGTTGTATATCGATGTTATACAACGTGTTGTGGCGGCGCCACCTACCGCATACGCCGCACATTATTTCGACACGAAGCAAATACCTTCTCAACCGTGTCAACAGATGGCGCCACAAACGCATATCAACGACGTCGCCATACTACGACGATAAAATAGTATGAGAAGCTTGCATCGCGGTAGCGAAGTTTCACCGTGTCCTTCGCTATATATAGCACCTCCAACGTCCATCCGTCGGACCTCGGGCCCCGAGCTATACCACCCAGCTCGGAGGAAGATCTTCCCTTTGTCCTTCCTCAATGTGGCAATTCCACCTACTACAAGCTTCCTTACAGTGTAACAAAAAGGTGTGGTCAAATTGAAAAGATCCAAAATGTATTCCATTTTGAACTTGTATGTGTTGTTATTAAATCACGAACTGGCTAAATAGTCTGCGAGTGATTCTAATATAGATTACTGAGCACAGTGAGTGATTTAAAGGCAACGAGACATTACCTCCTGCATATTATTCGGCCATTTAACGTAGTCTTCAAACATTACGGTTTAGACGGCTGCTACAAAACTATGGACTGCATTGCATTCACTACCTCTACCTTTTGTTACACCATGCATGTCAGAAACAGCATGGTATGGGACACCGATTCCCAACCAATGTAAAGCAATTTGTAATATTAATTTGGTTGACAGGGCGTTGTTTCTGTTTGTAAATAAATAATGACACTTGTAACCCGTAATTTACAGTTTTGATAAACACATATTTGTAATAATGAAAAATTTTACAGGAAAATTGCTTGTAATACAAGACTTGTAAGTTTTGATAAACAGGGCACAGAAGGGGAATCTATATTTGATGTTTTACAAATAACCTTATATAAAATTTTACGCAAATTCTGTTTACAAAGTATAATTTGAAAAACTGTTTAAAAAATCACAAGCGTTATATCATTCTTATATTGACCATCCACCTTCCCGTGACAGGTGATAGCCGAGGAGCTGCACACTTCCCCCCGGCTATCCTCCAAGGCCAGCGTGACGGTCACCCTCTCGGACGTGAATGACAACGCGCCGCACTTCGCCGACGAACCGTACTCCGCTGAGGTGGCAGAGGCGGCGCCGGCTGGCACTAAAGTCGCCGTGGTCAAGGCTACTGATAGAGATACTGGCAGGTAAGACTTAGATGAAACCTTTTGGCCGAAGATATAGGATTCTGTTTCGAATCTGAATGGAGAGTGACCACTCAAATACTTATGTTTGCCGCTTCGATCAACAATACACTAGATAACCGGTCAGGGTGTCAAAAACGGCCGAGCGAATAACGCCTCACATTCAAAGTGGGGTCTTATTTCTATTTAGTTCGCTGTTGACTGCGCCAACATGATAACGTACCACAATGCATCAGTGTGTATTCAAAAACTGTAAAAATAACTATCGAAATAAAAATATATCGGAAGGAATATTATACTTTCGGTAAGTAAATGCTTTTTCATAACATAAATAATAAAATACCTAACTGTTTTTATGAAATAACAATCTTTAATTTTTAAAACCAACCCACGCGCCTACATTTGCTAATGTTTGGCCAACGTATAGTTGCTCTGGGACAGTGAATCTATGGAGTAGTTTAAAAAAATTATAGATAGATACTTCTCAATTATATTTCTATTTCTAGATTTCCTGGCGACCCATTTCAATGTGCAAAATGGATTTCCATAGTAGCGGAAGAGAGACAGGAGGATTTTTTTAGACCTAAAAAAAATTCTGTAATTTGCTCAATACATTTCAAAAAGTCCGATATTATGGGGAATGCACAAAGACGTCGATTGAGGAAAACGGCTATCCCCAAATTTAATAATTTAAATTTGAATTTGAATTTGGTTTATTGTTCTTTATATGAAAACCACCTCAAATAATGTATATTGTTACATAAATAAAACAATTTGATTGTGATTATATTGTTGTTTACATTACAATTTCTCATCAGGATTCTTTCATTTAAGCATGTTTTCCAACCATGCTCAAGGTAGGTATAGTTCAATATCAGTTAATTTGTACTGAATCTACTATTACATAAATGTATGCAAAGTATAATAAATTGCTTTTTGTATACACTTTTGCAGTCAAATGCATAAGCCATAAAATAAAATAAACCTAATTCCTTATTAAAAATAACTTCCTTAAAACAAAAAAATAAATTACTAAGTGAGACTCCATATTACTCTGTTCGGAGCAAGTAAAGTCAATAATGCAAAAATTCGAAATGAAGTAAGTAACATTTCGTGTCTGCCATTTGCTGTTTTATTTTTATGTAATAAGGTCGAATTTGGATGTAAAGGGTCTTTGTATATGTTTTTAAATACACAAGTGTTTATTTAAATTTCTTATCTCTTTCTGTCGTTTTCGACGTAAGATCGTAAGTGAATGTCTTAATAATCAAAACTGTGCTTTATTCCTTGCAAAAAAAGTATAAATTAGGTTGAAATTATCAAAACTTAGGATAGTTTTTCTCCATTTATAGTAAAGTCAGCCAGTGCCATATTTGAGATTTGTTTTAGTTCGTGAGGCGTTATCTAGTGTATTGTTGATCGAAGGTTTGCCGTCAAGTAGTTTTATTTTGAGGTGTTGTGTACCGGTTTCTCCCGGAAAACCTTCAAGGCTAGTGTGTAATATAGCCTCGCTTTGAAGTGGCAGAGACAGCGCCGGCCGGCACGAAGGTCGCTGTGGTTAAGGCTACTGACCGAGATACTGACAGGCGAGACTTAGAATATTAAGATAGCATTGAATCAAGAAAACCAATCTGCACTGGGCCCGCGTGGTGGTTTATGGCTCGTTCTTCCTATCCATCCATAGAGAAAGTTTTGCCCCAGCGGTGGAGTGGAGACATAAATGAGCTGATGATTATGATAATAATAATGATTGAATCAAGTACGGGCTCTAGGTCACAACATCATAGTAATGTAACATCTGATAACTCCATGACAGTGTCTTTTCCATTCATTTGTAAGACTTTTAACTCACATTAAGAAGAAGTTGGTAAAAAAGAAGGATTTCCAACGAAGTGCTCGTTTGTAAACCTTATTAGCAAAGAACTGGCTACGTTATCAGGTTTAATTCCAAGTTTTAAAAGCAACCCATCGCCTTTACTACCTGCTAGTATTATGCCAGGTTTCGATTAACCCATCACGTAGGTGACTACCGGGTAACTAACGCAAGTTTCAATCCCTACTTACCCAGTTCTTGACTGTGTCTCCCCAGGGTAGTAGTGTCCCAGGTTTCAAACAACCTATCACGTAACTAAATAGGTATTTGTAAAGTATGTTTAAATCCACCCAGCGGCTAATTAATCTTGAATGTATAGCTTCAATGGAGCAACAATAGAGCGGATAATTTAATTTAATGTAACGCGTTGCGCATTGTAATTTATTTTTCTATTTCTTTTAAATATAAATATTGTTCTAAATAAGCACCGTGCTTAGATATATTTTTATTATCTTTTTTAAGTTGGTATCTCATTTTAAGCGAATTGTAAAGTTCTTATGAGAAATAAATTTCTTCAAACCGATGTATCTCCCCCCAGGTTCGGCACAGACGGCATAGTGTACCAGCTATCAGGGAATGGCGCGGAGCTGTTCCGCGTGGACAACAGAACTGGTCTGATCACGGTAGCGCCTTGCCCTACACCCGGCGAAACTCCCTGCCTGGACTTTGAGACTAGGAAGGACTTCTTTCTGCAGTACAAGGTACCAGTTTCACCCTGTTGTATTTGCTAAACTGGTGAAGACAAAGTCGGGCCTGGACTTTGAAATTAGGATAGACTAGAAAACAGGCACAGCATCGAATAGAAGGAGTAGCTGGGTATGACACACTCCAAATCCTTCCTAGGCGAAAACGCCTTAGGACGGAGTAAGTTCATATGCGGAGGCAGTAGAAGGCAGGCCCGATTAACCATCGGTGCCTTGACAGGGCACTATGCCACAAAACAAATGCTCCACAGAATGCATCCATCGACAAATAGCTTGTGTAGGGCTTGTGGGGAGGAAACGGAGTCAATGCAGCACCTACTGTGTGACTGCCACTATCTAGCTAGGAAAAGACTGGGACTCCTGGGGTCGGCCTATTCGAAACCGGAAGACTTCAGGCTCTTCGCTCTTAAGGACGTTACCAAGCTTATGGCATCTATCTTTACAGAGGAAGAAGAGTAAAAGGATGGGGTTGCACAAAAGATCCCGATGGGTTGAAGTGCGAGAGGGAAACCTCGGCAGGCCCTAATAAGATAAGACCTACCTCTACCAGCACACGTTTTCCTTAATTCCTATGATATGGGGTCCTTCAAAAGAGGCGTGAAGAAGCACCTTGTGGGCCGGCAGAGTGAGGTTAACTGATGCTACGTTTATTTTCACGCTGACCCAGTTACCTTCGCGTCTGGACTCCATTTCCTCTTAACATCAGGTGGAATGGAGTCATTTGCCGAGCTATCTATAAAAAAAATAAGATAAGATAACTAAAAACTAAAAAGGCCTACTTATATTTGTTCCAAAGGCGACAGACGACGACGGCTCCGGCCAGATGACGGTGGTGTCCCTGCAGATCTCGCTGGTGGATTCCAACGACAACCCGCCCACGTTCAGCACACCGGTGTACAAGGCTTCCATCGATGAGGACGCTGTCAAGTTCGAACCGGAGCTACAGGTAAATTTAATAAACCAGGCGAAAAAGGGGGCCAAGTGCGAGTTTTTTCACCGTTTGATCACGCTGTCTTACTTACTTACGATGGCCCAGCGACCAGAAGAGTATCAAAATTCAAAATTCAAAATTCAAAATCATTTATTCAGTTTAGGCTACAAGTAGCTCTTGTGAATATCACTATGCCATCGGTTCGTAAGTCTACTCTGGGCGGGAGATCTTGTACTGAGAAGAACCGGCAAGAAACTCAGCAAGTGTCCAGCTCTTTTCTCCCTTACAGCCCGTCAAAAATATTGGAAAATGCCCGATCATTGCAGGACACTTGCCATTACAAATAAACACAAAAAAATATAGAAGACAAGCACAACATGTAAAAAAAAACAAAAAAAAAATAAGTTAACAAATTTACATCAGGTAAAAGTTTCAATTTCCACAATGTCATACAGTACCACTACAGATTTCGGCCTGCAATACTAAACGACGCCACTCCTTTTAGTCTTGCGCTGTCGGGCGCCTATCTTCTTTTTAGAAGCTGTTATCCAGTCAGGTCGCATTGCCTCCTGGTAACAAACAAGGAGTATTTTTTTCCATACAAGTCTCGTTTTCTTTATCTTGATTGATTGGCAAATAAAACTTACAATAGGCACCCTGGATATAGATAGTATAGTTCCTCCAGGTGCATAATGGCTTAGATCAGATAGCCACGTTTGAGCAAATATCAGTAGATTTCTCATTTACTCGTAGTTATGTCATGAATGGTTTGTTTTGGAACGTGATGAAAATTCGTAATATAAGATACTCTTAAAAGGTAGAGGAGAAAAGAAAATGCCCTTCCTGAGATTCTTACCGGTTCATCTCAGTACAAGGTCACCTGCCATAAACTTCAGACCTGAGGGCGTAGTGACTCCCAAAAGAGCTCAACTGTAACCCAATTTGATTTTAATTTATAAAGACAGGTAGTCTAACTATTAGTCCACACGGGCTTTATTTAAATGAAATTAATTATTAATATATGTATGCCTCTTCTTTTGATTTAGAAATGTATACGTTTCACAGGTGCAAGCTCGCGACGTGGACGCGTCATCAGAAATCCGGTACTCGATCATCGAACCTGCGAGCCACCCGTTCTGGATCGACCCACTCACCGGCAGGATAGCGGTGCGCCCCGACACTGGCGGGGTCACGCAGAATGGAGACGACAATAAAATTATTCTTACAGTACTGGTAAGCAAAAAAGTTTACTTATGTGAAACCAACTAAATAAAGTATCAGGTTTCTAGTAAAGCTTAGTTGACAAGGTTTTGGTCAGCGAATTTTGCATTTTGAATTCTTGGAATTTACCTGTCATCACAGCATTTCACCTAGCAAGAAAGAGGTTTGTAAAGTATGCAAGCTAGTAAGCTCGACTAGTAAGTCGAAGTTGACTAGTTGTTAAAATGTTTTCATTCATATATCTATACAGACTGAGACGTGGTCGCTCACTATGGGCCTTATCAGAAGGCTCAAGGTCACTCAAAGAGCAATGGAGAGGGCTATGCTCGGGGTTTCTCTGCCAGATCGAATCAGAAATGAGGAGATCCGCAGAAGAACAAAGGTAACCGACATAACCCGAAGAGTTGCTAAGCTCAAGTGCTAGTGCGCAGGGCACATTGCTCGCAGGACTGATGGCCGCTGGGGCGGAACAGTCCTCGAGTGGCGACCGCGTACCGGAAAGCGCAGTGTGGGCAGGCCTCCAACAAGGTGGACCGACGATCTGGTGACGGCGCGACCAGAAGCCGCTGGATGCGAGCAGCACAAAACCGGTCGTTGTGGAGATCCTTGGGGGAGGCCTTTGTCCAGCAGTGGACGTTTTTTGGCTGAGATGATGATGATGATGATGATGATGATGATCCATGATGATGATACAGTCAAGTCATGCCGGTCTCCCACGGTACAACTGTAGGAGATAGGCATGACTGTATGGCAGAGATCGCATCCTGCCACTTGCTACGATTCTATTATAATTAACTTCCTCAGCTCCTCGTTGTAAGGTACTCATGTTACAATGTTAAAATATTTACAATTAATATATAATGATGAAAAATTCTCTTGCCAGGCGACAGACGGCGTCCACAACGCAACGTGCAAGGTGGAGATCTCCGTGCGTGACGTCAATAACCACGCCCCGATTTTCGACATCGACAAATACGACGCTAATATAGCTGAAGACGCACCGATAGGTAACAACTATTATTTACAACTATGGTATACCTAGTTCAGAAAAGAATAGCCGAAGATCGGGCTCGTTGGCATGCATTGAGGCCCATATCCAGCAGTGGACTGATACGGGATGATGATGACGTAACGCCTTATTCATTTTTTTATTCTACGCCTCGATGGCCTAGTGGCCAAACGCTAGGCCCAATAACCGGAGGTCCTGAGTTGAATTCTCAGAACAAAGCGTGTTTCGGAATATCGCCCGGATTTTGATCACTACCCGCATTTGGAAAGCGTGATAAATAATTTAATTAATACCCACCAATTGAAGCAATGACTTGATTTCAATTAGGAAGGCCATTGTCTAGCAGTTGTACAAGGCTATTTAACACAAACAAAATATTAATTCCAAAATTGCATCTGTACGCAAGAACGTCTTCAAAATCTGTCATCAAACACAGCAAAACATGGTACAAAAAACCTAGGTCTACTGTACAAAAATGGTACCTATGTAATAATTATATACTGAGAGTCGTTTTCTCCACGCAGGCACCATGGTAGCGGCGGTCAGCGCCACTGACCTGGACAGCGGCGTCAACGCGGAGATCAAGTACGGCATCCAGAAGGGGGCCCAGGATGCATTTGCCATTGACAACGTCACTGGGGTCGTCACTGTCGCCTCTAGCCTGGACTACGACAAGAGGAATACTTACAAAATACAGATCATCGCTTCTGATCTTGGTGAGATTATCACTTTTGTGTTGTCCCTTAAACTTTTTTAAACCTTGTTTTAATTCGAGGCTTACGTCTTGCAAACATACCTACCTTCTCCTCTAAATTAATCAGTCTCTGTGGTATTTTAGTACGACAATAGTCTCTCATACAAAAGTTTAATTCCCAGCGAAGATACATATTGTACTCGGTTTGGTTGGTGGTTTTTTGGTTCTTCTAAGCTCATCTGGAAGGCTATAAACATCTTATCTTAATCTCTCATTGTTACAACACGTAGCATTGCATGCATTGTTGTTAAGATAACTTCCTCAGTGGCTTAATATTCTAGATGAAATTGCGCCTCCAGCTTCAGCGTTACTTATTTATTTTTTAGCTTTTCCTTCACTCTACATTACATGTACTTATAGAAGGTTCACTTTTTTATTTAATTTCGTAAACCTATTATTATGTACCTACTCTAAAGCTTAGCGCTTCTCGATAGCCCCTATGATGTCAACCGCTTCGTAAAGTTTTAACGCATTATAATCTCTAGGAATGCCAAGCCTGACCGGCACAGCTGAGCTGACAGTCCATGTGATCAATGTGAACGACAAGAAGCCATACTTTACTCCGCCGGTGCAACGAGCGGAGGTCTCTGCCGACGCTGACGTTGGAACAGTAGTCCACAACTTGATAGCTGTGGACCCGGACATTTCCGACAACGGCTTGCTGGTGTACGAGCTGCTGAAGGACAGGGTTCTGAAGGCGGTGGATAAAAATGGAAAGGAGGTGAGCCTGCTAGTTTATTTTTTGGTATAAGTGTTAGATCTCCGCTAATGCTGACGTTGGGACAGTAGTCCACACTTTTGTAATTTTACAGGAGAGGACTTTTAAGATTTTTTCGCATAAATTTTCTTATTACTGGATCATTACATGGAGTTAAATCTTTATAAAATGTATTGTTTATTGTTTTTGCTTCTGTTTCTTCTGTTTCCCCAAATAAAGACAGGGTTTGCAGGGTTTGCAGTTGCGATATGTAGATTAACACTTTAACAGCCGACCACGTACTGGGTACGGGTGGGTGGCATCGTCTCAGGGTGCTGATCACGTCCTCTGTACGGCATTGACTTTCTAAGCGTTTGTTTTAAAATGACGTCCGTAGTACGTGATTTGCGTGTAACCCCATTACACCAATGAATAAAAAAATATATTTTGATGTAATTATTACCAATAATTTTTATTTTATAAATCTTACAATATCGGCAAAAATTGCCGGCGTATCAAGAAAGGTGCGCTTTAAAATAGTCGGCTGTTAAAGCGTTAAGTTATTTCTAATTCCCAGGTGTCCAGTGAAGGCATCTTTGGCTCGTGGTTCTCGGTTCAGCCCAACGGCTCGGTGGCGGTGGCGCAGCGGTTAGACCGTGGTCGGGCAGCTGTGCTTTCCCTGCCCGTGGCCGTTACTGACGCCTCCGCAGTCACCCTACAACAGACTGAAGGTAGCATCGTACCTTTTTTTGAAAACTGTTTTAGGTAAACTAAGAAAATAGTTTTTATGTAGGGATTCTCCTCTTCCCTCGTCCAGCCACTAAAAGCTCGAAGAGGAAATAATAGCCTACCAACTACAAAACCTTATACCATCCCTTTTCTTGAGCTCAGCCGTAAGGCAGTATATACTTATATGCTATTTACTACTTACCTACTTCGTAGAAGAGAGCATTCAAGCATTAGATAAGAGACGTAGTACACGAGTACTACATCTTTTATCTAATGCTAATGCTACTAAGCATGTCTGCAGGTTTTAATTATTTATTGATTTTATAATAACACAAATACAAGCAAAATTGTTTTCATACAAAAATGGGGTTAAGCTAAGAGTGTAATCTAGGTTTTGCCACCTCAATGATGGATGATATCACATTTAAATACGTCCATATCTTTTACACAGTAAGGAAATAATTGACGTGGTGGATGTAAACTAGCACGGGCTGGCGAAGCAGCTTTCGCAAAAGCCGGTCATCGGATAGGTGATAGGTTCATAATCTTGAGCTCGTCCCTTCTTTGGAAGGCACGTAAGGCGTTGGTCCCGGCTGCACAAGTAGTCCCCTCTAGTTTGTTTATGTTAAAAGGAGGCAAGCGAGCAGGCCGGTCACCTGATGGAAAGTAATCACCGCCGCCCATGGACACCAGCAAAACCAAAGTAATCGCAGATGCGTTGCCGGCCTTGAGGAAGGAGTTGGATCTTAAGGAGGGAGTAGGAATTGGGAGGGGGGAGGGGTGAGAGATGGGCCTCCGGTACTTTCACTCACCGGACGAAACACAGTGCCCAGGGCAACAAGTGCCGTTGTTTCATGCCGATATTCTGTGAGAGGTATTACCTACGCCGGGCGAGTCGGCCCCTCGGGTGGTTCCGTTCCCCGATCCGATCCGAACCCTTCGGAGAATCTAGTAGGGCACGGGGAGGCGCTCTAGTGCGCGATGCCGTTCCCTCTAGAAAACCTTCGAAGGTGATACGTTTCACACAGCTTGAGGAACCCTTTAAGTTTCTTGCCGTCCCCAAACAAACCTGGTGAAGCTGAAAATGCCGTCTGAGGCAATCAGCATTCTCTCTCCAAAAAACAAAAGGGCGCATTTTGTGCTGCAGCGCAGCGTGGCTCTACCACTCAGACTACTACCCTTACTACTACTACTACTGATTACTAGTACTACTCTTAATCTGCATTTGGTCAGAGTGGTGGTTTATAGCCCATTCTCTCCGTGGTGTCTCCTTCCATAGGGAAAGCTCGTGCCCTTGCCGTGGGTACCTACATTAAAATTAGCTGTTGACGACGATATCATGTTTATTACATACTCCCGTTTCTATTATACAGGCGAGCTAATAATCAACATAGTAGACGTGAACCGGCACGCGCCAGTATTCGGCCAGCCCGCGTACCTGGTGACCATGGCAGAAGAGCAGCCACCGGGAACAGTGCTGGACACCTTCACGGCTAGCGACAGGGAGACGCCCATCGCCGCCATACTCATCCAACCGCCCAGCCCTTACTTTGAGATCAATAACGTTACAGGTAAGCTTAATTCTTATTTAGACATCCATGTTTATGTTACTAAAGTTTCGAGTTACATTTTATACAAATGTATGTACACCCGCAAAAAAAAAAATTGTTTTTCTTTTATCCCCGTTTTATTTCACGTAATATTTGCTTAAAGATTTTTTTACAATTATTAATATATAATTGCACGTTAATACTACACAAATCATTGAACTACGTAAATCAATACTCATATACTCGAGTTTTAATTTATATATATTTTACCACCGATCCGATCCGAACCCTTCGGAGAATCTAGTAGAGCACAGGGACACGCTCTAGTGCGTGATGCCGTTCCCTCTAGAAAACCTCCGAAGGTGATTCGTTTCACACGGCTTGAAGAACACTTTAAGTTTCTCGCCGCCCCAAAAAAGCCCGTTGAAGCTGAAAATGCCGTTTGAGCCAATCGGCAAACTCTCTTTAAAAAAAATTTTTTTTCCCTGACTTTACGTGGTCCATGATCACAAAGAGACAATATACAAATATTTACTTTCAATATAAAAAAAAGAATGTTAATGTAAAATCATAACATGTTCATAAAAAAATTGAGATGAAGTATTCTTAAAAAAACATTATTCACACAACTTTTTTACTTACCAGGAGTGGTGAAAACCACACAGAGCATAGATTACGAAAAACTCCACGGCGTGAACTTCACCCTGGTAGCGTACGACTCCGGCGTGCCCCAGCTGTCCACCTCCGCATCTGTGCAGGTTCAAATCCTGAACGTAAACGACGAGGAGCCGACCTTCGCGGCCCAGGCTTATGACGCAACAGTCCCGGAACACTCACCTGCGGGAACCAAGGTGTTAACTGTCACTGCTGTGGATAAGGATGAAGGTTTGATTATGATTTTTTATTTTACCGGAGGGCAGAGTAAAGAGAAGACTACGGCGGTGGGATGACTTAACTACTTTTTCGCCGAGGTGGCCCGGGATAGGGACGAGTTGAAATGTAGCCTTTGCCCAGCAGTGGAACACAATATGGACTACAGGACGGTGTTTGAGTGGCAAAAAGCTCTGGTGAAACCCAAAACCATCAGAGGTAGAGTACGTGTGTTTTTCAGAATGTTTGATGCTGAAGCCGGATTTGAGATTACCAACCTCATTTTGCTTGTGATTCCAATACCTATTGATTGTAGTGATGACTAGATTTCAACACTGGAGGCTCTTTGGGACGGTAGATGTAGGCTATTTACTTTTAAATTTGCCGGATTTCAACTGGAATAGCGAACAATGCTAATTAGCAGCATAAATGGTCACCATCCATCCAGTAAGGTTCTGTGCATAATACTACCACGAGGCATATTTTTTAATTGGCTTTTAAAAACTTGCATAACTCTTTTAAACAATGCTTTTCTTTTGCAGGCGAGTTCGGTGAGGTCACTTACAGTTTGACAGGCAACTTGTCAGCCCTGTTCACCATCAACCTCCTTACCGGCGTGGTGACAGTAGCAGATGGAGCCGACATCGACCGGGAGGTGACTGCTGATATCTGGCTCCGGGCGGTTGCCAGCGACAATGCACCCGCACCTCTCAAGAGGACTACTAGCGTGCCGGTGAGTGATTGTAAATAACACCACCACTAGCTCATTTTATGTACTTACTGCTGAAGCACGAGCCATCCCTATGGATGGAACCACCGGATTGGAGAACGGACCTTAACCACCACGCGGGCTAAGATTGTTTTTGTTAACGACTAGGAACGAGGAGCTCGATGGCGTAGTGGTTAACGCGCCCGGTCTGCGAGTGCTGAGGTTAAGCAACTTTCGCAAAGGCTGGTCATCGGATAGGAAGGCTTCGGAAGGCAAGTAAAGCCGTTGGTCCCGGCTGCATTAGCAATCGTTAACAACCACCAATCCGCACTGGGCCGACGTGGTGATGTATGGCCCGTTCTTCCTATCCATCCATAGGGAAAGCTCGTGCACCAGCAGTGGGGACTTAAAATGAGCTGAAGATGATGATGATGACTAGGAATGTAAACGGAACCAACGGCTTTACGTGCCTTCCAAAGCACGGTATAACTCGAAATGATAAATGTTTGGTCACCTATTCAATTTACGAAAGCTGTTTATCTTCAGCAATAGCAGACTAAGCGTGTTTACCACCACTGCGTCCATAGAGTTCCAATAACACCTCGAAGGAAAAACCATATCACTATTCGGTTTTGCATCAGTTTGTACCATAAATGATAGCCAGTGCCTCACTAGTTGAGGATCCCGGGTGAAGTGCGCTTCCATCATTGGCCTTATCATCACTTAACATCAGGTGAAATCAAGGCACTGTGCTTACCCGTAAAGAATCCTTGAACATTTAAACGAAACAACTTTTACGGATCTACTCGCGTTTATTTTACACATTGTTGTTTCATTTAAATGTGTATTGTTCTCGTAAACTTTAGAAAACAAAAGCTTGAACTTCAAAAAGTTGAAATTTCAAGAACTTCATAAAACAGTGTTCTCAAAAGAGTACAGCATGAGATGTGAAAGGTATTTACATAGTCGGCAACGCGTGAGTCTGCCTTTCATCAAATCTATGCATTTGACAGCAGTCTTCCGCCGCACTGTTTAATTTATTTAACATTATAAACAAAACATATATTCCGCTGCAACTGCTGCAATTGCTACAATTTTCATCCAGCTTATGGCCTAAACCCTCACAAAACTCCATCTCAATAGTCTTCAATGGTCTCCTATATTCCAGGTCCACATAAAAGTCCTGGACATCAACGACCACGCACCCGTGTTCTCGCAGCAGGTGTACAAGAGTACTGTCGCAGAGAACATTCGCTTGGACCCGCCGCCCGCCATCTTGCAGGTCTTGGCTGAGGACAAGGACGAAGGGACCAATGGGAAGATAGAGTACAAAATCGTGGAGCAGAGCGAAGCAGGTGGTTATATTAACACAAAAATACATACTTATACACTTTTAAAATAGTTTATGTTATATATAACATAGTAGATAAATATATACAAGAAACTACTATAAGATAAAACATTACCACTCAGTATAGCATGTGAATACAAAACTTCTAATATTAAAAAAAAATATATATAATTATGTATTTTATATTTATTAGATTGATCGATGGTTATTCTCTAAATATGGTTATAGTGACACTTTTTTCTTGGTTTACAAATATTTAATTGTACATCACTCTAATCCGGGATGTGGAGGCCTGGCGACCTGTAAAACGGGTCTTGTACTTTAGTGCGGGCACCAGTCTCCACAATAATTTTAATTTAACTCACATTTGTACTTTATAAACCAAATTTATTGTTAAACAAATTATTGTGAAGAGAAATAAAGCATTATTATTATTATTATATATCTAGACAGCAGAAAACAATCAACGGCCTAAGGATGGTCTAAAAATAAAGATAAAATTAAAATGTTTTTGCAACACCTATTATTATGTTTAAAAAAAACAATTATATCGTATGAAAACGTAATTGGTGCCAATCATTCTTAAAAACTATGTTAGTAATATTAGTATGACCTGGTAGGTAGGTGCGTCTACGTTCATACTTTCTTTGTAGACAATGGAACATTGATGCTATCTATTTTCGGATTTCGGTTAAACGTGTTGGAATCCCCTCAACATTGTATTCTTCTGTAAGCATAAAATTTTGTTACTTTTAGCAAGTGGCAAGTTGGAAAACTTAAAGCAAAAATGTTAACAGTGATAACAACATCTTAATGATACTTTAAACCTTTATCGTCCAGGCGTGTTCACGGTAGACGCTCACACCGGCATCATATACCCCGCCAAGCCGGTAGTCGGCAACACAACGTACCAGCTAACCGTCACTGCGACCGACGGAGCCGGCAGCGAGCCGCACGCTGACACCGCGCGCGTCGACATCTCCGTGCTCAGCGTCAACAAGCACAGCCCGGTGTTTGTACACCCACCACCGGAGCAACGGCAGCTGGAGATACCTGAGGTGAGCTCGCAACACTTGAAGAATGTTGCGGCATTATTTTAATGATTCCTTTAGTCATAGTGATTTTCAAGAGGCTGTTAGGTACCTCGTAAGCGTAAAACCACACTCACGTGGTAGCAGCTAGCCCAGTCACACGTGTGAATCTTTTTTTCGTAATTTTCCGCATCCATGATGTCTTGGATTTATTGGTGTGCATATTGTGCAGGTTTGGTTGTGAAAAAATTCCACCTGTATAAACCTTTTTATGTGTGTATATATTTTAGCAGAGACATTGCTTTTGCCGTAAAGGCTTTTGAACAAACTAGTCAATAGCAAAAAAGATCAAAATTTTGCATATTTCCAGAACGCAGCGCAAGCGGATTACCTGATCACCACCATTAAAGCTACTGACGAAGACACCGGCGAGAACGGCCGCGTTTCGTACTATTTGAAGGTGGACAACCAGAACGTGGGGGAGACACAGGAGTTCAGCCTCGACCCAGACTCTGGCGAGCTCAGGACTAAAACCTTTTTGGATAGAGAGCACAAGGCCGAATACCAGGTGAGGTTCATTGCATACAGTATCCACTCTGATCTAGCATTTAGTCTTGGCAAAAAGATGGCACCCTGCTTGGATTTCCTATGCTGCCTTCCTAACATCTTTAATAGCTAGTTCAAGAAAATGCTTTACAGATACACTTCTTTTTCAGCCTGTCCCAATGTTAAAGGAAAATTTCTCTCTGTTGGTAGCCATTTTAACCCAGTTCTTCCTGCTACTCGACCGATGTCATCTCTCCATTAGACCCGATTGCCTTCCTACATTAGGTACTTGGTTGTTATGTCAGGACCTTGTGTGCAAAATTACTGAAGTGTATATAAAAAGTGTCATGCATACACTAAATGGATTGAAAAACATTGTTGTATTTTCAGCTGGTAATCGCAGCCGTGGACAATGGTAATCCAGCTCAGTTCGAGAGCCTGCGACTGTTGTCGGTGGTGCTAGCTGATGACGATGACAACGTGCCTCGCTTCCAAATGGACCAGTACCAATTCAGCATCGTGGAAAACCTGCCGCCTGGGGTCATTATTAGTGAGTTAGTTTATATTATTGATTAGTTAGCTGTAATATTATTTGATTTAACATCAGCCAGTAGGTAACTCGTATAGTTATAAAAGGTATGTCCACTAATGGGCTCATATTTTTTCACATGGGTTATGTATCATCTTGGACTTTATATCTCTCTATACAAAGTAGAGAAGAGTGTGTAGAGAGCTGAACATTATAAATATCATATGAAGAGATAGTAAGTCGAAACATTATTCCGACCACCAAGTAGACTACCAAGAATATGTACCACTGCTAGGAAACAACTTACTGGGACTTCAGGGTTCAGTGGTTTGACCATTAGACCACATATAAAATGATACATTTCTGCTCTTTTGTATGTTTACATAATGACGCTGTTGTTACCAGATACCGTAAAAGCTACAGACAAGGACTCCGGAGACAATGGTAAAGTCTACTATCACATCTTGGAAGGGAACCAGGAGGGGGCTTTCATACTCGACAGGACGCAAGGCGTCTTACGAGCCAACATCAGTTTTGACAGGTATAGTTGATCAACTACACTTCTATTGAGCACAAAACCAAATAGATACTAACTAAATCATAGTGAGATATCAAACTAGAAATAAGTTCTTCGTAAAAAAATTTTTTTTTACCTTTAGTTGATGGCTTCGTGCGATTAGCACATTTAGCCAGTGTCAAAGTAATTTTTCTTACAAGTAATACATAAATGAACAATATTTCCTACTTGTATGATGATGATGAATGATAATAGAAATGAAAAGTGAGAAATTATATGCCCCCCCAACCCCGCGAGTATCTCAGTAAATCTTTACTTAGATTAGATTTAAAGGACTTCTTGAAAGAATTTGAAAAGTGACGTTGCACTGTTTTGTTTCATTTGCCAACACTCGTGCACACTCACGAACAGTTAACGGTTAATTATCCACCATTATGTCACATTAATATGCGACATAACACAAATTTTAGAAAATAAAACAAAACCGCAGACATGACTCTTCACTTTCCCGCCAAGAAGTCCTAGAAATAAGTTAATACCAAGGTTTCCTCTTTATAATATTAGTATAGATAAACTTGTTGTGCTAAGTTTCTGCCCAGAATCCAACTCGCCATACCTTTGGTATAAGCGTCCATGAGCTATGGTGGCAGCCAAGTCATTATACTCTTCAGCCAGCTCAGTAACCCAAACGATCGACATCTTCCTAACTCTTCAATAACTTCATAGGGAGAAGCAATCCGAGTACACCCTAACCGTATACGCGAGCAACAACCCAGTGCTGGAGCACGCGGCCGCCATCCTCAACGCCGTGGACAATAGCAGCGACGGCCGCGACCACAGCATCAGCGTCGTCCGGGTGAAGATACTCGACGAAAACGACAACGAGCCCAGGTTCCACCAAAAAGTCTACTATGCTGGTGAGTTTATTTCTCAATTTCTTGTAAGCTCTTGGCTTTCATCTAACCTGAAGTTAGGTGCTGATAAGACCACTGCAAGACTTCCTTGGACGTGCTTTATTTGGTAGGCAGTTGCCGGGGTGAACAGAAAGTCTAATATGCTGGTGAGTATATTTATTAATTTCGTATGGATAAGCCCTTGGCCTTCATCACTCTTAATAACAGGTACTGATAAAACCACGCCCAGACTTCTTAGGGCATGCTTTGTCTGGTGGGCCGTTGCAGGGGTGAACGCTGCGCAGAATGCCTGGCAGTGGTCATGGTTCACCAATGTTTAGAGAAAGTGCAGTGGCTTTTAGTGGGTGATACCACCTCTCTTCCCGAATTCCTTTCGAGGCCTTTGGACCTGGATGTTAAGGCGGGAGCCGGGGGGAGAGCCCCACAACACACTTATGCGACACAATGTGTTTGCCACTAGTTACAAAAAAAAGGGCTGATAAAACCAAAGATGTAGTGTAAGTGTCTATCGTATTTATAGAACAGAACAATACTACTAATATTGACGTAATGGTGACATTTTAGATAAAACGGTAGTAGCTAGCTAGCTAGCCAAGCGGACTTAAATTAAACCCTACTACCAACCAAACCGAGTACAATCATGCCTTGGGAATATATAGTAAATTTCAAGTTCGTAAGCATACTAGTTTGTAAGGTTATCAGTGTTACATATATTTCAAAGAAGGTCATTTAAAGGTACATCGCTTTTATATACCTACTTTTTCTATAAATTTTAGGAATTAAGCACACAGCCCGTATCAACGAGCCGATTCTGTCAGTGGCGGCTGAAGACCCGGACTTTGAAGAGAACGGAACCTTGATCTACATGGTGGCGGCGTCCAACCTTTACAAGTTTGGAGCCTCAGAGTCCAGCGGCAGCGTTGTGCCATCTCCTTTCAACATCAGTCAAGACGGTAGATCATATTCTTTAACATTTAAAGCTATAGTTCTTCCAACTTTTGATAGGTTAGGTTTGCAGAAGACAGAAGAATTTATTTCTCCTAGGAACCACAGAAACTTATAATTATTACCACGTGAATGTAATAAATGCCTTTAATTTTGAACAGTAGTAGAGTCAACATTGAAGTCGACGGCTACATGACATGGTACTAACATGCCGTATCTTAAAGTTTGCTTAAGTATACTTCGACTTTTATTTGAGTTTATAAGAAATATATACTTCACATCATCATCAATACAGCTCACTATTATGTCCCAACTGCTGGCCAGTGCGGATTGGTGATTGTTGATGACTACTAATGCAGCCGCAACCAAAGGCTTGACATGCCTTCCGAAGCACAGTTAGAGATGATAACATTTTGGTCACCAATCCGACGACCGGTCTTTACGTAAGTTGTTTCCTCAGTGTATTTGAGTATATATTGTTTGGTTGTATGCAGGCGTGCTGATGACTGCGCACTACATGTCGGAGTACAACCAGGACCGGTTCGTGCTGGATGTGCTGGCGCAGGAGCGCGCGCCGCCGCACCGGCAGGCGCGCGCGCAGGTCTACGTGAGTTACAGCGCCATTTGCTTTAAATAGTCAGTCCCACGCTAGGATATTTTATAGTTCCAACTTATGATCTTACATAAAACCTGATACGGTCAACATTAAAAAGTAATTTTTATCAGCATCGTTATACGATCCGTCCGATGTAGTAGTCATCAAACTCGATTCGATTACCACTAAAACCTTTTACTGCTGGCTGGCCCTCCAACATAAAATTGCACATGGGATGATCAGATCTTAAACCTCGAGATTGGCCCGATTCGCACCTGTGGCAAGCCAAACGTGCAAGCTACGCCAGCGTTCATGTGGCAAATCCTGAGGCTAACGATGATGAAGCTCAATCAGCGTTTATTTCTATAATTCCTGGCCTTTTAATCTGTAATCTGACATTTGACTCCACTCACGTTTGTCATGATGATGATAATGAAACTTAATCAGCGTTAGATTTTAAAACTCCTCTCTCCCCTAGAGCAAGGAGTTTTAAAGTATAATGTGCTTACAATTAACTCCACCTATTTCCCACAGCTATGGATAATAGACCGGTCGTCGCTCATCCGTATGGTGGTGTCCCGGAGTTGTGCTGCCGAGGTGGGAGGGGTGCAGCAACGGCTCGCCGCGGCTGGGAGGACGCTGCTGGTGCCGGGCCGGCGGCTGCCGCTGGTGCAGGCTGACCGGCGGTATGATGACTGGTAAGTGTGGCTTGTAGTTAGGGGTTTATATAGACGCCGCGCGGCTGAGGTGGGGGGGCATGGCCGCGGCCTGGTAGACGCTGCTGGCTGACGGGGGTGGTACGACAACTGGTGAGATTTCTGCAAGATGGACGGTATGTTCGAGACTGACCGAAGCACTAAATAAGTGGCTGCTCTCTGGTCGGGAAAAAATTAATGGTGTCGTTGACACGAAAGAAGAATTTGTTGATACGGCAGCAGATTTAGATAGGATAATGGTAGCTAGCAGAGGTAGAAGTTTCAGAAGACAAGTCTTAATCAAACCTAATACAAAATGTACCTTCCCTCCCCTGTAATGGATTCAAACCGGAGACCTTTTGGTTTCAAACCGGTACGTTGGCTTAGCCGGTGACCCCACGCCGCGCCGCTGATATCGAGAATAGCTTAATCTTCACATCTAGTTTATGACCTAATAATCTACTCTATTCGTAAGGTGCGAGATCCACCTGCTGGCGGTGGACCCGAGCAGCTACCAAGTGCTGCCGGTGGAGCGCGTGCTGGAGAGCATCGATGCGCGCTTCGACGACCTCAAGGACGTGTACCAGCAGTACGGGGTGGAGACCCTCATAGCGGCTAGCGCCTCCGCCAAAGGTAGCATCACTCATCAGCATTTTAAGTAAAAAGTAAAGTAAATAGCCTATCACTGTCCCACTGCTGGGCAAAGGTCTCATTGAAATCAAGTTACCACTTCATTTAATGGGTATTGGCTTAACCACCACGCTTGCCAAATGATGGTTCAGTTGGCGCAGTTGGTCATCACAAACCCGGGCTCACACACTTTGAAACACAGTTGAATTTGAACCTGGTACCTTCGGCTATCGGACCGAGCGCTATGCCACTCGGCCACCCAGGCATTTTAATGTAATCCATACAAAATCAAACATTTCGGCGGCCGAGAGGCTAGGCAGGGCTCCTGGCTTCAATTCCCAGGTCAGGCAAAGTTTTATTCGAATTTTTCGTTAAACAGCCTGGGATATGATCGGTTATCATTATTTGGCCAGCATGGTGTTTAATCCAATGCTTTTCTATTGTAGCGATGACTTGATTTCAATGATGAAAGCCTTTGCCTAGCAGTGAGACAGTAGGTACGAATGAAGGTTTAGGAAATTTACTTTTACGGTTCATTGAAAAATTACAACTCTTTTTACGAAGTCCACCGTGTATCCAAGTTATCTTACATAAATTATGTTATGGTTACATTTAAATGGCTTGTGTTTAAACGCCTACCAAAAATGTATTAATTCTACTACCCATAAAATTCGAAACGCTTACCAAAACGAATAAATGCTCACAAATTGTGTTTCCTAAAATATTATAAAAAGGATACAATTTATATTTTAATAATAGTGTAAAAATTTGGTGAGCATTTGTCCATTTTGGGAAGCAAAAATAATATTTGTAGTCATTTAATTTATTTGGTACTTAGGCTTAGGGTCTAAATTATTGGAGCGTTTAAATTATACCCCATTTAATAGACTTCCTTAACGAGCTGTACACAACATAAAGTTTTTGTCATGCCAATTTTTTTATTTGGCGCGAAGTCACTGAAGGCTTATGGTATTTCAAACATAATGCGGCCGGAAACTAAGTGGTTCCTCACCTCCTCTTCCTCTGGCTTTCTTCTGGCTATTAATAAGCAACCATAACAGGAGCACTGCCGATCCCGATTATTAGACAAGAGTATTTAATAAGCAAATAGCAGATAACAACATAGAGGTAGACCTAAATAGTCTGACGATTGATTGTTTCTTGTGGTACCAGCACCGGACAGCTTCGACCCCGCGCTGGCGGCGTTGATCGCGCTGCTGATCGTACTGTTCACCGGCATCGTCACCTTCATCGTCGTGTGCGCCTGCCTCAAGCACTGGTAAGACTTTTCAATAGCCTGGTGGTACGATTCTGCTAATACGTATTTCCGCCGCTAAGCAGCAGAACAGATGTATTGTGACTACAGTAAATTACCAGGCATAAAAACTGAAGCATAAAGAGATTATAAAAACTATGAGCTGGAAGCTTACTATTAGGCGGGAAGTATGCTTGCTTTTCCACTTGAATCAGTCTAAAAAAAATAATGATTTTGAGGGTTGTTCATTCACTGAGAACAGCTGTCAGTTCAGCATGTAGGTATAGCTCCTCCTATACATATGTCATCGTTGCTGTTGTAACAATCAATCAGTTCATTCATATAACCCTTAAAAAAATTAACCTACTGCGAGTTTAATAAACCGTTCGACCACATTAACGAAAACCCTTTTACCTTCTGTTTTTTTGTACGATTTAAGTATACCTAGTGTGTAATTAATATTGGGTTGTATTTAATCGATCACCAAACTAACCTAACCTAACCCACAAAAATACTAAGTTAGCACCTAAACTACTATTTAGATGCTAACTTAGCATTTTAGGTGCTAGCCTACTATTTTTTTGTCATCATCATCATCATCAGCTCATTTTATGTCCCCACTGCTGGGGCACGAGCCTTCCCTATGGATGGATAGGGAGAACGGGCCATAAACCACCACGCGGGCCCAGTGCGGATTGGCGGTTGTTAACGACCGCTTATGCAGCCGGGACCAACGGCTTTACGTGCCTTCCGAAGCACGGAGGAGCTCGAGATGATAAATTTTTGGTCACCCATCCGATTACCGGCCTTGGCGAAAGTTGCTTAACCTCAGCACTCGCAGACCGGGCGCGTTAACCACTGCGCCATCGAGCTCCTCATCAAAAAAATCCTCCCATTTTTTTGTGGATCAATTTATTATTTCTCATTAATATTGTGAATAAACAATTTTCATTTCATTTCATATTTCAGTACCTGGATGACCGAGTATTTCTCGGTATTTTTTTTTACGGATAAAACGACGTTTTCTAAAAATGAAACCTAGCTAGATAGATTTATCACCCCCGAAACCCCCTGCATACTAAATTTCATGAAAATCGTTGGAGCCGTTTCCGAGATTCGGATTATTTATATACATATATACAAGAATTGCTCGTTTAAAGGTATTAGATAAACGTAAGATGCTTTTCTGTTCCATTAGGGTGATAGCTCCACCATCAATGCAGTCAAGTAAAGGCGACAGCCTGGCCCGCCGACGCATTCTGGAGGAGCTGAGCACCACCGAGAACCCGCTGTGGCTGGAGACCAAGCTACGGCCCTACGAGGAACAGGAGCTTACCATGAACGTGTTCGGAGACCAGCTCGAACAACCTCAGGAGCCGCCTCAGGTACGTGGTTGTTTTTTTTGCTATCACACAACGTTAGACGCTTGAAGCTTCAAAGGTCTCTTCTCATCTGATGCTAAAGTGACCTGTTCGTGATTTGAAATCAGCTTGAGCAGCCTCAAAAGCCGCAACAGGTACATGGCTGCTTTCTTGCAAAGAATGGGGACACCTTTATGATTAAAGATTGAACAGCAATGCACCCGGAATCCTCAACATCTGGAACTAAATGTCATATCTCTTACTGTTGGATCACTTCAAAGCTACTAACATGTTTATTGTGTTGACAGATAGTAGTAACTTACAAGGTCGACTTAAAACAAGTCTTACCACCGACCTTTTTTAAAGTTTAATAATCATCATTATCATCTCAGCCAAAAGACGTCCACTGCCAGACAAACGCAGTTTATACACAAAAAATATTAGCTAAAAACAAGTGTGGCAGATAATTTCTTACTTTCTGGACCCGACCCCTATCTTCTGCAAATCTGGACCAGTTACTCTAACCATTTAGCTATCGTGTTTCAAAGCCAAAGTCAAAGTCAAAAGTCAAATCGTTTATTCAATAAAGACAGTTAGCAGTTTTTGACGTTAAAACTAAGTATACAATACAAATAATAATAAATTATAATTTAGACAAAGTGTTGAAAAAATTCCACGAGCGTAATTCGAACCCGCACCCCATGACATGGCGGGTCAGGTACACTGCCCACTATGCTATCGTGGCTCAATCCAACTCGCCGAAATTAATCAACACTGAGCCACGATAGCATAGTTGGCAGTGCACCTGACCCAGCATGTCATGGGATGCGTGTTCGAATCCCGCTTGTGGAATTTTTTTAACACTTTGTCTTTTTTCAAATTGTAATTGGTTCGCGAAAATATTTGCGTAAAGTTATATGTAAATCATCATCATCATCATCATCATCAGCTCATTTTATGACCCCACTGCTGGGGACGAGCCTTCCCTATGGATGGATAGGGAGAACGGGCCATAAACCACCACGCGGACCCAGTGCGGTGCGGTGGTTGTTAACGACTGCTAATGCAGCCGGGGCCAACGGCTTTACGTGCCTTCCGAAGCACGGAGGAGCTCGAGAAGATAAATTTTTGGTCACCCATCCGATGACCGGCCTTTGCGAAAGTTGCTTAACCTCAACACTCGCAGACCGGGCGCGTTAACCACTGCGCCATCGAGCTCATCATGTATGTAAATAATCAATTATAATTTAGTTTACTGAATCTATCTGTATCTGTTGTATCGTTATGATTATAAATGATGCAACATTGGTGTTTCTGTTGCAGCCTGACAACACGTACGCGACTATCCAGGGCAGCCGCACCACGGAGCGGTTCGGCGACTACGCGACGCTGGGCGGCGACTCGCCCACGCCCTTGGAGGCAGCGCTGGGCTTCCAGGTTGGTGCAGATTGTCACGAATAAACAAACATATCCCTAATGTTCAAATAATTTTTAACGCAAATTTTGTTGCGAACAAATTATAAAAACACAAATGTTGAAAAAATTTCTACGAGCAGGATTTGAACCTGCACCCTTCTGACATTCCCGGCGTGTGTTGAATAATTTCGGCGGGCTGGTTAGAACCACGATAGCTCAATTGGAAGAGCACCTGACCCGGAATGTCAGAAGGGTGCAGGTTCAAATCCTGCTTGTGGAATTTTTTTCAACATTTGTGTTTTTAACATATCCCTAGAACATCTCAGTGGCAGAGTGGCAAAGCGAGCGTCCCGATAACCAAAGGTCCCGGGTTTAATTATTTCCAGGTCGGGCACAGTGTGTTGCGGATTTTTTGATGCAACACCCCGGGTTTGTGATCAGCAGTCCGAGTTTGGCAAGCGTGATGATTAAGCCAATACCTACCCATGAATTGTAGTGATAATGGAAGCTTTCGCCTAGCAATGGGATAATATTAAGGCTATTCACACATTCTTAGTCAAGCTAAAGTAGACTTCCTTCCGAAGGCGAAGGTAGTCTAGGGAAAATGCTGTCAGCGAATACTCGCAGGAGAGACTCCAGATCTCTTCAGAGGCCTCTGACATTATTTTCCCCTCCCCCCACTAAGTCATGAAAATCTTGACGGGGCAGGGTGAAGGACCTTCCCCCTACTCACTAATAACTAGTACCATGTGATTACATCCCTTCGCTGCAATAGAGATTGCCCGGAACACGACGGCAAGCACCGAGTTTTCGATGCTGAATTAATTTAATTAATCTCTCTTCCCATTTGAAATCGAATGCAACAGTTATAATAAAAAATATTTTCAGGGAAGCACCTTCAAGCCGCCTTCGCCTGACACTCCAGAGCCGCCGCCTCGACCCTCAGCGGGCTTAGGGCAACTATAATAACTAAGAATACATAAAAATACACAAGTCATTCCACTCATAGCACTTATTTTGTCCCTAAAGCTTGTATTATCGAAATAATAATGGCCCGAGATTGTATCCTTGTACCAAATATTGCCTTTTCAAAAGGAAATTGCGGACTGTTTCTCGAATTATAAAAATAACGTGTTTGTTCAAATTGACTGTATTATAATAATATTAGAGTATTTTTAATATTGAGAACCTATGTCTTTAGATACCTAACGAATTAAGACTTATTGAATCTCCAAACTGACTTTTCGAAAACTTCTAAAGTCAGTAAATTTTTATTAATTATAAGTATAAAAAGTTGCATGTTGGCAATGTATTATGCTAGTTTTGAATCATTTACAAAAGCATTCCAATCAAGACTGCCTAAAATACTATTGTTACCAATTATATATAAATGTTTTCTTGTGATACATTGACAACGTCCATAGTAAAGCAAATTTTTATTTTATGTTTTCAGAATTAAGAAATTTAACCTGGATTTCTTAATTTTATATATCTGTTTTATTTATGTGATCTTAGCCAATTTCTAATTAGAAATTACATTAATGATAATAATAAAATATCTGTAAATAATATTTATCTCAAGAAAATATCTTCAACATTATTGTGTGTTATTTTCATATGTATATTTGCATGATAATAATTTGACGATATCTTTAACATTGAGATAAATTATTTACAAGGTTTGTAAGTAGCACTACAAGAATATACTTAATAATTTTGTGTAAATTCGGTTTTAGTGTGATTGTAAGTATTTATAACTTAAAGATTTATGGTAAATGTCAATTAATTTGTATACTATTGCTGCTATTGCCATATTTATAAATTATACAATGTTATTAGTGTACAAATTGTATTTATATTGTATACCTAAGTGTAAATCGATATTTTTGAAATTGTTTAGGGATCAAGCTTAAGACTTGAAATATCTTTTTGATGGACTTTATTCTAGCTACGTAAATAGATGAAAAAATAGTCAGTAACATAGAACTCCTTATGTTTTGTAAATATATTCATGGATTTTATACCTAAAAGTATTATTTAATAAACAAGACAAAAATACAGATATTTTAATACTTTATGTTTTTTTATTTCAATAATATTCAACATTAATAATCACTATAAGAATCTTATTCTTCGGTGCCAAAAGTCTGCGTGTGCATGTACCAAAAATTGTGTTAATAAATTCACTACTTTCAAGCTGTTTTTCACTAGAAAAAGTCTCTTAAGTTTTAGGGGTTACCCTAAGCCATGTTAGGTCACCTAACATTGTCTAGTAGTAACCTAAAACTTAGTGTCATCAGTGACGGGCATTATTCTCTTTTGATACCCCCATAACATCTATTCAACGTCTCCATGACAGACCGCACTGCATCCAAGTACGACGACAAGTTCATCTTTAAGCACTCCTCCAGATTGGCTATTGAGTTCGTCAGCGTGAGGTACAGCTCACCCATCGCTTCCAGCTTCATCATCATCAGTCTCTGCAAGGTACCGTTGTAGCCATCTCTTTCTATCTGCAAACACATAAAAAAATATAATTATTTTGTATTTTATTTAAGAAACAATGCGGTTCACGAATCGAGTTTATTAACAATGAGAGAGAGCTAAAGAGGTTATAAGGTTTTCTTTGGTCACTACTTTTATCTCTTTCTATCTGCAAGCAAATAAGTTATTAAAACTATTTAGAGAATACAATATTTGTTATTTACGAGTAAAGCTGATTTATTATCATAGGGAACTAACGAAGACGGTTTTCTTTGGTCACATAGTCAATCTTATACTTTATACCTGTTTGATTAAACTACTTACTACTCATGGGAAATTGTATATATACCTACATATTGACAAAAACTCAATTGGTTCTTACATAGTCCACCAAACAAGCACCAGCGTTTTTCTCATCGTCTGGATTGTTAATGTTGCATAAGTGTAACAAATATTTATAGCTTTTTCGCCATTTCTTTATCTGCAAAGAAATTAAATTGATAGTTATCTAAATTTCTGTTTACATTAATAATTATAATACCTGTAAAAATCTAATTAAAAAACTGGTTCGAAGGACCAACGAACACATAGGACAAACCATCGTTGTAGACGTCAAACGTCTGCTGTATAGGATTTGAATTGTTTGGGGCACTGATCAGTGCGCCTCGCAGATGAGAGGTTAAGAGGTTTGTTTGAGAACTTTGTATTTGACTTCTTACTTCTCTTTCCACTTGGTCCACAGCTTTTCTCTTCGCCGTGTCATCTATGCCGACAACCTTGAGGCAGCCGCTTTCGTTCTCAAAGTACATGCGCTCCGAACCATCTATTTCTTTTGTGTACACGTCCATGCACATTATCCACTGGAACAATTTATATACTTAGTTTCAATACATTTTGTGAGTTACCGTAAGCATTGCAAAACGAGTAAATAAAATTAATGGTCTGTGTCTTTAATAGATTTTTCGAGACACAATGTCTACGGTACTTTAAGGTACAATATTTTTCTAATCAATACGCCAATGAGAATGAAACTTTTTAGCCACGACTTCGACACACTTTTCATCGGCAAAAAATAGCGTAGATTTTTATTTAAATATTACGGAATGACAACTAGGAAAGAGGTGGTAGGTATGTATTCAATTTTTGCTTAGGATAAAGCAACTGACCCCTATTTCTATATTTCTAACGATTAAAGAAAAAAAATGTCGATTAATAGTGCCACTATCTACGATAAATTACCAGATCTTTAAAATATCCATAGCTAAGAAGGTTTAACTAGAGTTAGGCGTAGGTACTGATTCTAAAAATGTTAAACTTTGAAATTTGTTTATAAAAACACCGTGAGGTTTAAAGCCTCTCAGTTTTAAGGGCTACTAAGGTTACTAGCAATGCTTGGACTTCTAACTGATTGTCAAAAATATGTCACATTCAGATTATATAGATTCTCTTAATGCACTTGAAATTTGAATTATTTGCTATTGCAAAAAGCAGTCAATGTTTAGTTTTCATATCGTTTGCCAGGAGGAATGTGCAGTTTACCTTTTTATCAAGGTTTCTCCTGCGAAAGCTGTGTTCCTTATGCTTGACCATCTGCAACCTGAACTTGGTAGTGACATTGACTCTCTTGATCTGGAATTCCTCGCTCCAAGAGTTGAGAAGTTCTCTATCACTTCTACTTAAGCTGATCGATGAGTTGACGTTCATCGAATATATTTGGAGTAAATTATTTATAGCGTCTGGTGATACCTAAAACAACAATATATTTACACAAAGTGATAATGTAAGAAAATAGCCTTTAACTGTCCCACTGCTGGGCAAAGGCCTCCATCATTGAAATCAATATTGCTGGTTAAAGAATTATTGGGTTCAAAATATAAGTGTAGCTGTATGTTATAAATGAATTGGTCTGTTGGTATAATCTGCGAGTGGAATGGAGAGTAATCTTTCTTCTCTGATAGAGATTCATGGCCATTTGTTGCAGCTCCACGGAGGCGAGTTGATGTCAATTCTTCATCTACCCGCCTTCTTCTTCAATTGGCCAATGCCAATGGAAGAAGAACGAAATGGAAAGGTACGACGACATACTACACTCACAGACTGTCAACATCACGACAAAATCATGGTTAGAATCTTTTATCTACATCTTCGTGACACAAAATATGGAGCCTCTAGAAACTTAGCTTAATACATACCTACGGTGGCGGCCTGCGGTCGCTACATAATTTCTGATCCTCACGTATAGTTAAAGAGTTTGTAAACGCATTCCTAATCACGTGTAGATCTGATAAAGATAAGACACGGCATCCTCCCTCCAACATCTATATAGCTATTATTGTATAAATAGTCTTGTAAGGTTTAGATAAGAAGTTAGTCACAATGTAGTCACTGTAAATATACAACATCACATAGAAGAGAAGCAGTCGTTATTTACCATCGCCATGGACCCTCAATCATCCAACATCCCATACCTCGACCACGGGAACACTGGTGACCCCGCTCAAGCAACAAGCACGCACCACGGGTTATTTCACTAATCCCCATCGACAATCCCCATCAATACGGGAACACCTAGCTGGAGCAACGCACACGTAGCGTAGGCCCTCTCACGGCTACGGATACTCAATACTCAATACTTTATTGCATTCCATAATGTTTACACAATAAGATGGTAGATTTTTCGGTCTGTCGGGCACAGCACAGCTTAGTAGGAGAAAGGAAGAGAGCTCATTATTATTTATACTGTTATATTGTAATAGTAAACCTATGTATTTTTATGTCATTTGCCCAGCGGTACATAGAATATTTACTTACTTTACTGACATTATTAATTATAATATAATAGGTATCTGTTAAAAAAATATAATAAATTTATATTATTTTATAGTTGATGATTTATCATTAAAATATTCTTTTAAGTTATAATAGCTTTTGTTTAGCAAAAAAATTCTTAATTTGTTAATAAAATTCCTCAACGTGTCTTCATTTATAATATGTTCAGGTAACTTATTATTAGTACTTTTATTGACATAACCAAGGGACCGGAAGAGTGCATTGTTATACGGGAAATAGGAAGATTTAACCTGTTTTCATTCCGTTTTCATAACGCAAGACTGAATCTCGGACCATCTCGAAGTCCGAGTCCGAATTTCATGTCCGTGGGAGATTGTCCACGTGTGCGTACTAGAGTGCGTTTGCATAAAGCTTAGCTTCTACAGTCTCCTTATGTTGTGTTTGTGGCCAGAATGCAGTGATACTGTCCTGCATTATTTGTTGTCGCATTAGCAGCTGCACTTGACGAGTTAAAAATAAAGAGTTAATATTAATAAAAATTTCTTACCTCACAATAAGCATTCCGCGAGAGTGCAGTCAACAAAAAGGATATTTTAACAATATCGAACTTCATGTTACAACAATCCTGACGTATACACTAGTCTAAACGCATACATGCACTGAAGATAACTAGTTTCAAGATCAAATAGGAAATTAATACTGCAGATAGGAAACTTTTGATAACCTAAAGACATCATTACCTATTTATTGAAGAAAACAGAAAATGCATATCACAGCCAATTTAAAATTAACCTTATTAGTTAGCAGTATGATTGTATTTATGGTCAAAATGTAATAATTGATGCAATGCGCTATTTCTAAAATCAAAGATTTTTCTGGAATTCATTTAGGAGCTGTATTTGTCCGGAAAATTGTATATATATTTTACGTGTCAATAGGAAGTTGTTATTTGATCTACCTACTATGATTTTAATGGTAAAATAAAAATTTCTGAAGAAAAGTAAAATCATTTTTCGGATATTTTTTTAACCGGATGTTTTCTGGTTTAATTTTCAGGTTGATCGTTAACACCTATCTGGGTGCCAAGTGCGTGTTTCATTCGCCATTCGATCACGTTAACGAAAACGAAAATTTGTTTGGCAAAATGTTAACTTCTCTCGTATGTCACCAGGAGGCGCTGCTTCAATGCCATACTAATTTTCGTTTTCGTAAACGTAATCGAACGAATACGGATAGTAAACAAAACTCACACTTGGCACCCTGTAGAGCTGGACCTCAAAATAGTGTCGGCAGTCTGTTTTTGGCAAATATTATGAGAATATTATTAAGTATCAGAAAACGTAGCGTAGGACGCCCTCAGTCAATGTGGAGCAACGATCTTCGCAAGGTGACTGGCAAGAGCTGGATGAGAGTAGCCACGGATCGTGCAGAGGCCTATGAACAGCAGTGGACTAATATAGGCTGTGATGATGATGATGATGGAAATATTATCAAAATCTGTCCCCTGACTATGAGCTCTTATAGCAGTATTATTGCAGTTGTGGAAAAGAGACGCGAGTATATTCGCCGCTACACGCTCCTCGTTTTCACAACTGCAATAATACTGCTATAAGAGCTCGTGGTTACCCCCCAACACACGATTAGGAACTTTTTAAAATAGAGTGGTGGTTATAAAACAATTTTGTGGCCTTGATGCCTAGCAGGCTACCGACAGACTATAGAGTCTTTATTGATTTAGCAGTCGTGTAGCGCGATTCTATATTAACAGTGTGACCACTGCAACACGCTGAAGCCTCGGAAGCTATACGCGCCGCACGCAGCCGACAGCGCCCAGGCACAAATAAGGTGAGTTCATAAGGAAAGTTTCATACATCATCAGCTCATTTTAGGTCCCCAATGTTGGGGAATGAGCCTTCCCTATAGATGGATAAGGAGAACGGGCCATAAATCACCACGCGTATCCAGTGCGGATTGGTGGTTGTTAACGAATGCTAATGCAGCCGCGATCAACAGATTTACGTGCTTTCCGAAGCACGGAGGAGCTCGAGATGATAAACTTTTGGTCACCCATCCGATGACCGGCATTTGCGAAAGCTGCTTAACCTCAGCACTCGCAGACCGGGCGCGTTAACACAGTGCTATCGAGCCCATACATAAATACATGACGCGCGAGCAACGTAGACTCTCACGGTCACAAACTCGCAACAGCTCGCCACAGTCTGCTGAAGGTAAACTTAATACATACAAAGCTCAAGAGACGCACACATAGACAACTTCTCATGGACACGGAATCTCGCAACAGTCCTCGGATTCGGATCTCGCAACAGAGATTCCGTGTCAGCGAGAGTTTCTATTTGTATTTTTATTTTTATTTTATTGTAAGATGAGCTTTTTCTTGGCCTCACTCTAATCCCTAGGGCTAAGAAGAGGCCGACGATGGAACGAGCTTGCCCAGAAATAGCCTATTCACTCGGGCTTTAAAAACTTTAGGGTTATATGCACTCGGGAACACAGACGCCGGTAAGGGAATTCCACTCTTTGGCTGTACGCATTATAAATGTAGAAGCAAAACGCTTGGTGCGCAAAAGTGGAATGTCAACTAGGTAAGAGTTACCACTCCAGGGTAACCGGGAATCCAGACGTACGGCTGGCGGCAGCCATTCCCGATGGTAAAATGGGGAAGGTGGAATGAGCTCATGCAGCTCAACGGCACACTCTCCGAAGTATAGCCTGTAAAAGACCGACAAGCAGGCAACTGTGCAGCGGTGAGTGAAACTGAGAAGCTTGGCTTTTACAAGCTTATCTCACCTATAACTTTCCTGGCTCTGCTTTAGCTACTTATGAAGCTTACCTTCTGCGATCTCTCTTTGTGCAAAGCCTTTAAGATCTCGTCATTAGGTATAGTGAAAAAAAAACATTAAAATGTTAAATATTTTATTTAAAAATATATTTATAATATTAACAACAACTTCAATATGTTTTAATTCGCACTGTTACAAAATGTTATCGCTAAATAACATATTTCACTAATAATTAGGTACTTACATCATAATTAATAAGAATTTTTAAATCTCGACCTAGCTTATTCTTACGTTTTAGTAAATTAAATAAAAAAATACCATTTCACTATTTTTCAAACATAATTTTATAATACTAGTTTTTTTTTTACAAATAAACTAGGTCAATACTATCACAGTGATTCTAAGTACTGCATCTAAATTAATTTTGGTAACACGTTGTACACTGGGACATAAATTATAATGACTTAAACTTACTTATAATATATTGTACACATGAAATAAATAAATAAAAATCCAATTCAGACACTCATTCAAATCACAAACTTCAATAACCAATTTTCAACAACCATCTAAGGAAATATCATAATTATTAAATGACGTCAAAAAACTTAAAGATATTTTACAAATAACAGGTGTACCTTTTTTGAACTATAGTGATATTCTTCTTTTGTATATTTAATTCATAATGGGGAATCGTATAGCTTACATGAACCCTGGACCTTTGTGTCTGAAACCGGAGCGAATGGGGTCTAACCACAAGACAATCTGTTGTCTTGTGGTTAGACCCTATGCGCTCCGGTTCCGCTCAGCTTCTGAGCTGTTACAGTTTAAAAAAAAGCATAGCGAAACCAATAACGTTAATAATTTATGTATTTTTTCGTAATACAATTCCATGACACGTCCTTAAACGTATTAAATATTATAAACACTAAAATTTTAATAACAAAAATAAACCAAACTTAATTTGGGAACTTTTTACGAAAATTAGTATGGCACTGTTTTACAACGTTTTTTATTTACCTACTATAATTTAACATCTTAATTTTTTATATTTTAATTCGGCCCAAATATACCTCAAAATCATTAGACATAAAATAATCTTTGAAATTGTAAGTGAAAACACATTCAATGTACAGTGATATTTAATAGTCTCTATCAGTAAATAAGAAATTTAAAAAAACACTGAATTATTGTCTTTTTGACTAAAATATTTTTCTTGATAACAACATGTCCATCAAAGCGATCTTTAACACATACATTTTTTTTCTTTTGATGCATATAAGTACCTACATCGCAGTTACGTTTTGTAGGGCAAAATTTTCAATTGTAGTGAGCAGTCCGGTTACAAAAACTTAATTCCATGAAACGTCTCGGGCCTGAAAAGGTATGCCTAAACTAAGAGGTTTGCGTTATGTTACTCCGTTAAAGCCTATTTAATATCCTCATACAACAAAAAGTTTTCCAAAAAGCGACAACGGTGTGATTACACCATTAGTTGATTTACCTATTTTTTTTTTATCTATCCATCTGGCTCTCATTGGGCTAGTTTGCATTAGGTGCTGATGAGTACAAGCTTCATCATTCGATCACGGTTACGAAAATAAAATTTACTTTACACAAATGTACTGCAAAAATTTAACTCTCTTCTCTTATTTAAAATGCTATATTAACAGTTCGCCTGTTTACAATGTTGGTCATTTACAAGCTATATAACATATCTTTGAACTGCCACTTTCGCCAGAAACCCTCTGGCAGTGTTTCGATCACAAGTTTCTCACAAAGGGGGCCTTTAAAAGTCCGGTGACGCTGAGAGGGCCACCGGAGGCCATCAAACAAACACGCTACAAAAAAAAAGAAAAAAAAATGGGCAACACATTAATGTCATTCAAATACTCATCTTCGTTACCGTAATCGAATGTAGAATAGATCTAGCGTTAGGCACTCGCGCACGCTATAAACTTGTCCGTAATCTCCTTGGCCTTATTGCTGGCCTGCTTGCGGAGATGGTTGAGGTGGCGGTGCGCATGCGTCACCAGGTCCCGGTACGAGCGCCGGGAGTGCTGGATGTCGTCTCTCACTCGGTGGATCTCGTCGGCGGCGTGGCGCCGCCAGCGGCGGATCCGCGGTGTCGTCTGCACAAAACGCCGTTCGTGGTTAAGAGTCTTTATTATACGTTTCGAGATTCCATACAAATAATAAAGTTAAATTATTTTTCAAACTTCTATGATTTTATTTATAGAAGAAATCACATGAGTCGAAGCCCGAAACATTTGGAGAACAGTACTTACTTCGCAAGATATTCCACAACTGGCTATCACTCTGTCGCATTTTTTTATGTAGTCTTCACTCTGAAAGCAAATTAGCCATATTAAGAGTTTGACTTTATTAACAAAAATAAAATAATTTTACTGTCTTTATAGATAACATATTTCTTTCTCTGTTTTTACTCCACTCTACGTGGAAATGGAGTCAAGACGCGAAGACAACGGGTGCAGCTGTCAAAGTGTCTCTTCACGCCTCGTTTGAAGGACCCCTTATCATTGGAAGGGGAGAAAACGCTGGTAGACTATTCCATCTTTTGGAGGTGCATGCGGAGGAGCTCAGAGGCGCAGTGGTAAGTGATCAGTCTGCGATTGCTGAAGTTAGATACTTTCGCAATAGCTGATCATCGGATGGGTACCAAAATACCAAGAATATATCATCTCAAGCAGCTCTCCGTGCTTCGGAAGACACGTACATCCGTTGGTCCCGGCTGCATTAGCAGTCGTTAACAACCGCCAATCCACACTGGGTTCGCGTTGGTGCTTCATGGCCCGTTCTCCCTGTGATGTTATGTAGGAAAGCAGTGGAGACATAAAAATGAGCTGATGATGATGATGATGATGATGATGATGATGATGATGATGGTGATGATGGTGGTAGTTACCTTGTTGAGGTGCATCCGGAAGACCACCATGTGACCCAACAGGAACTTGTGGTGGTTGACGCCGCTGAAGCTGGCCGCCAGCTTTGCGTCGTTCTCCACCTTGAAGAGTTTCTTCTCCAGCTCACTTCTACACGACAGCGGCTGAAAGTAACAAAAAATAAAGTTTTATTTTCAATAACAACAATTTTAAAAAATGTTGATGACATTGTTGTCGACATTGAATATTCCATTGGCTCATAAAGTAAAAGTAGATAGTGTTGATAAATTTCAGCGAGTTGGATTGAAATACAATATTATAGTTGGCAGTGCACCTGACCCGGCATGTCATGGGGTGCGGGTTCGAATCCCGCTTGTGGAATTTTTTCAACACTTTGTCTTTTTTCAAATAAAAAAAAATCCTTTATGCCCGAAGGCACTACTGTATGTAAATAAATAGTTATTAAAGTGGTAATTACAATCATCTTTGTTGTGCAAGAAATTTTCAAATAAGATTTTGTTACAATCAATCACAATTTAGAAGTGATCCAAATTGTAATTTGTTCGAAACAAAATTTGCGTAGGTACCTAACAAATTTCCACGAGCGGGATCTGCTCCGCCCCCAGATGCACTACCAACTATGCTATCGTAGCTCAGTCCAACCCGCCGAGATTTATCAACACTATCTAATCTTACCTTGTAAGTCAAAGGAGCCTTTCAATGTCAACAACTATGTCAGAGGGTGCCAGTTTGAATCCCTCTCGCGGGAATTTTTTCAACACTTTTCCAAATCAGATTCATCATCATCATCATCATTATCATCATCATCATCATCATCATCATCATCATCATCATCAGCTTATACTAGTCCACTGCTGGACATAGGCCTCTCCAAGTGCACGCAACCGAGCACGATCTGCGGATACTCTCATCCAGCTCTTGCCAGCTACCTTGCGAAGATCGTCGCTCCACCTAGCAGAGGATGAGGAGACGGAGACAAGGCAGGCCAAAGCGGAGATTGGGCGACAATTTGAGTACTTTTTTGCCGGAGTGGTATGAAGTGGCCGATGATAGAGAAGAGTGGAGCCGCAGAGGGGAGGCCCTTGTCCAGCAGTGGGACACAAAATAAGGTAATAAAAAAAAATAAAAAAAAATCTCATCATCGTCCAGTCCAAATGAGGTCCAAGAGAAAATAGGAAAGGAAATAGGCCCAAAGCTGTGCAAAGAGCCCTTTTATGATATAGACAAGGAATAAGTCGAGATTTACGGCAATTCCGATGGAGTCATAGAATACAGGTGACCGCCGGTAATTTAAAAATATAATTAAAATAAGACAAAAGGATATGACAACGGTATAACCTCAAACCACAGAGATGGTCGACTAAACCACAGAAGCAGTACATCAACAATAGCCTAGCGTACTTAAAACAATACTTATACGAAACGTTTACAGTTAATTTACCGTTCAACGGATCACCCTGTTTCATGGCCCCACAGCTGTTGCCGCCACTGTTACAACTGTCACACTACACACTGTCAAGGTTTATACTTGAACCGACGACAGACGCGTATCACAAAATAAGGAGGATCCAGAAAGGGCTTATTTCCATGCGCTCCAAATCTATTGTTCTCCAAAATTCAACTTCTATACATTCATTTCCAAGAGCTCCAATGATTTTCATATTAAAATAATAAATAAAACCACATTTACCAATTTCATTCCTTACAGCTCCAAAACTTTCTCTAGGTACTTTGATATTTGGGTCCCAGCAGCTCCAAGAAAAAGTCAATACTACAACCAGGGGGTCGACCGCCTAACTCTCTCGCTTTCGATCGCTTTGAAAGCGAGGCGAGGAGGAGGCGTCATCTTGTCATTTCGAAAGCAATATGAAAGCAATATCGAAAGCTATAGGCTATAGCTTTCGATATTATTCGATATTATATTTCGATATTATAATAGAAAGCGAGGCGAGGGCCTCGCCTTCAAGGCGATCGAAGGCGAGAGTGTTACGCGGTTGGGGGGCAGAAAGTATCTTAACAGTGTAGTCCGTCTGAGTGTGGTCCGAGAAAAGCCCGAATGTCGCATCTAGAGGCACTGGGTGCATTATACACGCTGATGTGGCCGGTGGACCAGAGGGCGCAGGGTGGGTTTTTCCTTAAGTAAAAATGTTACTATTTGAAAAAGACAAAGTGTTGAAAAAATTCCACGAGCGGGATTCGAACCCGCACCCCTTGACATGCCGGTTCAGGTGCACTACCAACTATGCTATCGTGGTTCAATCGAACTCGCCGAAATTAATCAACACTATCTACTTTTACTTTTTAAGCCAAATGTCGACAACTACGTCATCAACATCCGATCTTCATCATCAGCTCATTGTATGTCCCCACTGCTGGGGCATGAGCCTTCCCTATGGATGGATAGGGAGAACTGGCCATAAACCACCACGCGGGCCCAGTGCGGGTTGGTGGTTGTTAACGACTGCTAAAGCAGCCGGGACCAACGGCTTTACGTGCCTTCCGAAGCACGGAGGAGCTCGTGATGATACGTTTTTGGTCACCCATCCGATGACCGGCCTTTGCTAAAGTTGCTTAACCTCAGTACTCGCAGACCGGGCGCGTTAACCACTGCGCCATCGAGCTCCTCATCCGATCTTAGTATGGTAAAAATTTTACCACAATGCACTAACATAGTTCATAAGTTATACTAACCCTATGTATATGGATGCAAATCTGAATTATTATTATTTTTATTTAACACTTGGTACCGCGCTCGGGCAACTCACACATAGACTCCTCGCACGGATACGGATCTCGGAACAGCTCGGACCAGTCCGAGCGCAGCTGATTCGTGAGATATCGTGCCTACGAATGCGTTGCTCAAGCGTGTACGAAGCTCGCTTTCTGCAGTCACTTTACTTTGTGCGCGTGTCGTTAATAAATTTATATATTGATGCATACGCCAACGAATATGTTAGTATTGAATGGCTCGTAAACACAGCTAATCTATATGTTTTAGCTTCCAAAGTTATTAGACTTGTTCGCCTGGAAACCGAATTGAACAGTAAATTAAACGGTGATGCAATCAACGAATTCGGTAATGAGACTGCGTCAGATGATGTACAATATTTAGCAAAATTGAAATTAAAGTAACTGATTTGAAAATGCTGATTGGTGGAATCACAAACCCCGGGCTATGCAATCGAAAACTCCAAAACACATTTTGCCCGATCGACTTGTTTTTTTTAAATACTTTACGATGTTAAGTGATGATAAAGCCATTGGTAGAAGCGTACTTAACCCGGAAACCTCAGCTACTGAGGCACTGGCTATCTTATCTCTAGTTGTTGGAACACAACAATGCTACAAACAATGATGTTATGGCGATATATTTAGATAAGATGGTGGTAGCTAGCCAGGTGGACTTACGAGCCCTACCGCCAACCAAACCGAGTACACAAACATGTACCCTCCGCTGGGAATCGAACCCAGCACCTCTGGGTTTGAGACCGGTGGTCTTAGCCATCAGATTACAGAGGAAGGAAGGAATGGAACAAGGTCCTTTGGTTACCACACCAAACTTTAAGCACTCGATTACCGAGGCGGCTTTTGCCATCTGTGCCTCCCCGGGCGCGGTGATACTCGGCACTGGTAAGTACAAGAGGTAGGGTTTTTTATTATTTTTCGGGTAAGCACAGTGCCTTAATCTCACCTGATGTTATGCGATGATAAGGCCAATGATGGAAGCGCTCTTTAAATGTATAATAAAAGAGTGGGCTTATTTTTTGCTTAACCTTATTTTTGCTTACTTTATCAGCACTGGTCCTTACAGCCACAATTAATAGCACATTCCAGCATGTATCCATGCATTGCTTAGGAACCGGTCCTGATGCATGGAAATTATATTCCTGTGGCATATCAAACCTTCGTGCAATGAGCGGAAGTCCCGTTACTTCGATAAGTACCATTGAATTCCTAGGCGTATATTTTGCATTTGAATCGTATCAAAGTTTATTTATTTATTTATTTATTTATTTTAGTTTTATTTATTTATTAAGTTAAAGTTGGTTAGAGTCATAATTTTTGTTATTCAAAGTCTCTTTTGCTGAGATGAAGGCGTCGAAATATACTGGGGTTTTTGCTTTAATTGCCAGTCCAGTTTCCAGGACTGGGAATTGGAGCAGGGACCTCCAAGATTAAGACCAGTAGACCATAGCAGCTATTTGGATGATACACATCGCTGAAATATAAAGATGAAAATACGCAACTATAATACAACTGCACTAATTTCAGCAGATCACTTTAAAAATAAACAGGTTTGAAGTTTAAATTTGATGAGCGTAAATAAACTAATCATATTATGTAACAGAAGCTGTAAAAGACGAGTACCTACCTACTGCAAGTGGCCTTGCATTCTTCCGAACTCATGCAGTTAAAAGTGGAAGTTTCTGTGATCCCACACGTCTCTAGTTTTCAGTTTTACTACTGCAATACTTTTAGTGTTTTAAACATTGGGAGGTCGTTTGGAGCAGACTTAGCAGCTAATAAAAAACAACTAGTACACTAGCTACAGAAAGATAAAGTGGAAATTGAAAACGTATTTCTTTGGAAAATATTTGAAGTATTTTATTATATTTACAGAAATGAGTCAATGGTTTGAATTTACAAAAATTAAATCAATGTGAAGTCATCTATGAAAACAAACCAGTCGAGTCGAGTGTGAGTTTAATTCAAATACAAAAGATTCCGTGGAATATTTAATCATACTCAATATTCATACCTACCAGATGGCAGCCATAGCAATAGAAGATGTACAAAGCATGTGTACTAGGACTAAACTGAAGCCTTCTACTTGTAGCTCAGTTAAAACTGAGTAATATATTGTACAATACTTGACATAGGAAGAAACAACGAGGGGTTAATCTATATACTACATATAATGACTTGTCCTGACTGACTATTCATATGAGTGACGTAACCAGCCACTTTGCCACAAAGGATTTTTCAGAAATCATACCCTAAGGGGGTCGAATAGTATTATAAGAATATATTTAAAAAATTGGATTCGTAATCACAAATAATAGGCTATGAAAAATTTTGAATGCAATTTTTTTGAAGTTTTAAAATTGATGACAATATGGTTCCTCAGAACAAATAATATGCACTCGTAGATATGTATAGAAGAAGCCATGCCTTCCTAATGCCTTAAGCCGTTCCTATTTATAATAACTTTGAGTCATTCCCCGATAACGTTGGACAAAACGTGAATGTCATTCATTACCAAGACAATATCGTTGTTGATTATCAGTTAGTTCCTTGACTCCCGGCCATCAGGAAATGAACTAATCGGTGACATCAAACGGTATTTCCTATCAGTATTTAATTAGCGATGGATTGTTGACATCCAATGAAATTTTATTAATTTGTTGTAGCAAGAACTTAGGTAGTTCTTAGTACTAAGTTGTTTTTTGATCTAATCCAGGTCCGCAATTACAGAGTAATATTTTGATTTTACAGGCAGAGTACAAGCTGGACAAGTTAATGTGTATAGCATATTAATATTAATAATTAATAGACATATAAAATTAAGTGAAAAAGGTACTTACTATCAGCAAAACAGAAAATAAAAAATTACAATTTGTGCGTGTTTTACACACTGCATCATGATCGGGCAGTCGACCCGAAATAATAATTTCAAAACCTGGATGCGATCAGCTCAAAACTGAAGGAAATGATTCTGCTAAGGTTTTGTCAAAAAAGAGCATACGGTATGATACTTTCTTTTTAAAAGCGTCACGACTCGTATTATATGAATCGTATTATTTAATAAGTATCATTATCATCATCATCAGTTCATTTATGTCCCCACTGCTGGGGCACGAGCCTTCCCTATGGATGGATAGGGAGAACGGGCCATGAACCACCACGCGGGCCCAGTGCGGATTGGTGGTTGTTGACGACTGCTAATGCAGCCGGGACCAACGGCTTAACGTGTTTTCCGAAGCACGGAGAAGCTCGAGATGATAAATTTTTGGTCACCCATCCGATGACCGGCCTTTGCGAAAGTTGCTTAACCTCAGCACTCGCAGACCGGGCGCGTTAACCACTGCGCCATCGAGCTCCTCCTAATAAGTATAAACCAAGTCAAATGTAGACTATAAAATGCTCGCCTTTCTATATCGTGTTCAATTTGTAAGGCTGTATGCCCCTTGGGTCATATCACTTATACTGTCGTGGGGTCCCTTTACGGTTCACCAACAGTCTTAGACTGGTTCAAGGAATGCTGGCGTGAATGCAGCCTGCATGCACACTGGTACCTAACCGCCAATTACTGGATCATTTTCATCAACCGACATTGCTTAGTGGAAGTTCTAATTTGTAGTTATAAAACATCAAGTGTCCGCTTAGTCGTTCAAACTAAAGAGTTTGTAAATTACCTCGTTTGTTACTTGAAGACGGTACTTCAATGACATACAGATTCTCGTTTTCGTTAACATCATCGAATGCTACGTTTTTGAAAATCTTTTTTTAGGCCATTTTATATACTAAAGATCGCTCTAAAGAGGAGCTCGATGGCGCAGTGGTTAACGCGCCCGGTCTGCGAGTGCTGAGGTTAAGCAAATTTCGCAAAGGCCGGTCAACGGATGGGTGACCAAAAATATATCATCTCGAGCTCCTCCGTGCTTCGGAAGGCACGTTAAGCCGTTGGTCCAGGCTGCATTAGCAGTCGTTAACAACCACCAATCCGCACTATGCCCGCGTGGTGGTTTATGGCCCGTTCTCCCTTTCCATCCACAGGGAAGGCTCGTGCCCTAGCAGTGGCAATAAATGAGCTGATGATGATGATGATATTCTAAAGAGTTTGTATTTTTATTTCAAACCATGCAGGCGGGTCCGACCGCGATCGAAAGAATTTTTGAGTGAACGTTATACTTTTTAGGAACCATTCTACCAATGTTGTTCGCTGCTAGTATAAGTAAGTAGATAAATAGATCGTCTAAGTAAATGTTGTCCGGATAAAAATATATTTTGCAAATTGGTTAAACCCAATTGCTTTTGGCTTTGACACCAATGTCGATACGGGAATCAATAAAACTATTTTCCCAACATCGATATTGTACACAAATATATCTGGAGCGGTGACACGTATGGAGTCACTATGGAATCGATGTCACTGGCGCGTGGGTGTAACGTGACGTAATGGACGGACTGGCGGTGACCTTGATTGAGCTGCAGTCAAGGCTGCCCGCGTTGGGGCAGATCCCGGGGGGTAACCATAAGTTCAGATAAACTAGGAGATTTCAAGAATTTAAACGGGGATTAACGGAAACTATTTAGCAAAAGGTATTATAAATTTTCGAATTGTATTTGTTTGTAACAATATTTGCGTAAAATTATATGTAAATAATCATAAATATAGCTTGCCTAATTCTTAACTGATCTTTAATTATTTGTAAAAATATTAAGATCGGATGTTGATGACGTAGTTGTCGACATTGAATATCCTTTGGTTTATAAAGTAAAAATGGATACTGTTGATTAATTTCGGCGAGTTGGATTGAGCCACGATAGCATAGTTGGCAGTGCACCTGACCCGGCATGTCATGGGGTGCGGATTCGAATCACGCTCGTAGAAATTTTTCAACTATCTTTTTTCAAATAAATGAAATCACGTAGCTTAAAAACATTGACCTACTTTTTATTTGACCTAAGCATGAATTTCTGTATCTTAAACAGTTAATAATAAACACTGGGTTGACGGAACACAATAGTGACGACATAGTTCACCATTCCCTTACAATTTTTAATAAAAAAATTGTTTAGACAGTTGCTAAAAAGTTTCTCTATTGACTACTACCCAATTCTTTCATAACTACGGAACGCGAAAGTTCAAAAGTGTATTTAGAAGCTTTAACATCAGAGTAACTATAGTAATGGGAACGTGTCGGTTGAATTAAGTAAAAAATGGCATGGTAATAATGGCGATGGCCTGTCGACAGTTTTTTTTTACTTATTTTTTTTTATCGAAAATACAACTTTACGGATATATTTAGACAACTTTACGCCTTTAAACCTAAATGGTTTGTCAAGGCGTTGCACATTCGGTTCAGACGCAAACATTATCTTATCCTGTATAAAACAATAATAAAAGTGAAGATATTTATTAAAAATAGCGAATTACTAATCGCGCCGGCGGCCGCACGTAAGCAAAAATATGCCGAATACCTATAGTTGTGAGAGTATCATCTCATCTGATCTATTAAGATCACAGGCTGCAGTCAATGCAGCCTGCGTTGAGACAGATCCCGGCGGGTGATCAAAGCTTCGAATAAAATTTGTTGGTTTTAACATTCGAAGTGTCTTTTCAAGTTTACGCGAACATTACACGTCGAAATGAAACAACTTCTATAAATGGATCTGCTCGCGTTCTCCGTGCTTGGAAGGCACGTAAAGCCGTTGTTGGTCCCGGCTGCATAAGCAGTCGTTCTCACTACCCATCCATAAGGAATGCTCGTACCCAGGCAGTGGTGTCATAAAATGAGCTGATGATGATTAACGGGGCTAATTATCACCATGTGGTAATAATTCCGTTGATAGTTAATGTGTAATCTTTATGACCAGGACAGTTTAAAATGATTTCAACTACTACAGTAGATAATACAAGATTGAAAAACATAACAAACTTAAAATTTGTCATATACATAACAAACTTAAAATTTGTCATATACATAATAATAAGTCAGATTATTATATTTGGGTTTCTAGTATAATTTTATCTTGTACTACATTAACTACATACTACTACGTTGTTAATGCAAAAATTCAAATAATAAATAACCATATTTTTATTTTTTAATCAATGCTCGCTCACGTTTCAATGAGTCCAATATTAAAGTATAATGTGTTGTCACTGTGACGAATGACGTATGCGGTCTGGCATTCAATCAATGTCTTCGACGCGTGCCAGCCCTGCCGCTGCACTGTCGGTCGTCTATGCTTATATTATATCTATTGGGTATAATATACATATACAACTGACCCGCTCGCGACTTCGTCCGCTTGAGTGGACTCCAATTATTGTTTTGTGTACGTAAACCAACCTTTAAAAGACGTTCTATCTATTAGAGAAAGCCGCATCAAAATCCGTCCAGTGGTTCCTGAGAATAACCCGGCCTAACAGACAAACAGACGTATTCCGGGGACGTTCTTTTACACTATTATGTAGATATACAATCTGGGTGCCTAGAGCGAGTTTTATATGTCACTTGATCTCGTTAATGAAAACGAGTAGGTACTTATGGGTATAGCAAAATTTTAACTCTCCTCATTAGTCACCCAGAGTGCCTACAGCGAGTTTTATTTGGCATACCATCACGTTAACGAAAACGAGAGTTTGCATGACATAATGGCAAAATTGGGCATTTAATTTCAGCCGACATAGGCAGCATTACTGCAGTTTGAGCACGCTCTGCTCTCCACGGCGTGCACTCTGATTGAGTAACGGCAACGTCGCCTCCCATCCACAGGATCCCCTCCAAGGCTCTATTCTATAGCCTTATAAAAATATAGGCATCAAGAGATGTTTAGTCAGTAGGAGTCTGACACTGTCTAACTTGACCGCTAGTTTTAGCAGGTGGGTGCCATCTGCAGGGTCAAAAAAAAGGCATTTTTTTTGATTGAGATTAAAGAAATAATACTGGTGTCGATATTCTTAGATTTTATAAGAATATAATAGTTACATCGTGTTTAGAGATTTTCCGAATACCGGATAATTAGAAATCGAAACAATAGTTTAGTTAGAAGCCGCAGAAATAGCTGAATCAAAACAAATTAGAATGAGCATGCAACAACATTCCCTAATACTATCGTTTGTACGTAATGTGTTATGTAAATAGGTCTCCTTGAGCTGTGTGGAACTTGAAATTAGTGAGAGCAATAAGCATAATATTCCCTATTAGAGATATTTAGTACATGTAAAGCATTCATATCGTATTCCCGCGAAAATAGATTTGTCATAGCTTTGTAATCTAAATAAAACATTTTTGGCGGATCTACTCGCGTTTATTTTACACATTAATTTAGATTATTTGACCACGGACCCAGCAAAGGGTTCAAAACGTCGGTATACACCTACCTACGCAAAAGTTGTTTTATTTTATTTAGTGTTCGCGTAAACTTTAGAAATAATTAACCTTATTTAAATATCATGTAAATCATTTTGACGACTGGTAACATAAAATTATTTTCTAGAAACATAGGATAGAAACGAATGCTTTTTTTGTTGGTGTAATTATTTACCTATCCCAGTTTAGACGGCATGATAATACTGACTCGGATTTAGCAATATTCACTCTTTAATCGACTTTCATATACTCTTTTATGTCTCTTTTTATAAAACATATTTTTCTTCATCCTTTCTCGTCTTTGTCAGTCGATTAGAGTTTCGCAATTTCAATGCTTAACGTCTCTACACGTACACGTCTATTGGAATGCCAAGCCTGTATTCATAGTAATACATAAGATGCACTCATACTCGTGCGCCGGCACGCGGGTAGATAGCAAAGCTTTGCTATTAGCCCTATCGCGATCGTGCAGTTCGATGTTCGGAATGGCCTACTTTTGGTGCGTTACTGCTGTAGAAAGCTCGGGTTGTGGATTGTATGTTTCAGTTGTTGTGTGTCTTGAATAATACCGCTAGTAAATAAGATCGAAGTAGTTTATTTCGAATTGGCGATAAGTAACGTTTGGTTGGTGGTAGAGCTTGATTTAATTCCGCTTGGCGAGCCACCATCTTACTTGTTTCTATCGCCATAAGTGAGTGACATTGTTGTGTTTTGGCAATATAAGACACCCAGTTCTGTAAAGGATTTTGAGTGATGTGATTCATTCCGTGACTTTATATCACGTGTGATAAGGGTGTGATGAAGGCCAAGCGCGTTGGAATTCGCGTTATGGCAGTTTCGTTCAGTTAATTTGGTTTGTTGTGAAATAAAAATACAGGATTAATTACGGCATGAAAAAATTAAAAGTTAAGAAATTAACGACACTTTTCTATTTAAAAGACATTGGCCATAATAGTGACAAGGTCTATATTTCTATTCCAAGGTTTTAAAAGTAATTTCTATTTTGTAATGTCTCCCTTACTACCTATAAGTACAACTTATAAAATAAATCATAACTCATAACCGTAGTTTCGAACTAAGTAGATCTGAGATAATATTTAAAGATATTTTTCATTTTTTTTCGATAAGTATATTAGGTAAATAGCTCCACGCCACCTGATGTTAAGTGAAGCAGAGTCCACATGCCTACACAGCTAGTAGAATAGGACGGTGCTTCTAGCCATCCTCACCTTCGCCACATGTCGTCCACTCACCGCATTCGCCACTAGCGTGGAGTCCAAGCTCGCGGCCGTCCTGTTTCCGAAGCCGGACATCTCCCTGAGGAACTGCCTCAGCTCCAGCCCCGCCCGCCCAGTGAACTCTGTGTACAGGAGCAGAGCGTCGTCCTGGCCAGAATAGACAAAGATTGTTACAGCCATTTACTTTACATAGATGATGATGTGTGTGGCAGTAGGTACAGTAGGTATTACATCATCGTCATAGAGTATTTAACGTAATTAATGGTTTCTGGCTACCGACATAATAAAGAGGTGATCAGGCAAATAGGTATCAATTGAATTACCCATATTTGTTTAGATCGCTAATATTATGATCGCATATTTTCATATGTTAACATTGTTTTTATATCTGTAAAATAAATATTATTTCAAAACACTCATGTACACTCTGGGCTTTCCACCAAACAACTGCACATTACTGCAATTATTATTTTAATGATTAGGCCTTACTTAACCCACGACACTTGCATAATAACAACAGAAACCAACAGCCCTTATGAGCAAATTAACAAAAATGTGCTGTGTTCCAAACACAATAAAATACATATACTTACCTATGTAAAGCTGAAGGAAGCAGGGTACATAAAGTAGAGATATAGCTAATAGAACACAGAAACTTTAAATTTTTGTAGATTGTGTAACACAACATGAAAAAAAAACAAGTTTATTAAAATGAAACTACTTTTACGGATCTACTCGCATTTATTTAATACATTTGTTTTAATTAATGTTTATCGACGTTTTGAACCCTTTGCAGGGTCCACAGGTGATCACAGGGAGACCACTAGAGTAGGAGAAAACTAATGTATCAAATAAACGCGAGTAGATCCGTAAAAGTAGTTTCATTTCAATGTGTAGTGTTCGCGTAAACTTTAGAAAACAATATACCAAACAGTTATAGCCAACAATCATCATAGATGTCCGTCATATCCTTTATTTGAACACTCTTGCTCAAATTTTTCAACTACCACTCAAAGACATCCCTTTCAGGTGATTGCAGAACAAAGCCTCACCTTCACATTCTGAAGTTCCTTGACCAGCTCCGGCGTGTACCGCTTCTCCACATCTTCCACCTCGTCTGTGGTGGGGCTGACGTCCACCCATACTGATGCGTCCTGAAAATGGTGCAAATGGATAAGGGTGAGTGAGCATGCAAATTCAGAATTCATAATTTCTAAATAATTTATCCAGTTTAGGCTACAAATAGCTCTTATGAACGTCATTATGCCAACGGTTCGTAAGCCTGCTCTGGGCGGGAAAACTTGTAAGTACTGAGAAGAATCGGCAAGAAACACAGCGAGGGCATTTCTTTTCTTACAGCGTCAACATATTGGAAAATGCCCTATCATAAAAGGACACTTTCCATCACAAATAAAAACACTAAATATAAAGGACAATCACAATATGTTTTACCGATTTAAATCATTATTTTTCATACGTTGCCTTTACGCGTATTTTTACAAAACAGAGAAAAATTATCTATTAAATGTGAGACCGTATATTTAGCGTAAACGCTTATTAGGCAAATAATGTAGGTGGTATGAAAATATATAGTATATCTATCGTCGTAAGGCGTACGACTTTATTTATTTATTCTTTATTACAAAAAAAGCAGCACAAGGTGAACTAAATGTCCTGATGCACAGTAGAGGTATTCAGAATGAAAACAATGTTTGAGGGTTTCTTTCTTTCTTTTTTCTTTCTATTTTTTCCGTGCCATACCAACATGATGCTAAATTCAAAATTCAAAATTCAAAATCATTTATTTAGTTTAGGCTACAAGTAGCTCTTATGAATGTCACTATGCCATCGGTTCGTAAGTCTACTCTGGGCGGGAGATCTTGTACTGAGAAGAACCGGCAAGAAACTCAGCAAGTGTCCAGCTCTTTTCTCCCTTACAGCGTCAAAAATATTGGAAAATACCCTATCATAGCAGAACACTTTCCATTACAATAAACACAAAAAATATAGAAGACAACCACAACATGTAAAAAAAAACACAAAATAAAAAATATACGTTAACAAATTTGCATCAGGTAAAAGTTGCAATTTCCACAATGTCATACAGTACCACTACAGTACTATCGTAAAAGTCAAAAATTGTTTAAGAAAAACAAAGTCAAATTATAGTGAAAAATACTAAAAATAAGATAAGGATGCGTGAGCAGACCAGCCTCCACAGGCGGCACCCGTTCACGAGTATGACATATGAATCAGCCATCGCTTCGCTCAACCATATTTTATGCAATAAATAATTATGACTATGAATAAGACTACGAGTTAAACCTTTGACGTCGACGGACGTTTTGTCATATCATATTATGATTTGTTTGATAATTTTTACAAAAGCATATTATTATAAAAGCATATTTTTATAGAAGCAAATTTTCATATCGATTTTTTCATAATCATATTTTTTTTATTCGCGAATTTTAGTGTAGCAATTATTCATATCGCATTTTTTCATAATCATAATTTTTTTATTCGCGAAATTTAATGTAGCGATTTTTCATAAAGCAATATTTGATTATTGACCGATCGTCATGGTAATTGTGTTAAAAGATGCGGATGCAGGCGAGAAGTGCATTCAAGGTGGAATTGTGTTATTTTTTTTTAAATAAAATGTTTTTTTTCGTAAATTGTTGTATTCATTTTCAATGCTCCGATTCTTGCGGGGACTGTGAAATCTGTGAATTTTTTTATATATTAGGTTTAATTAATGTTTAATAATTAAATCTAATGTATAAAATAAACGCGCGTAGATCCTTATTAAAATTAGTTTCATTACAACTATCCTTTATCAAAGAAATGTCGTTCTATTAAGCTTTGCCTTAACCTTCCATCCAAAATCTTTAGTTCTAAACATAACTGCAATCAACATACCATGTCCACATTAAATTAATGACATCATAAACCATATGTTTTGAAAGTAATGACGCAAAATTACACGCGTAAACATCAAACCTGCACAACTGAGCTAATAATAAAGTCTAGGCTTAAAAATAGCATGACATAGGTCCGTAGTGAATAGGGACGTGAACTTCACCTAACAGTTAACGTTAATCACTGATTAGTAAAGAGTTGCGTTCGCGTTAATACATAATTAGGATCCCGAAGATCCATACAAAATTTGGAGCCTAATTATTATCTTTGGAGTCTAGTCTATGGATTATAACAATTGTGTGATTAATTTAGATTAATATAGAGTGCTTCGGAAGGCACGCAAAGCCGTTGGTCCCTGCTGCATTAGCAGTCGTTAACAACCACCAATCCGCACTGGGCCCGCGTGGTGGTTTATGGCCCGTTCTCCTTATCCATACATAGGGAAGGCTCGTGCCCCAGCAGTGGGAACATAAAAAAACGACCTGATGATGATGAATATAGAGTTGTGTTCGCGTTAATACATAATTGGGATCCATACAGATCCATACAAATTTTGGAACCTAATTATGATCTATGGAGAGTCTGTGTCTATGTCTAGTCTATGGATTATAACAATGGGTTGATTAATTTAGTATTTGAAAAAGAGCGGGATCAACACTTTGTCATTTTGTAATTTTTTAGCAACAAAATGTGTTTGCAGTAAAATTATATATGTCCAATATCTGACCCGGTGGACTTCGTACCACTTTGACAGTGTCTATGACAACAAAACAAACAAATCATTAAATATTTACGCGTGAAAGCGTATCAAAAAAACAAACAAAAAATAAACTCACTTTTTTAATATAAAGTATTCTATATCCTTTTCAATACCTTTGAGAATATGTGTACAAAGTTTCATGATGATCGGTTGAGTAGTTTCTGCGTGAAAGCGTAACAAACAAACTCACATTCACATTTATAATATTAAGTAGGTAAGGATAAACATCGTGGCAGCCTTTATGTAAGATGACACTTAGCTTAACTCCATTTTTGTACGAACACAATTTTGCTTGTATTTGTGTTAATCTGTCCTATTAAATAAAATAAAAGACCCAGAAACAAAATTTTGAGGATATTTATTAACACTTATATATTTTTGATTACTTACTAGATTGCTATAAACTTCAATAAAAAAAATTATGCTTGTTTTCACTTTCAACTAATTTAAGGTAAACCCTAAGCCATTTTAGGTAATAAATATGTATTGTACGTACATAGGTACATATTTATTTTATTTTCCTGAGATGCCGTAGTGAAACTGAATAATAATAATTATTATTACTAATAATATAATAATATAGTACTCAAAACAAAATAAGGGCCACGAGGTATTTTTTCATTTTGGTATAAATTATTAAACATTTACATATTGAAAGTAGTAAAATATTGAGTATACAAACTCTTTGATACCTAAACTTTTTAATATTGTAGTATTCATCTAATGCTGGCAACAATTTTAAATAAAATTTGAATTAAAATTATTTTTGAAAATTTTGATTTCATTTTCTTTGACGTTTTGCTTTCCTTAGCGTCTTGGTTTATTAGAAATTATCAGAGTTCATTGATATCTCGAGTCAGAAACATCTTTTGCAATATGCCACAAGCACGCAGGCGTCATATGGACTCGCTGACAGCAACCAGAGCCGTTACAATGATTGAAAAAGGTCATTCGCAGCGATCTGTGGGTTTGCAATTGGGATTTTCTCGAAGAGCTATTCAAAATCTATGGAATCGTTTCCAAGAGACCGGCAGTGTTAGAAGAAGACCTGGTTCGGGCAGAGTTCGCATTACAACAGCTCAAGAGGATCGTTACATTCGATTAAGTGCGCGCCGAGATCGCACAACGACGGCCCGCAAGCTGCAAAATCGTTTACGGCTCACAACGGGTACTCGTGTCAGTGACCAAACTATTCGTAATCGATTGCATGAAGACCAGCAGGCATCAAGAAGGCGAGTTGTCCGTATTCCATTAACCAGAAATCATCGTGCAAATCGTTTAAGATTTTCCCGTCAACATTTGGACTGGGACATAAACCAATGGGGCATGGTGCTCTTCACAGACGAATGCAAAGTTAAATTTTTTAACGACGATCGGCGTATTAGAGTATGGAGAAGACGCAGCGAGAGATTTTCAGAAGCCTGCATCCATGAAGTCGATCGTTTTGGTGGTCCAAATGTAATGATTTGGGGCGGGATAAGCTTACACGGCAAAACTGAGCTCGCTATTTTAAATGAGGGTACTGTTACTGCTCAGCGGTATATTGAGGAAGTCGTCAGACCACATGTGATCCCATTTGCCCAGCGAGCGGGTCCTGGATTCATCTTGATGCAAGACAATGCTCGTGCACACACGGCTCAAGCGACTCGGTTTGTACTGGAAGCGTCTCAAATTCAAGTCTTGCCGTGGCCGGCGAACAGTCCGGACTTAAATCCAATAGAGCACATGTGGGATCAGTTGAAACGAAGAGTTAGAGACGGTGATCAGGAAATCCACAACCAATAGCAACTCATCAACGCTGTTAAAAGAGCCCGGGAAGAGATTCCAATGGAAAATGTCAGGCATTTGATTGAGAGCATGCACTCCAGGCTTCAGGAGTGCGTAACGAAACGAGGGGGGCATACCCGTTACTAAAAGATGAGCATGGAGTATTTTCTTTTGTTTTCAGTAACTTTACATTGTTTTTATTTTTAACCTTAAATGTGTTTTTTCTTTCAAAAGCAAATAAACTTTTTAATCATTATTATTGGAATAAATTTATTGGTCTACACGGTAAAAACAACATTAGTTTTCGTTATGGAGACAAAAAAAATAATATTGGTTTTATTATTTTCATGGTACAGACAAAATACCTCGTGGCCCTTATTTTGTTTTGAGTAGTATATATCTATCTTCTTTAGATAATAAAATTCTCGTGTCAAATGTTAGTTGCCATACTCCTCTGAAACGGCTCGATCGATTTTTATGAAATTTTATATGTATATTCGGTAGGTCTGACAATCGGTCGTAATCTACTTTTCATAAAGGGTGAACCACCTCAAACCTTTTTTTTTACAATTTAATTTTCCAATACAAAATGTTCCACGATTTGTTTGTTTTGTTGTCATCATCATCATCATCATCATCATCATCAGCTCATTTATGTCCCCACTGCTGGGGCACGAGCCTTCCCTATGGATGGATAGGGAGAATGGTTCATGAACCACCACGCGGGCCCAGTGCGGAATGGTGGTTGTTAACGACTGCTAATGCAGCCGGGACCAACGGCTTAACGTGCCTTCCGAAGCACGGAGGAGCTCGAGATGATACATTTTTGGTCTCCCATCCGATGACCGGCCTTTGCGAAAGTTGCTTAACCTCAGCACTCGCAGACCGGGCGCGTTAACCACTGCGCCATCGAGCTCCTTGTCATGTTGTTGTCATAGAAACTGTCAAAGTGGTACGAAGTCCGCCGGGTCAGCAAGTAATAAATTATAACAATAATTATTATTATTATTGGTGTCAAATAACATTGACATTGGATAATTGCAAAGTCTTTTTTTATTCTCCTCTGCAGCGATACCATGCATGCGACGCGGCCTCGCTCAGCCGACAGAGGTCGCACTAAACCAAGTTATTGCTGCGAAATTATTACAACGATGACGTCACAAAGGAAACATAAACCTCTTCCGCGCACCGCGCAAGCAGTTACAAAAACAATAAAAACATAAATTCAGCTCCAGGCGACGACAGATCATAACTTTGGAAGGCCTCGAATTTGAGAAGTAATTTCAAAAAAAAAAACAAAGTGTTTGAAAAATTCCCCGAGCGGCATTCGGACTCGTACCCCATGACATGCCGGGTCAGGTGCACTACCAACTATGCTATCGTGGCTCTATGCAACTTGCTGAAATTAATTAATCCTATCTACACTTACTCTGTAAGCCAAATAAACCCTATTCAATAAATAGACAAGTAAGTTTTTGAAGTGGCTGATAAAATTGTATCTGCTTGAAAAATACGACTTGCCATAGGCGGAATGTGAGATAATAAGTTCTATTATTTATTAATAACCTCAGTTTAGATATAAAATATATTGTGAATCATCATAATTTATAAGTGTGTTGGTTGAAATAATGTAGATTGATAAAGGATTTTTCAAGTAAACTCGTATTTTACAAGTTAATAAAGTTGAATGATAAAGTCCCATGGATTGCTTATTGGGCTCGATTCCCTCTTGAGGCAATTGCATTTTAAGTGCTATGTGATTTTCGCATTTTAAGATACTCTAGTTTGAATTATAGATATACATTCTAATTAAAGTGGTAAGTAGGAAAATTAAAGGAATATATTAAAGAAGGTGACTTGAGAGAGAGACTCCTTCTAGATCTTTCGTCACCAGGCAAACATCTATTATTTAATAATTGTGCACTACTATTAGGTTTGTTTTTGTATTCATTCGCTAACACCAAAAGTGGCCATTGTTTGTGAATAAATGCGATAGCCCGTTTTGTGAATAAACCACGCAACAAAAAGTAGTGCACAATTATTAAATAAATACCTACTATAGACGCTTTCCTGTTATCGGACGGTACGCAATGTTTAAAAAAAGATCCGGTCCGTTAGTAATTGTCAAATTACCAATTGGTGGCGCTAGTGTGCCTTACCCTTCGCCTTAACAAAAAAAGTAGTAGTATTTTCGTCATTCATTAGACTCTAAGATATTTGTATAAGTGCCTACGTTACTTGAACTAGATGGTAATAATTTATAGAAACAATAAAAATAGTTGAGTTTACGCATCAGATAAGGCCCCAGGCTACCTGGCTAGCGTATGCTGATTACTAGGAAAATATTGGCAATCACCTGATTGACTCACGCTGACACTTGGCTGTGTCTGTGTCGCGTGGCATTCGGCACTGCTCGTGAATGGGCCAACTTTTATATGTACAGTTAGCGTTGGAAGTCGCTGACTACTCTAGTACCATGCCATAATAGCTTTACTAGAGTTGACAAGCTCCTGTTAGAGTATATACTTGGTACGGCAAAGTTTTAAAGTGATCAGCTTTTTTTGCTGCTTACTGTACTTGTAATTGTGGGGGTTGATCTTATGTCCATTAATAATAGTGGTTAATGGAGATGTTGGCGGTACGAATTAGTTATTAATTATTTTTTTATTGCTATCATTGATTTATCATCTAATGTTGATATTTATCGCTTTGATCTTAACCACATTGTGTATCACACATAAAATGGTACCCAGGTCATACGAGTATACAATTTGATTGAATGAGATTGCTTATGCCAGATCTTTTTAAAATTCCTTTGTGAGTTATCACTTTGTGACAGATCGAGCTTCACGCAAGCAAAGCCGCGGGTGGAAACTAGTAAGCAGATTACCTAATAAACAAAAGTAAGATTTTTTAAAGCAAAAAAAAGGAGAACAACCACTTTGTATGGAGCGTTGGTACCGGTAATAAGTTCTTTGTACAGCTACAAAACTTTTGCCATTTTAAACCTTATTATAGTAGTATAATTATTGTCTTTATTTGAGTTTGCTAGCTAGTAGGGTTATCGAGATAACTCAATTAGTTTATTGAATTAAAAAAAAACTAATTTAATTAAGAAATGTTATTTCTGTTATTAACAATATTCTAAAACCTTTTTATTATTTATGTAAGACAACCTAAAGACATGTTACGTAAATTATAGGTATATAAAAGTACAGACACACATGCTCATTATAGAACATGCTTAAAACTAGCTGCTCTGCAAGTGTTCACATTTGCCAGCAATAAGCATGCTAGTTTTAAGAAGACTCATAAAAATAGCTTCAATACAGGTTCACACAAGAGTGTACTCAGAGCACGCGCGCGTCGCCCTCTTCCACCTAATTAATGAAGTAGGGAAATAATAATCAAACACAACAATTGTATTATTATTATTTTATTATTCCTCATTTTCCATATCTTCTCTTACAAGGATATTATCAAGGTACATAGCTGGAGCACTTACATTTTGGTGCCGTGCCCATCCTAAAAACCATACCACTGTTATTGTGTGGGCACAGCAACTAACAGTTCTTTTGCCAACAATACAGTTACAATAATACCCTTTTATTAAATTGATGGGATCATCCATGGTGTCAATGGCTTGCGCTAATAAAATGTATACAGAGTATATTTTACCTGAATGATGTCTTGACTGTATCCTAGCTCTAATTAAAAGGGCATTTTCATCATAATAACTGGCATTTGTGATGTTCCCAATCCTCTCAATATTCTCACAAACATCAATATCATAGCTGCCATTTTGACGGATATCACAAACGCAATCAGAATCCGTAAGAAGTAGCATAAAACAGGTAAATAATCGTAGGAAAACACAAAGACACCGGTAGTTTCAACAAGCATTCGCAAGTGACACTATAGAGCAGGGTGACTGACGTCTGACACCAAGTGACAGTGACAGAAAGCCCCTCGGTTTGAATAGACTACCATTGACAAGGGCACAACTAAAAAAAATCGATTAGTTATCGATTACATTGATTTATTGAGTTAAATAAAATAATTATGTTATTTTCTCAATGTAAATGCATGAATTAAAAGTATTTATTTTTTTAAACGCGTTTTCTTTAGTTTTCTTTTGTCAATATAAACGAATTATTGTTTTATTCATTGTTAATAATTAAATTGATTTTAATCGATTTGCTTTTTGCATTCCTTTTTACGGTATCAACGATTAATTTATCAATTTACTTCTAAATACTTTTTTAGGCTTATTCTGCTAGTTTCGATTCCCATTTTTTCGTATAATATACCTTGTTTAATGCTTAATATAATATCTAAAATCTACGAATGTACAACTCATTACAATTCGGTACCATTTTGGTTGATCTCCTTTAAGTAACTATTTGTATTTTATTTAAAAACTATAAATAACTTAATCATTTTTAAAAGTATAAATAAAATATTGACTTCTGAACCGATAATAGATTTAATACAAACAAATTCATCTAGCAAGGCCTCAACATTACAAATAGCATTACATTCAATCAAAGAACATAATGCTGGCACAATTGACCTCCGCTTATCAATAAAAGGTACCTATTTATATGCTGTTGAAGCGTTGAAGTAAGTATATAGTAATGTCATCACAAAATGCGTATCTTCAATTATTTGTTGATTGCAATCAGTTAATCACAGTACCTAAATAAGTATCTGATGATAGTATACCTGACAACAGATAACAGACGAACTCTACAAAAGGAAGTCGATTCTAAATGCAGTTGAGTTTGGTCGAAAGATGCTCAAAGTATAAGTAATTAGCAGTAAAATTCAAAATTCAAAATTATTTATTCAGTTTAGGCTACAAATAGCTCTTATGAACGTCATTATGCCATCGGTTCGTAAGTCTACTCTGGGCGGGAGATCTTGTACTGAGAAGAACCGGCAAGAAACTCAGCAAGTGTCAAGCTGTTTTCTCCCTTACAGCGTCAAAAATATTATCTATCCTATCTTAAAAGGACACTTTCCATCACAAATAAAAACACATAATATAAAGGACATAAAGTACGATTGAAGCATAGTAAATGGTTAAAAAGATCTTCTCATTCATTCGAGTAAAAGTACAAGCTATCCCGCCGTAGACTTACGAATCGCGAAAGTCGCTGAAAAATAGAAAAAATATTTATCTATAACGTTGCCTCTGGCGGCATTTTCAGAAACCGAACTTTTTTGGGGGCCGTGAAAAACTTAAAAAGGGTATAAAACGAAACACTGTCAGAAGTTTTCTAGAGAGTGTCCCCGATCCCTACTAGCTTCCCCGTGTGGGGTTCGATAGGATCGGGAACGGAACTACCCGAGGGCGTCTCTTAAGGCTAGGACCTCGGCTTTGTGGGTGTGCAGCATAAGGATTGTGAGCAAGTGAGCCTAATAATCTAAAAAAAAAACCTTACCAGAAACTATGCTTTGAATGTTCCTAAAATCACTTGGCAATCAGCAGCTATTTTGATATACAAAACATAATTTGCATGCGGGTCCTTCAGACCTTAGCATGTCACCAATACATCATCAAAGTAAACAACAACGTTTGCATAAGGGACGTTTGCATTTGTAACAGGTGCCCTTGCACGTGTTTACCGTACAACATCGTACAGTACGGTCCGCAAACAGTGGCGTCTCTGTGATCAAACAAACAACCACATAGTGTTGAGATAATACTTATCTTACAGATTTAGTTCAAATTGACTGCAAAAACGATTTCTAAATATTTGTAATTTTGATCATAGTATTTGGAATGCATTTTTTTTCTGAATTTTAATTAAACATATTTACCAATAACCTCCGAAGTCTAGTTGTGAAATCACCGCTGTCAGACCAATTGTTTGTGTTTGCAGCAGTGTCTTATTGAAAGCTGTCGTCTGTACTAAGCTATGGTTTGATCATATGGGGAAATTCAGTCGAAATAGATAGAGCCTTCAAAGTTCAAACAAAGTGTGTTCGAGCCATCTGTAACGCCTACTATGACGACAGCTGCAGGCCTCTTTTCAAAAAATTTTACATACTCCCACTAGCGTGTATGTATATCAGAGATATTTGTGTTTGTGTAAAGTCCCATCCGCAGTATTGGAAGAAAAGGAGTGAGTTCATTCCGAGGCAAAATAGAACATGATATATGAACTTAATATATCGGCCTCCTAGCCTTAAATATATATACTTACGACAAAAATGTAATTATTATGTGTATTTTAATTTTTGACAAGCTTCCTGATGATATAAATCTAATTATGTAGTATAATAGTTATTTGTTATACAAGAGTGCAAAGTTGCTTTTTAACCGCGTGCTCAATTTTGATGACCGAGCAAGCGAAGGATTCTAAAATTAAAAATTAGAATCCTGAGCGTTAGCGAGGGAATTAATGGAGCACAAGGTGAAAAATCTTTGCACTCGAGTGCAACACGTAACTTTTCATCCCACCTCAGCGAGGAAATGACTACTTAAATGCAAAAAAAAAACATTTACAATCACAAGATACTTTTATTTCTGTTTAGGTATTAACTACTACATTACGATAGGTAAGTATTACAGAATAATCTTTAAATTATAACAAATAATACCTAGGTATAATTAAAAAACATTTAAAGTAACGTTGCTACAGTTACTTAAGTTGAGTGTAATATTTTTCTTAGGTACTGTAATGTTGGTGTTAGTGACTTGTGTACTGATAAATTCGGCACCATGGAGGTAGAAGTAAATAGGTTTAATGATGTTTTGAATTCACAAACTTAGTGCACACGATGTTCTAAATTCAATTTACTTTATCCTCTAGCGGATAAAAACGGCTTTTGCACTCAGATATCGAAGAGCAAAAATACTCTTTCCGAGATGGGGGGATGAAAATAAATTTTAAAGTGTATTAACAAAATGGCTATTAGGACATTGCTTTTACGGTGTTAGTGAATTCTTAAACCACAAAATGTGTTAATTTTGTCACAATAATTAAGATTTTTGCACGCCTGCTTGCAGGCTGAATACAATTGTAGTACTAAATTTAAAAATGTAACATCCTAATTTACTGTGTTCTAGCAAATAATTTATTATCTTATCTTATCTTATAACAACAATGTTAACCATAATGTTATGCTCTGGCAGTTAAAGAGAAGGTATAGCCACCTCCTCAGTAGTTGAGGATTCCGGGTGAAGGGCGCTTCCACCTTCGACCCTATAGTTGCTTACCATAAGGTGAGGTGAAGGTCAAGCCCTACTCTGTCGTGGAATAAAAAACAAACATTATTGCAGCCGTATTAACAAGCAATCTTCATTGTCATCATCAGTAGCTCATTTTATGTACCCACGGTTGGAGCATGAGCCTTCCCCAAGAGATAACGGGTCACAAATACTATTCTATTCCTTTCCACGTCTTGAAAAATTAAAAACTTACTGAAAAGCCAGTCGTAATAACAAGCTAAGCCGTATCTTGAATAATTAAAAACCTAATTAAGAACCTACTTAAAGATATATGTTTTCAGATTAACAATAATTGCACTAGCACAGATCAATACAGCCCACGCAAATGCAACGAACACATAAATTGTTTGTCTATTGTCCTCCGTGATTCACATTTTATGTATTTTTTACGACTACCTCACTGCATTCAGTTTCAGTGTCAAGTCATATGCCATAGACTTATTAAAGCGAGTAGACAAAAAAAAAAACGAGTATTAGATAACACCACAAACCGTCGGGGATAGTTCAAAACCGCGTAAGTAGCATTGGTGGATTCCGCACAAACTCTCTTAAATATGGATAAAGCAAAACAGCGTAAGTGCTTTTATCTTATGATTTACGTAGTTCTTTTAGAAAATAACTTCATTATTAGCCAAAACAATTGCTATGTTCTGATTGGTACGTAAAACTACCAAGTAAATAATTAAATATTTAGTTTTTTATCCTACCCATTCTCTTAAAAAAACAGGTGATTGACGCTTACGCGGTATTCGCCAAATAGTACTTACTACTTACTTACTTTTGAACTATCCCCGACGAATTTACATTGCTGTGACTCCAACGAAAGTCGCTTAAGCACTTGTGTAATGGAAATCAGAAACAACGACGGTACCACAACCACCCAGACCGGAGAAAATATAGAAAAAGTTCGTTTTTCTACATTGAGCCGACCGGGAACCGAACCTCGGAGATGGTCACACCATTTCTTATATCTGTGGTCACACCAGAAACCGGCGTGCGAGCCACTCGACTACGGAAGTCGTCAAAACAAATGCATTGAAAATTGTAAACTGTAACAATAGTCAATTTCGATAAAGCTGGCACATAAATATCCGTTATTTAAAGAACCAACATGTTTGGACAATTAAATGTAATTATCTGCTTGAATTTGAAAACTCTTGATTTAATCCCTGTTGTTGCTAGTGTCTATAGGCAGCGGCGCTCGCCATCAAGCGGTTTGTTTTGATATGACAAGTTAAATAACTTTCACAAAGCTGAATTACAATCTAGAACTTTGGAATGATTGTTTTTTACAATCTTCTTTAAGAATAAACGGGTAACATGATAAAAGTAAAATGTTTTAAATAACTTTAACGCAAATTTTTGTTGCAAAACAAATTACAAAAACACAAATGTTGAAAAAATCCCTGCTGTTGAAGAAACCCTGCTCGTGGAAATTTTTTCAACATTTGTGTTTATGATAAAAGTAGTTTTTCTACCAAAAAGTACTAGATATTTTAATTGTTAAGCTAACTATTACCCCCCACCGTGGGGAAGAAAGGTACGTTAAACCGCCAGTCCCGGTTGATGCCGTAGGATAGCAGTTGTTCGAACACACCAACCTGCATTAGGCTAGCATAGCGGGTTATGAGTGTTACGACCGGTCTTTCCATGAAAGATATTCGGGAGGAAAAATCTCAGTCCAGCAGCTGCTGTAAGACGTTTCATAACTGATGATCATGAAGGCTTTGCAAATATTATTTTTCGATAATGCCACTTTATTTTGTTCATAGGTCTATGTTTGTCTTTCTGTAAGGTATCTCTGTAATGTGCACGGTGACGTAATGTGACGCGGGCATTGAATAAACGACCTTAAGGACATATGTGTTTTATGCAGAAAGTGGTGCATATTTACTCAACTGCTTATGATAGCAATTAGTTTGGACAAGGCAACTAAGTCTTACAATACTGAACTCACAAAGACGTCATATAATCAAATCAGAATAGAATACCTATGGCAGATAAGAACATTCCATTCGAGCTATCATCATCATCACCACCATTGTCCCATTGGCATTGCCCCCTGTTGGTGCCCATAAACATAAATCAACAAACCGACACAATAAACCCGTAAATAAAGTTTTACACAGACTTTTATAAAATAAACTAGCTGACCGGCGGAGTTCGTGCCGCTTTGACAGTTTCCATGACAACAAAACAAATAATTCATTCGTCCGCTTAAGAACACCCGTATCCCATGATGGACCCCTATAGCAGCGCCACCTACCGGGTCCAATTGTAAATCTAAACCATTCTCGAATCCACTTGAACACACACAGAAAATTTCATCCAAATCGGTACAGCCGTTTTGAAGGAGTTCAATTTCATACACACGCACAGAAGATTTATATATGTATATAAAGATAAAGATGAGGCTTTTCATTTCTAAACGTCCCGTCTACGCTCAGTTATATAAGCCCTAAGTTTAATTCCTAGTTCGGGAAAAATGTGATTCGAAATCAATGACAGAGTTCCAGTGAGATTGTAAATAGCCAATCTGTTTTTATAAAATACCTTCTAGGTAATTTAATTATGTGAAACTGAAAATAACATATGTGATTAGACCACACAATTCTTCCACTAGTTCCGAATAGACCTACACAAGAACAGTAATTCACCAAGACCTACCACGACCACTTTGCCAAGAGTGCTCAGCCACTAAATGAGGAGACCCACTAAAGTTGGCATTTCTTAATGTAATGTGTTTTATTAATTATTTTATTCATTTTAATACTTACTGATTTATATCTTATTTATTAATTTTACTATATTATTTATGTGATTGCTGTAAGTGTACTTATATTTTTTTTAATTGTTGAATTCAATAATTTTGCTTTTGTCATTTAAACTCACTGAATTTTAATTTTGTAATTTTAATTTCAATTTTTGTTTTTATTTCGAATTATTTGATACTATACCAATGATCCTAAGTTGGTCGAAATAAACGCATTTTATTTTATTTATTTACTATTTAATAAATCTATTTTATTCTATTCTAATACATGCCGCGTTCGAGCAACGCACACATTGACCGTGAGAGGGTCACACCAATCTCAGAACAGCGTGTCCGTGAGAGCTTGCCTATGCGTTTTGTATAAAGCTTACCTTCTGGGCATCTCCTTATTTTGTGGCCCGTCTAAGAAGAAAATATATTTTCCTAACCACAACTAACCGGAGCCTCGTCAACGTAATAACTAAAAGTAAATTAATTAAACAATGACATTTTATTATTACAAAGCGAGGAATGTGCAAAACTAACACAACGTGTGATTATCACATCTGATAGATAAGTGTAGTTACGTTTAGACAGGGACACCTTGTAATTTACTATTGTTAGAGTTTCATAAATGTTTTCAATTGCTTAGGTAAAATTCAATAGGGTAACGCCACCAATAAGTACGCTCTACCAAAGAATACCTACGTTGTTCTATTTTTCGGGTGCCCTTCGGTTCGCCTAAAATTGTTTGTCCTAATATGGTTTGGCCAAACCGTTTTGGCCTAAACTTAAGGTTTAAAGAAACTTTATTCTCATAAGAATACAGAATTCACTTACATGAGATTAATAATTATAAAAAGTAATTATATTGCCTTGTGACGAAACATGCATTTATAATAAGCTATACATAATTTTAATATTACAAAAACAGAACAAAAACAAAAGGTGGGTAAAAAGTTTTTTGTAATAAGTAATTTGTTAGCCAGATCACCGAACGAGTCCATCGAATTTAAACTGAGATACCCTCATTGACTCAAAAATCACAATGTCACTGTTGTACGTGTTACGAGAACGTACAATTATTGTTTCGCCTAAAAATTGTTTTGCCACCATTATAGTTTGGCCTAAGAATTGAAAGGCCTAATTTTAGAATGTCTAATGTAAAATAGCCTAAACTATATTGGCATAACTTTATATTGGCATAACTTTATTTTGGCAAAACGATTATTTCGCAAAATTTATAAAAGCTCTAATTTTAGCATATCCAAAATGAAATGTGCCAATAATGTATTGGAATAAAAGCATAGAATTTTATTGAGAAAATAAATTGACAGAAGCGAATCGCTGCAAACCCGACTCCACGTAGTCTTGTCTGCCCTACGCTAGAGTGCAATATAAAAGCGCGTAGGCGCGGAGGGGCGAGGCGGCCCGCGAGCTAAGAAGCAGGTGGGTTGAGCCCGCCGCCGGGGCTGAGGCTGGCCGGCGAAGCCGGCCAGCAAGCCGAAGCCTCGGTGGTGAGCGAAAACCATCTGCGACGAAAAGCTTGCGTGGGACCGCCGGAGCCCCGCAGCGCCGAAGCCGTGACGGAAACTATGCATGCTGCATGCCTGCATGCATGCTGCATGCCTGCTTGCATGCTGCATGCCTGCTTGCATGATGCATGCCTGCTTGCACGCTTACATGCTGCATGCCTGCACGCATGCTGCATGCGTGCTTGCATGCTTACATGCTGCATGCCTGCACGCATGCTGCATATCTGCATGCATGCTGCACGCATGCTGTGTTTCTGCTTGCATGCTGCATGTCTGCATGCATGCTGCATGTTATGCTGCATGTCTGCATGCATGTTGCATGTTTTATTTTTAATTTTGTGCGAATTAATATTTAGGAATTGTAAACTTTAGGAATTACGAATTGTTCTGCCAAATGACGCATTTGGTAAATGACAATGTGGCGATAAAAAGTTAGGCGAAGTGAAATTAGGGCAAACACGATTCTGAAGAGTGAAATTAGGCGAAAAAATTTTAGGCTTTTCGTTTGGGTGCCATTGCAAATTAGGCGTACAAAAATTAGGCGATCCGATAGAGACCCTCTATTTTTCCTATTGGCAAACACACAATTGGAATTACTAAATACTACGTAACATATTGACTTCATGCACACGTTATGCCACAGGTATGTAAGTAGTTCCTAAAATATTTAATACTCTAGCAGTTTATCTGCCTCTTTGTCCGCATGGATTTGAGACTTTTAAAAGTATGATAAAAATTACTTTTTTTATCAAATTAAATATAGCCTATTTTTACTGCAACGAATGCAGTATTTAATCAGTGAAAGAATTTTTGGAATTGGACCAGTAATTCCAGAGATTACCCTTTTCAAACAAACAAACCAAGTCACAAACTTTACCTCTTTGTTAATATTTAATATTAATATTATTCAATTAGTAGCACTGCAGTACTCTTTGGTAGTGCGTGCTCTTTGGTGGCTTTACCGTACCTGTCAACCACTAATTCTCCACTATAGCCAACAATGGTTACCATTAATCAAACCCTGAACTGCCTTAACAATTTCAGGTCGTCTCTGAGAAAGTTAAACCATCTATCTATAATAACCCTACCACCTAATTTAATTTTAAAACTCAAATCAAATTAGACCTGGTTCCGGATTCTGTCTCATTTCCGATTATAAATACAAAGAGTTTTAGTGACCCATCCAGGAACCGGCCGCGTAGAACGGTACCTCACTTTTTCGATTTCTATAAAAAAACTTATTACCCGCGGTACCGCCAACCTCCTCTATAGCTAGTTTAGAATTAAGTAAGGGACAGAGACACTGTTGCGTGATGCTAGTTAGCAGAGGGTTCTAGAGGAGTTCCTCTAGAACCCTCTGAGGGTGTAACATCACTACGGACTCGATCCGAACCCCTCGGAATGTAGTAGGGTACGGGGACACGCACTAGTGCGTAATGCCGTTCCCACTAGAAAACCTCTGACGGTGCTTTGTTTCACAAGGCTTGAGGAACCCTTTAAGTTTCTCGCCGCCCCCAAAAAAGGCCGGTGAAGCTGAAAATGCCCAGTGGCATCAGCAAACTTTCCAAATTTCTCGTCGCCTCTAAGTCAAGTTACGCTTTTTAAAGCCATTAGATGCAAAGAAAAATTTTTCCAAAAAAAACAAATGTGTCATGAAAAAAATACTAAACGCCTATTAAACATTAATTGGTATGCACATTGCAAAATACATGCAAATTACATACACAAATTATTATTATTTGTAACAATCTACACGGTTTTCAGTCGTAATCACAATATTCATTGTTATGCATGAAATTAACGAGTATTGTAAAACTGACATTATTACTTTTAGCATCGAGTGGCACATAAACTCATTTTGCATGAAATGCTTAATAATATATCGTTTATGGAAAAACATATGTACACGTCAATAACTTAACTTATTATTGTAATATTCAGGACAGTTACAATAAGTACAAAAAACTTACCGAAATTCTGACAACATCCTAATAATATAACTATAATGGTCACTTGCATTAGAGTAATTATTAACGGGATTCTTACTAATATCGGATATTCACATATAATAAACACGAGAAAAATCCCGTAATTAACATCTAATAAAAATCATAAGCAATTTAGAAGATTTTAAAAACACGGTATTTTTTAAATATTTATTAAAACTAACTAATTACACAAAAACGCTGGGGCGATGGCGATTCTGTATATACAAAAAAATGTATTTACTTCACTTTTCTATTTTATTTTCAAGAAGTTTCAGAAAATCTCAGTCATTATTATTATCAAAAACCTTTTTCAGTTTAGTAAGTTTTTCTTATTTTCTTTGAACACATTGTTAATATTTTTATATTTTTTTAACAAAATTTAAGATTTCCTTATTTTTGGGAACACACAATTTACAATCTTGTTTTCTTGCAATCAAATCGTAATATCTGTACCTGCGCGCGCGCAGCGACAGCGAGCGTTAGAAACGCGGCGACGGCGTGCGCGTACATCGTGCACTGACGCTGGCAATCACAGGGTGTTCCCTGGTGGTACAGGCGTGCGCAAAAGGCGTTACAACATTCCTGTGTATTTATATTTTGAGCGGCGTAGGCGGCAAATCGTTAGTACTTAAAAGAAACGGCAGCGGAACTAAGATGCTGCCTTGTGCCATACCGGATTACCGGATGAGACATGTTATTATGTTCCTTTATTATTACCCTACCTTCATCTTTCCACGTAGTTGGAAACGACTAACGGACTGCGAAATGTGCCAATAACATTTTATAGTTGCGATGTGCTCATCCACTGTTTAATCTACTCTTAACTTGGTAAGTACAAAATAAAATATTTGGCAAAATATAGCGTCTTGACATGATATTATTGTAAAAAAAAGATACTAGCAAAGCATTGTTTTTTATGTCCCACTGCAGGGGAAATGTTTCCTGCTTTGCAGTAGGTCAGTATATGGTCAATATGGTTTTATGACGCCATCTTGGTAGAGTCACGTGATTTTTTTATATATTTTGCCAATATTCACTTAAGTTTTAGCGAAATCACAACACAAAAGCAAATTGTTACAGAACCAAACTTGCATGAGGCTAAGTCAGGCGTCATCATCAGACATGGAAAGCAGTTTTAGTTTTAACCAGAAAGGTAAGTTTACGTACAACCTTATTTTTTTTTCATACCAGTGTTACATTGTTTTTTCTTTAATCATGAAAAATAGTAATCAACAACTAATTTTGGACTTTAGCAAAAATGTTGTAAAGGTTAACCACCCCTAGCTGTCATTCAGTAAAATTTCAATGTATTTCTATATTATTTGTGGGCGACGAAAACTGGTATAGCAATTACTGGACTTAAAGTCAAACACAGTGCCACTACGATAGGTTTAATAATAAAAGCTTCACTTCACACGACTTCACGCATCGGAGTTTTATAAAAAGTGTAATTTTACAAAGGTAGTGAATAACAAGTCCAACACGGTGCCACTACGATAGGTTTAATAACATAAGCTTCACTTCACACGACTTTACGCATCGGAGCTTTATAAAAAAGTGTAATTTAGGAAGGTAGGCTTTAAGGGTCCTCTCCTTCACACAGTCCACCTTCCCTTTCATCTCCCTCCGTTACATTTTGGTCCCACAATCATTGTCAACTTTTATCCTGCGCTGCGGTAGGAGAAAATAAGGAAAGCTGCAGTAAAAAACAATAATCATTAAGTCCAGACACTATTCGCCAAATTTTTTATTCTACTCGTATACTGCCTCACGGTCAGGGGGTAACCACGAGCTCTCAGTATTATTGTAGTTGTGAAAACGAGACGCGTGTAGCGGCGAATATACTCGCGTCTCTTTTCCACAACTGCAATAATACTGCTATAAGAGCTCATAGTCAGGGGGCAGAAGGTTTAAGCAGCAAAACGTCCAACAGCGCGAAACGTCTAATGAGCAGTAAGCCTAATTAGGAAAAGGTCAATGTAGCAAAACGTCCAACTCTCAGATGGCCTGTATAGCAGAACGTCTATTTCGCAAATCGACACTTACCAAGTGACGTGACGCTTTAGTTATTGTTCTGAGGTTTGACACCCCTGTCTGCCAGTGTCTGTGGCATCACATACGGCTGAACCAATTTTGATGCGGTTCCTTTTATTCATGGTCATTGAGACTAATTTGGAAAGAAAGAAAGAGGAGCTCGATGGCGCAGTGGTTAACGCGCCCGGTCTGCGAGTGCTGAGGTTAAGCAACTTTCGCAAAAGCCGGTCATCGGGTGGTGACCAAAAATTTATCATCTCTAGCTCCTCCGTGCTTCGGAAGGCACGTTAAGCCGTTGGTCTCGGCTTCATTAGCAGTTGTTTACAACCACCAATCCGCACTGGGCCCGCGTGGTGGTTCATGGCCCGTTCTTCCTATCCATCCATAGGGAAGGCTTGTGCTCCAGCAGTGGGGACATAAATGAGCTGATGATGATGATAATTTATTATACCATGTATGTATGACCAGAAATGCCATGTGTGTACGTACATGGCCATGTAAGTGGCCATACTGATAGCCTACCTCTGAAAAGAGATGGCACAATAAGAAGAAGAAGATGTGTTATATCTTTTATACGAATATTATTCATCGAATATCGTGAGAATACCGGTTAATGTAAACCTCTTTTGACATTCGTAAATAAAATATTATTTTAATTGATTTTCAATAAACAAAATGGTAAAACAGCGGACAATCTCGGTGAGTGTTACATGCGTTGTTTCGTGTTGTGAACTGTTATCGCTCGGATATATTGTAATTATTTGAGGTTTTGTTATGTTTTTTTTTTATATTGGCAGTCTGCAAAATTAGAGTGGTTTACTGTAAAATATGGCTAATTAATGTTATGTGTGTATGAACAATGCCAGAAATAGACCTTAAGCAAACATAATAAATATTGGCATTGAAATATTAAGACGTGTATAATGATAATATAATGATAATGATAATGATAATAATAACTTTACATTTGATCTGCCAATGTGAGTGTTTTACAATTCAGTATTTTAAGACTTTATGTCAGCTTAGAATATATCTAAATCTGAAAAAAACAAGTTTTTGAAAAACCAAAATATTAAAAAGAAAATATTTAGAGTCAGTGTCTTACAAATAAACAAAGAATAAGTTCCGAATAGTTATTCCGTTTCTTGTCTCTTTTACTCTTTGAAATGACGTTTACATGACAGAAACAAAACACGGAATAACTATTCGGACCTTATTCTTTGTTTATTTGTGAGGGGCTAAGTATTTAATAAGTTTATGAAAAATAAAATAAAAATTTTTGTGCCATTTATCTTATCGTCATGTGACAACCCTACTAAAGTGTATATAAATTTTACGCGGTATAGGAAGCTTGGACTCTGTTTGTATTTTAATAATACAATAATAGCTCAGTGCTTTTGTACGCGGCTGTACTGTTGATGACTTATCATTTGAAGTATGCACTAGCGCGTGTTTGCCGTGTGGCCGTGCTGTACCTGGCTGAACAGTACCGCGACCTTGGCGCAGGTTTCAGGTGTCGGCGCGTTGCATGCGCGGTGGGCTTTTTCGATAATCCAACTATAGTAAGGTTTCGAATTTCGTGATCACCATTGATATTTGCGACATGCTCAGATCATTGGCTGCGTTCGGGTTTCTATTCGTTTTTAGGTAGAAAGGTGGATGACCTTACCCTAAGACTATCAGGCACTTTAGGCCATTACTATTACATGACAGTTAAGAGATAAGATAGTCAGTTCCTCGGAGGTTGGAGATTCCGGGTTAAGTGCGCTTCCACCATCGGCCTTATCATCACTTTACATAAGAGTCCCTAGTATGAGTTTTGTTTACTAGATTAACATCAGCTCATTTTTATGTCTCCACTGCTGGGGCACGAGCTTTCCCTATGAATGGATAGGGAGAACGGGCCATAAACCACCACGCGGGCCCAGTGCGGTGCGGTGGTTATTAACAACTGCTAATGCAGCCGGGACCAACGGCTTTACGTAACCATTCACCCATCCGATGACCGGCCTTTGCGAAAGTTGCTTAAGCTCAGCACTCGCAGACCGGGCGTGTTAACTACTGCGTCATCGAGCTCCTCATTTCATTCGATTACTTTTACGAAAACGAAAAATAGTATGGCAATGAAGCACGTAGTAAGGTAGGGCACATTGCAGGACTGATGGCCGCTGGGGCGGAATAGTCCTTGAGTGGCGACCGCGTACCGGAAAGCGCAGTGTGGGCAGGCCTCCAAAAGGTAGACCGACGATCTGGTGAAAGTCGTGGGACGCCGCTGATTGCGAGCAGCACAAAACCGGTCGTTGTGGAGATCCTTGGGGGAGGCCTTTGTCCAGCAGTGGACGTCTTTTGGCTGAGATGGTGATGATGAAGCACGTAGACGACCTCTCGCGGAGAGGGTGTATATTGTATATTATCTGTGTGCGTTGCGCGGGCGCATTACGTAATAAAGCTTACCTTCTGTACGGTTTACTGTACATATTTATTATACTTTTGCTGACAGCACAAACGTCACGCGCACGCGTCATTGACCCGTGGCAACATAGAGTATCATATTAATTATTATAATAAATTACTTATTTTAAAACCAGTGCAATTTACAACGCCAGCCAACTCGGTTTAACATTAGAGAAAAGAATCGTCTATTTTTAACTTACTTGTAACCTTTACGTAAATACATTTCTACTCTCATCTATGGTGATCTTTTCATCCTGCACTCCAGATAACTATCTACCACATCTCAACAGTGTAATCATACATTCTTTTTGGTCCTTCGACAACTAAGATTCGGGAGTTTTTTGTCTCTTACTCAGTGGCGAATCGGTACACCTGGCCTCTCACCAGCGAGAATCCCCAGTGGTATTGAGACACAGGAGCGCACACACTGTTTAAGAGTTCATGAACGCCTGGATCTGGATACGACCAATTTTCAAGATTTGAAATTGTGAAGATTGCGAAACTTCAAGTGGTCTTCGTGTCGTGAACCAACGCCGCCTGCCCTGCCGCTGTAAACTACGTGCCAGGATTGGTGAACTAACTATATCTTCAACTAACTAACTTCAACAACTACGTACAACAAACAACATGGATAAATTGGAACTTCAATCAAAGTGTTTCGATAACATCAAGACCTTGTGTGTCAACTATCGCAAGGACTCTTTGTCTCGGAAATCTGAAAAATATCTCAACATTCGTATGTCGTCGCTGACGGAGCAGTGGAAGGACTTCGAGGCGAGACACGCTCTCTTAGTACTTGAACTTGAAGATAAAACTATCAACTATTTCGCCGATGACATATACGGCAAAACTAAAGAAATGTATTTAACAACTAAGACGGACATTCGAGATAAACTTGAACAATTGGAAGAGCATAAACGCAATGTGAAGTTTGACTTAACTGAAAATCCGGGAGAGACTTCTCAAGAACAAGAAGATGAAAAATCTGTGAAAATTCAATATTTACTTAACAAGCAAGAATGTAATTTTAATGCTATACACCGTGCTATGTCCAAAATTAACGTCTCGCTCGTCTCTGCAAAATGGGAGCTGGAAGATAACTTAAATATTTTAAAATCTAAATTTGAGCCGATCGATAAACTTCACTGGGAAATCGACTTTCAACTGAAGGGGTCCAACAACCAGTACTACGACATGTTCTCGGATATTGAAGACAAATACGACGACTTACGGAAACAACTTCACTCCAAAATTTGGTCAAGTGCCCATTATCAACAGTCAGTACCAAAAATGGAACTTCCCGATTTTTTTGGTAACTACAGCAAGTGGATTTCTTTCAAGGATTTATTTCTTGAAACCATCCATAACAATCCAGCAATAAACAACGCGCAGAAAATGAAACATCTGAAAACCAAACTGAAAGGGGAAGCCGAAGGCCTAGTGCAACATCTGTCTGTCAGCGCTGATAACTACAATTCCTGCTGGGAAATTTTATTGCAACGTTATGATAATCGACGCTTGCAGTTTTCATCATTTTTCAACGCAATGGTTAATCTCTCTGTCATCCAGCATCCAGACGCCAATAACCTCAAGAAAATGCATGACGTCATAAAGGAATGCATGAACGGAATTGCTAACATCGGATTGGATACCTCAACCTGGGATCCAATGATCGTCCACTTAATGTTACCGAAGCTGGATTCAACAACTTTAAATGATTACATGAACGAAATACGAGATCATCGAGAGCTACAAAATTTACAAGATTTTTTGTATTTTTTGGAATGCAAGTTTATGGCATATGAAACTGCAAAATCTACTAAAACTGCCAAAGGAAACACTGCTTCAGAAAAAACATCATCTTCATCATTTTGGAAACCAATGAACAAACCAACTATGAAAAAAACTAGTTATGATTTCAAGAAAACTTATCATACTGCATATGGAAATTGTCCCAATTGCAACGGAAACCACGTGCTTATGCAATGTGACAAGTTCAATGACATGGACACGGCGCAGCGGAACTACACAGTTGCGAAATTAAAAGTTTGCAAAAACTGCCTGTTCAGTCATAACAATGTGGAATGTAAATCGTCGAAAACTTGTAAGGAATGTAACATGAAACACCATACGCTGCTGCATAACTCCAACTGGAAATCTTCATCAAATGGGAAAAATAACAATATTCAACAACCATCGACATCTAAACAACAAGCTTCTAATCACTTATCTTCTGAGAACACCGAGATTTTATTAACTACAACTCAACTGAAAATAAAAACTATAGATGGAACTTACGTCACGCTTCGAGCCCTTCTTGACCAAGGTTCGCAGGTGAACCTTATAACTGAAAACGCTGCCCAGCTACTGCGACTGCCCCGAAGGAAGATGGCCGCCACCATTTCGGGGGTTGGCTCTGTCTCTGGTGATTGCAAGGGACAACTAAACTTGAACTGTACATCGATTCACTCTGACTACAGTTTCGAAATGCAGGCACTTATAATGAAAAAACTAACGAACAACTTACCTAATATCACCTTTGAAAAAACTAACTGGCCGCACCTGGAAAACTTAAAACTAGCCGACCCTGAGTTCAATATTTCTCGCCCTATCGACTTGTTACTGGGAGCCGATGTATATTCTGAAATTATTCTCGATGGAGTTCTGAAAGGAAGCTGCCAATCTCCAGTCGCACAACAAACTCATTTAGGTTGGATTCTATGCGGGAAAATGAAAACCTTTAACTGTCATGTCACATTGATTAACTTAGAAGAACTAACTAAATATTGGGAAAGCGAAGAAATCCAGAACTCTGAAGATATTTCTAAAGATGACCAGTGTGAACATTTTTTTTCACAAACTGTGCAACGTGATCCTGAAGGAAAATACATAGTGAAGATGCCTCTCCTTCCGGGTTATGAAGAAAAATTGGGATCATCAAGGTCAACTGCTATTTCTCAATTTATTCAATTGGAAAAACGACTAGCAAGAAACCAAAAACTATCAACTATGTATAAAGATTTCATGAAAGAATATGCAGATATGGGTCACATGACGCCAGCGACTCATATTACACCTACCGATTGCTACTTACCACACCACGGCGTTTTGAAAGAAAGTTCTACAACAACTAAATTGAGAGTTGTATTTAATGCATCTCAAAAAAATTCGAGTGGCTACAGTTTGAACAGCCTCCTGGAAAAAGGACCCAACCTTCAAAAGGACATTCAAGCACTAGTATTAAAGTGGAGAACTTACGAATTTGCGTTTACTGCCGACATCGAAAAGATGTACCGCTGTATATGGATTCACGAAGATCAGCAAAACCTGCAAAAAATAATTTGGCGAAACTCTCTAAACGAACATCTTCAAGAATTTAAGCTCTGTACTGTGACATACGGTACAAAACCCGCCCCGTGGCTAGCCCTGCGCACCCTAAAGCAGCTTGCCATGGACGACGGCCACAAACACCCGGCTGCTGCAAAAATTCTAGAAAACAGTTTTTTTGTTGATGACCTTGTCAGCGGGAACAACTCACTTGAAGAAGCTAAAAGGCTGCAAGAGTCCCTAATCGCTTTGTTGAAGGGCGGGGGGATGAATCTGCGCAAGTGGTCCAGCAACTGTCCAGCATTACTAGAAAACTTACCTAAAGAGCAAATTTCTACAACTAACAACTATGACTTCAAAAACGATGAACCCTCTAAAACTTTAGGACTGAGATGGAATACCGACACCGATACTTTCCACCTTGACTGGCCTGTAAAAGAAAATTCGAAACAACTAACTAAACGATTACTACTTTCGGAAATATCAAAATTCTATGATCCGTTGGGCTGGCTCTCTCCTGTGACGATCACTGCAAAATTATTATTTCAAAAACTGTGGACAAGCAACATCGACTGGGATGAGAAAGTTCCCCATGATATTGAAGTGGGGTGGACAAAACTAAAAATAGAACTGCCACACATTAAACATATAACATTAAAGCGATGGATCGGTGAAACAAAACGAGGCATCGAATTACTGGGATTCTGTGACGCAAGCGAGAAAGCCTACGCCTGTGTTATCTACAGTCGCGTCACCGATACAACCGGAACCCCAATAATTACACTACTTGTGTCGCGAACAAGAGTTTCCCCGATAGCACAGAAAACATCGTTACCAAGACTTGAGCTGTGTGGAGCTTTACTGTTGGCTAAACTTATGGAAAAAACTCAGCAAGCTTTATCTGAATACAAACTAAAAATACAAGCCTGGTGTGATTCACAAGTAGTTCTAGCTTGGCTCCAAGGCGAAACATCTAAACGAGAAAAATATATAGCCAACAGAGTAACACAAATCAAACGCATTATACCTACAACACAATGGCGTTACGTCAAATCTGAGCAAAACCCTGCAGACTGCGCGTCACGTGGCATGTTACCAAGCAAACTAGCTAAATTCGACTTATGGTTTCAAGGACCTACGTTTTTGAAAGAAATCAAAACAGAAGAAATATTGAGCTGCAATACATTTTATACGAATATTGGAAATATACAACTTTGTCAGAAAGAAACTTTACTGGATAGCGAAAACGAAAATTTTATAAACAAACTGTTAACTAACTTTAGTTCAATGACACGAATATTACGAATAACAGCATGGATACTTCGTTGCACAACAAATATGCGCGCTAAACGGAAATCGGAAACTCCGTACCTAATGACAAGCGAAATAAGCGCAGCAAATAAAGTTATTATAAAACACATACAGCGCAATCATTTCACGGCAGAATATAAACAACTGGAAACCAAAGAAACAATAACTAAGAAAAGTGTTATTATGAAGCTGAGCCCTTATTTAGACGACGACAAGATTATACGTGTTGGTGGCCGCCTCCAAAACTCGAACTTACCTGTGGAAATGAAGAACCCCATCATTATACCACATACTAGCCGATTTACGCAACTTTTAATAGAACATTCGCATTTAACAACATTGCACGGTGGAGCGCGACTAACTTTGTCTCATATAAGACAGAGATATTGGATCGTCGGCGGCAACAGGGCTGTCAAAACTCAACTACGGAAATGTGTGCGTTGTCACCGTTTCAGACAGAACGACAACCATCAAATAATGAGTCACCTTCCACAACAGAGAGTGACACCATGTCGACCATTCACTTACACCGGGGTTGACTATTCTGGTTTCATCGAACTCAAGCTAAACAAAGGCCGAGGCGTTAAAACTTCGAAGGGTTATATCGCAATATTTATATGTATGGCCACTAAAGCCGTACATATAGAACTTATCTCGGATCTCAGTACCGAGACCTTCATAGCAGCCCTACAACGGTTGTGTGCAAGGCGTGGCACTCCTAAACAAATGTTTTCCGATTGTGGAACTAACTTCGTTGGTGCTGCAAAGGTACTTCATCAAGAATTCGAAGAATTTAAGAAGATTATCACACCTGAGTTCTTCGACCAGCTAACTAAACTTGAAATCGAATGGAATTTTAACGCACCTGCCTGGCCAACTGCTGGCGGCTTGTGGGAAGCAGCCGTCAAGTCTATGAAATACCATCTGCGACGAGTGTTAGGTGACCAGAAACTCACCTATGAAGAGATGACTACTCTCTTGGCGAACGTAGAAGCCTGCCTAAACTCAAGGCCGCTGTGTCCACTTACCGAGGACCCCGAGGAATTCTATAACTGTTTGACCCCTGGCCACTTTCTCACTGGGACTCCAATAATGACGCTGCCAGTATCAGATTACAGTGATATCTACATTGGTATGCGAAGCAGATGGCAACTAGTCGAACAGATGTTCCAGCGATACTGGAAAAATTGGTCGAACGAGTACCTAACACAACTCCAAACTCGTAGCAAGTGGAACAAGCCCACAAACAACATCAAGGTCGGCGAGATAGTACTGGTGAAGGACAACAACTTACCCCCAGCAAAATGGGCGTTGGGGCGCGTCCTTGAAACTCATCCGGGTTCTGACGGATACGTTCGAGTTACTACTATCAAAACTCAAACGGGTATCATCAAGCGCCCTGTAACTAAACTATCACCCCTACCCTTAAGCAGTGAAATCGAAACGCCCGAAAAAGGTCCTGCAACTAATCAAGATCAAAACCAAAACTCAAAACATACGAAGAAAAAAGGAGGGAACAAAATATCAAATCTATTAATAACTCTGCTAACAATGTTTACATTCTTATCGGGATCATATGGTTTAATTGACGGCGTGTCGTCGGGCGCTCAAATTACAACCTTAGAACGCGAACGCCCTATCTACTATGACGCAGTCGGCAAAATGCAAATGATGCACGATGAATGGACGCTAATTATGTATTACAACATAACTACTACAACTTCAAAATATATCGCAGTGAATTTAGAGAAAAATATTTATATCTCACTGAACGAAGATGACCTTGCCCACTGTCGACAACAAAAAACTAATAAATACATATGCAAAACAAACAAACCTGTGTTCGATATGCATAGCAATAGTGCTCCGTGCGAGGCGAAACTGCTGTCACATCAAAACATCCAGCCCTGTGACGTTGAGAGCGCGTCATGCAAGGACGCGTGGATCGAGTTGCATACACCTAACAAGTGGCTTGCCATATGTTGTGATACGTGTGCATTACGTACCATATGCAATAATGACGTCATTTCATACACTATGACATCATCTGGAATAGTGACGCTCCCACAAGGATGTGTACTACAATCAAAGGACTTGTCTATCTATTCGCATAACCACTACAGCAGTCGTATGAAGATGAACTATAACATCGCACCTACGACTTTGGAAACATCAGTAAACAAGATAGTCAACTTATCTCATCACAACACGCCACTTATATTCAGATCTACAGCTCGTGAAACAGAACATATAGAAGAAGACATAACGAAACTGAAGGAACACGAAACAAAGTTGCCAGCCATATCAAGTCATGACATACATCAATACGTCATCAGTTACGTATAAGTGACGTCGGCTGTTGCTGTTTTGCTTGTGTTGGTTGTGAGGAAATACTGCCCCCACTGTTTAAAGAAAAACAAGAGAAGCTCGACTGCTGTCCAACGACCACACCCGGTAGACATTGAACTTCAAACCTTTTATCGAAGAGACAACAAACAAAGCGAAGATATCCAGGTGGTAGCACCACCGCCGAAGCCGCCTCGAAGTCTCAACGCCGCAACCAGCAATGTTGCATTCAACTTCGATTAGTGTCATTATTTGCTTTGTTAAGGCTCTTCTTTTCTCTTTTCGTTTTAGTTAACTTGTTTTGTTTTCTTGGGTTGCCAAGATGTACGGTTTACTGTACATATTTATTATACTTTTGCTGACAGCACAAACGTCACGCGCACGCGTCATTGACCCGTGGCAACATAGAGTATCATATTAATTATTATAATAAATTACTTATTTTAAAACCAGTGCAATTTACAACGCCAGCCAACTCGGTTTAACATTAGAGAAAAGAATCGTCTATTTTTAACTTACTTGTAACCTTTACGTAAATACATTTCTACTCTCATCTATGGTGATCTTTTCATCCTGCACTCCAGATAACTATCTACCACATCTCAACAGTGTAATCATACACCTTCTTTGGATTCCTTTTGTGCTTATGTAGACATTTGACTGTTTGAATAAATTAAATGTTTCCAAGTCCAAAGACTTCGTTGTTCTATTTTCACTTTAAATTTATCTATGATGACTAGCTTTTGTTCGCGGCTTTGCTCACATGGGCTACATGACCTGTAATTGTTTTTAATAAAAGCAAAACTTATTTAAGGTAAGTGGTCTTTAAGGATAATCCTGAAACACTCCATAATTTCTAACCAGACCAAATACCGAAAAATTTAACATTTATAATGACGGATTTCCATACAAACTTTAAACCCCTATTTCACCTCTTTAGGGGAGGTTTTTCCAAAAATGCTACAACACGTAATTATTTATTTTTATTGAAAATTCTAAAGGTTGATTAAAATATTAATTTTTATACTTTAAAAATATCGATTTGCCCAAAAAAACTGTCTTCCCTTTTTTACTCCTTACAAGAAAAATAAACAAAATTCCTGAGACACGTCATTCTTCAATTCCTTTCAAAAAGCACCAACACCAATTTTCATGTATTTTACTTAAAAACTGACGGACTTTCATACAAACATTCACCCCCTATTTGACCCCCTTAGAGTATGATATCCGTAAAATCCTTTCTTAATGGCTGTATACGTCACTCAATTAACCTATAGTATAAATTTCATCCAATTAGCTTCAGCGGTTTCGGCTCGGCGATGATGAATCAGTCAGGACTAGTCATTCATTATATGTATATAGATTAAGAAATAGGTAAACAGTTAACATATAAGTGTGTTTGTTATTTATATTTAGAAGCAGACGTGTTGGCATGCAATGTTCATTCCTGGATTATTATTGTCATAATTATTTTATGTGCGGAATGTGATCGCGAGAAAGTATTTAAATTGCAACCACATTTTATTGACATTGTTGGAACCTTAGGAATGTCTACACGAGCATTGTACAGACCTTTCTACTTTTTATCGTATCTATGTAGCGATTACCGTAGACAGAGTTTAATAAAAAAAAAACAATCAGTCTCATGAAGCTCGAGTGGGAATCAAACCCACGACCCTTACCAGATTACCAGTCAAATCGAAGTTAAAATAAAAAATCTATATTTTTTTCCCTATCGATCCCGTATTTCATCCATCCTACAACATGGGATTCACTTCCTACATACAATGTGGGCTGGCAGAGTGAGGGTGACTGGTGCTGCGTTGTTTTCACGCTGCACCAGTTGTCTTCGCGTCTGGACGCCGTTTCCACTTAACATCAGGTGGAGTGGAGACATATGCCGAGAAATGTTTAAAAAAATAAAAAAAAAAATACAAAAATTTGTATGGAATTTTAGCAGCGCCTCCTAGCTAAAAACGAGAAGAGTTACAATTTGGCCACACACATTCTCGTTTTCGTTAACGTGATCGAATGGCGAATAAACCTCGCACCTGGCACTCAGGACTCTTCTTCTTAACATCAGTTTATAGGACTACTCTTCAATAAAACAAAAAAAATGAGCTTAAGATAGGTAATTAGTTAAATTATGTATATCTATCTATACTAATATTATAAACCTGAAGAGTTTGTTTGTTTGAACGCGCTAATCTCAGGAACTACCGGTTCGATATGAAAAATTATTTTTGTATTGAATAGTCCATTTATTGAGAAAGGCTATAGGCTATATAACATCACGCTTTGACTAATAGGAGTGAAGCAGCAATAAAAAATGTTGCAAAAACGGGAAAATATTTACGCGGTTGAAACCACGGGGCACTCTAGTTAGATTATACAATTTATTATATCATTAGAGTCTAACAGACTTGCTTATAACACCACAGCTAGGGTTGGCTGAAAGGGATATCTTCTAGAGATAAGCTCACCTTTGTACCTATATGTTCTGTAAAACGGGTGTTTCAATGTTATATTTAATTTGTGCAGATTATATGTCTTAACCTCGCTTAGACGCCTCGGTGGCACGCCCGGCTGACAAAGCGCTCGGCCCCATTTCGGAAGGTCTCTGATTCAATTCCCGGTTCGGGCAAAGTTTTTCGGGTTTTTAGTTGCATAGCCCGGGTTTGTAATCACCAACCCGCATTTGGCAAGCGTGGTGATTAAGCTACTACCCATCAATTATAGTGATGACTTGATTTCAATGACGGAGGCCTTTGCCCAGCAGTGGGATAGTTTGCTTGCTTCAGTTACTTAATCGAGGGACGATACTATATTGGTACTATTACCAAATATTTCTCTACAGCAACATTGTGTATCCAGGATCCACGTGTAAGAATCACCATGTTATGAGTAAGAAATGTTTAAAATCCGGTCACATCACAGCCAATACTTGGAGATTGTTGCAACATGATTTCACTTTTGCTAATAATTCGTTATAGTTGTGATTAACGATGTTTGCTTTGTGAGCTATGCCGGAAGAATGCGGCGGGCCGGCACACAAAGTCGACCCAATTATGGAGGTAGGTATCTGTGATTGTTTTTCATGGAAACTGTAACTTACACATTTCAATGTTACATAGATTTAAAAATTGAGGAGCTCGATGGCGCAGTGGTTACCGCGCCCGGTCTGCGAGTGCTGAGGTTAAGCAACTTTCGCAAAGGCCGGTCATCGGATGGGAGACCAAAAATTTATCATCTCGAGCTCCTCCGTGCTTCGGAAGGCACGTCAAACCGTTGGTCCCGGCTGCATTAGCAGTCGTTAACAACCACCAATCCGCACTGGGCCCGCGTGGTGGTTCATGGCCCGTTTTCCCTATCCATCCATAGGGAAGGCTTGTGCTCCAGCAGTGGGGACATAAATGAGCTGATGATGATGATGATGATGAGATTTAAAAAATAATTATAATTACCATGAAATTGTAGCGATGTTATCAATGATAGGAGTTCTTTGACCACTGTGGGACATCCTAACTAATATTATAAATGCAAAAGTGAGTTTGTTTGTTTGTTGTGTAATACGCTTTCACGCGTAAACTATTCAACCGATCATTATGAAATTTTGTACACATATTTTGAAGAGTATAATAATGATATAAGATACTCATTATTAAAAAAAAAGAGTTTGTTTGTTTGTTTGATACGCTTTCACCTTGTCATAGAAACTGTCAAAGCGGTACGAATTCCGCCAGGTCAGCTAGTAATTATACTCGTGTAACTTTAGTAGTAATAAGGTGTCTACATAGATATCAATTTACATGGCACGAAAGATATTTTTGAGATATTCAATTTGCTTACCCATTAGATTATCCTGCTTCGGATCAAGATCAGAGGTCAAGGCTCAGATTGCTTTGCAAGTTTCAAACACGTTTAACAAAAAAGAGAATTTGTATGGCCAAACCGCAAAGGCTCGTGCCCCAGCATTGATTGAGCTGGTGATGATGATGATGATGATGTTGCTGTGGACCTCAAAGGAATAAAAAAAATAATTTTAAAAGCAGAGTCATAACTCTGCTTTAAAACAATAATATTTTTTTATCCATAGATCTAATCAAACTTTTAGAAACGTTGAAATAAAATTGATTGAGGCAATTTCATTACAGATCTTTATTTCTAATGACAGAACAATAAACTGGGCAGTAATATTTGTAATTAGAGAAACAGGATTCTTGGTATTTCTTCAATCGAGAGCTTTCCGAGGCGCTGTCAGAGTGGAAAAAACGATAATTAGTTCATATTAGGTTTAATTGAACTTATTACAAATACTGACATACCTACTGGTGGCAAATTAAACTGTGTCTGTTATTACCTATTAGTTAATTTTTATAAAGATTTTTCTAAGAAGCGTGGCTCCAATTAATAAATACATTTTTTTGTTTATCTAAAAAAAAATAAACATCTACACTAAAAACAAATTTCGATATTCAGAAAACACACGCTTACTGCTGGACAAAAGCCTTCCCCAAAGATCTCTACATCGACCGGTAGAATCCAAATCCTAACATCAAAAACGTTTCTACAACTAAATTCATGCAATTCAAAGACCATTGGTTGTAACTTCAAAGTTTGTATAAGACTGAAATGAAACTACTTTTGCGGCTCTACTCGCGTTTATTTTGCACATTAATTTGATAGCTACCAACTAATTATGAGACGGCCAACACCTCAGTCTCCCTATGACCACGGACCCTGCATAGGGTTCGAAACGTCAAGATAAATATTTAATCAAAAAGTGTGTAAAAAAAGGGCGAATAGATCCGTAAAAGTAGTTTTGTTTTAATGTGTAGTGTTCGCGTAAGCTTTAGGAAACAATATTTGTTCCTATAAGATATTACATTTGTATAAAAGCAACAGATTTATGAAGAAAAAGACGCAGTTAGTTACCAAACGCCATTTTATATTCAAATGTAAGATGAAAAACGACCATTGAAAGAAAGTAGCCACATTCTTTTTTACATTGTAATTGTTACTTTATTGTTACAGACACCTATGTTATTGTTACCGTTAAATCATGAATCGAGTTTTGTTACATATAGGTCCTCGTGGCTATCAATAAAATACCATCATAGTTCATAGTTCATACACCCACAGGAAGCGTGTTTAACAAACATCAAAAATTAAACAGTGCTACTATTGTGTTACAAACATTCCACTCGGCACACGATTTGATACTCAGAAAGCCTAGTGCAAGTTTTATTTACCATACGAATTTTTACGACCGCGTTAGCGAGTATTTGAGACGCCTTAAGTGTTGTCAACCATGAAACAACCTCTCTGCCGATCTAAATATACAAGCAAAAGTCATGCAAATGCGTAATCCACTGCATTCTTATCAAAAAACTTTAAAAAAAAAATTATTGAAAAAAATGTTGTTATCTTTTGAGGAAATATCATGTTTCTGCATTTTGGAAACATTTAACATTGATGCTAATGCTAATAGACTATCATAACATATATTTTTTTCTTGCCTTGTATACTTTTATAGAAAACATGCATAAAGACGCGCATTTCAGAGTATACAGCGCCTTAAATAAATAATTGAAATAAAAATCATTTGTTTCGGATTTGCATCCAGTGTTAAAGCAGCGGTTCCTTACCAACGCGGAGAATTAAATTTTGCTATAAAAACTGCGTTTTCGTGCAAATGTGCGAACGGCAAATTATACTCACACTAGGCACCCTGTAGGCGCACTATACTATACTATACACAGTTATGTTTGGGTCGACACGTTCCATTCACCAATACCTATTGAAAACTATGAGATAATTAAAAAAACGAAAAAAATGGCCTTATAGAAGGTATTTAGAGGCATCTTAGGTTTTCGAGAACGTCAAGCGGATACTTTGACACAGAACCCATACCGGGTTGACCCAGTAGCGATACGGCATGTGGGACAAAGAGATCGACCGTCTCTATGGTCTAGTTGTTAAACTGCCGCTGACCACAGACCCAGTGATTAGAGGCACCCTCAGGTTTCCCCTCTGTCATCAGCTGACTCAAAACGCTTCAGAGAATCTGACACATCTGCTTAATGACATCTACTCCAGAAAACTTCCCAGGATTATAGGTTGGCAAGAATTCAATTCCGCTACCAGAACCGTGCCGACCCTAACATGTAAAGCACACCTTACGAAGAAACGAACTCAACTCCTAACCAATGATGGACGCCTGGTACATGGACAGTATCAGGAAGCCCACTGCGTAGATCACCAGCACCACATCCATCGCTGTGGCGAACAGTTCCCTAGCTGCCTCATCCCTGACCAGCCTCCTGACGTGGTTCCTGATTTTCTCGCAAATGACTGTCATTTGATTTACGAAGATTTCTGCTGTACTCGTGATGGCGCTGAAACTAAGTAATTGGAAAAGAGCTTAAATAAATGTTTTTTTTTTTAATATTAAAAGGTGGCTAACGAGCAGACGGGTCACCTGATGGGAAGCAATCACCGCCGCCCATGGACACCTGCAAGACCAGAGGAATCGCAGATGCGTTGCCGGCCTTAAAGGAAGGAACAGGCTCGTTTCATGAAGATCCCTAAGTCGTAATGGTTCGGAAATACCGGCGCTGAGAGCTGGTTCCACAGCACTGTAGTTCGTGGTAAAAAAATACGTGAGAAACGCACAGTAGTAGACCGCCATACATCAAGATGGTGTGGATGGAGAGACAGTTGATTGGGTGTAGTGTTAAGGGTCTAGTTGTTAAGACGACTGGCCTCAGACCCAGAGATTGCGGATACGTTTCCCAGCGGGCTGTACAAGATTGTACTACTTAGGTTTGGTTGGTGGTAGTTGGTAGTGCTTCTTTTAAGTCCGCCTGGATAGCTATCACTATCATTTCTGAATGTGTCGCCATAACATCATTGTTAATAGCATTACTGAATTCATATGTTAGAGATAAGATGGGCGGTGCCTCAATAATTAAGGATTTCGGGTGAAGTGCGCTTAGTATTTTATTATTTAATAATGATCGCTCTATCATTACGGACAGGACTATTGTCGCCAATAAGCCTGATATCGTGGTGGTCGACCGATCCCAGCGCCGGGCAATACTAGTTGATATCACCATACCTCATGATGAGAACCTTGTGAAAGACGAGAAGGACAAGCTCAGTAAGTACCTTGTCTTGGCTCACGAGGTTACCGCCATGTGGGATGTGAATTCAACCATTATTGTACCGATAGTCGTTTCGGCAAACGGTCTTCTAGCCAAGAGCCTCGATCATCACCTAGAGAGGCTCTCGCTGAAAGGTTGGATCAAGGGTCAGATGCAAAAGGCAGTACTCCTTGACACGGCACGTATTGTCAGGAGGTTTCTCACTCTGCAGCCCTAACCACCGATAGCTTGGGCCTATCTCCGCTGCCGGTGGCAACCTAGGTTAAGTTTTTTATAATATTTTATATTGTAAATATGTTTTTATATAAAATATTGTAAAAGTTGTATCTAAAATGTATATTCAATAAAGAGAATAATAATAATAAATTTCTTTATTTTCTTAATACAGCAGATACAATCATTAATCTCAACTACCTACACGAGGAAGACCTGGATCGTAGGTAGGCAGCACAGACCGGCTATATGGTCTGTGGTAGGCAGTTATCGTTACTTACCATCAAATAAGATAAAGCCAAGCGCTTGTAAAATAAAAAAACAATCTGATTTATATAACAGAAAATGCCATTATTAGTTTTATTTTGTCTGAGTAATAACTAACTAGTAATAACATACTACATACCTTATAGTGACTATACCGATCTGAATTTATGTAAATTAATTATGAATCGTGCAAAATCAATAATGATTTTTTTCGGACAAAGATATGCCTACATAATTTATTTACTCAGTTGTACAATTCTAATTGAAATCTCTTCATATTGAGAACCTTTCCACATTATTTACTTTACTCATAAACTTATCGCTGTTAAAAAGCGACATCTGTGTTATGAAATGGCAACTACAACGTCGTACCACATTTAGCCTAGTGACACTGCTTCTACGCTTCGAAATGAATAGGTTTCTCCGCTAGATGGCGCTACATGTTCTAAATGCAATATTTTATTCATAGTTGCAGTTTGCTAATAGTTATTTTAATACAATAATATGATATAATAGGTATTATTTCTTAATGAGAGTATGTTTTGCTGCAATAAAAATAGTATTTCCGACGTATAATTTAGTTTATAGTTATCGATGACGTCGTAAGAGGGCGCTACTGGTTTTGGTTTTACATAAAATTATTTAGCGTCTAATCAGATGGAAATTTACAGTAATCTATTAGAAACAAGAAGACATACCCATGTACTACAAAAAAGTGTTTAGAGTTAAAAAATGGCTAAATACATGTTAAGAATATTGCCTCTGTCTAAAAGCATTGGCTAAAAAGTTACAGCATCTGTTTTAAGCATTGTCTAACTTTGTCTATCGTTTTGTGACAAAGGAGTCAAAGTCTTCGCTTTCAAAGCTGTGTCAAACTAAGTCATCTTCACAGAGGAAGAAGAGTGAAATGATGGGGATGCACAAGAGAACCTGATATGGGTCGAATGCTACTTGAAGAGTTAACCCTCGGCAGATCCCACTAAGATAAGATAACAGTTACCTAGGGTTGCATCTCCACATGTTGTAGTTCCTGTGCACGCTGAAGAGTGGCAGTATCATCGCCAGGACATACCACATGCCGGAAATGCCCAATGAGGCTGTGGAGGCCAGGGTTGATCGTTGTTCAAATTGAACCCTGAGGGAAAAAACAAAGTAATGAATTGGAAGTTTCAAAAGGATTTTAAGCAGTAAGTAACTGTTGGCTTATCCTGTAAAATATAAGAACAGACGCCTGCATTTCAGACTATCCAAAACTGTAATTTTTTTAAAAGAATATTCAACCTTCTACCATGGATAGTTTAATGTCTATCGAGGTTTGACAGTTTGTGATAATCTGATGTTCATATAACCGCTCCTGTGGTTTAAATTATTTTGGTTAGACCACCGGATTCAAAGCCGGAGTTCCTCTTATTTTTGGTTGTGATCTCATGTTTGTGTGATTGTTGAGTTGTGAGTTGTGATTCCTAGCGGAAGGAACATAATTTTTGTTCCCGATTTTATTAGTCGTAGAAAAGCTTTATACGCTTCAAAGCCTGGATTACCAAACAGCATTTTATCTAGGTCTGTCGCCATTAGTACAATACTAATAGCATTGTTGTGTTTTGATAAAGAAAAATAGTCTGTTTTTCAGTGGTTGAAAATTCCGGGTGAAGTTCAGTTCGATGCTGAGACAAATTAAGGTATTTAGATCTAGGTACCTACTCAATATGATCATTAAATGCGTGAATGCCCTTAACATATAACGCATAATAAAGCCACCTGCTATTCTGCACCCCGGTGGTCGCTAATCTGGCCATGGAGGATCCTCTAATCCAGCGGTCCACATCACTGCTAAACTGGCTGTGACTGGCCAGCGTGTACGAAGACGATGACGTCACGTTCTACGGAAAACACCACACCAGAGGTTACGGAAGAATTTAAGCTTAGTTTAGAAAGGCGTGTAGATATACTAGAATAACCTCAGCCTTTACGGGTTCGGAAGAGGTGGTTACATGGGCATCGTCAGTACAACGGTTGTAGGAAACCCGCTTCCAAACTTTATAACTGCCTCTGTGGTCTAGTGGCTAAGACCCAGAGGTCCCGGGTTCGATTCCCAGCGGGAGGTACATGTTTGTGTACTCGGTTTGGTTGGTGGTAGGGCTTGTTAGTCCGCCTGGCTATGCTACCACCATCTTATCTAAATATGTCCCCATAACATCAATGTTTGTAAGCTGCCGGAACACAACATCATCTCTAAAGATAAGATAGCCAGTGCCTCACTAGTTGAGGATCCCGGGTGAACTGCGCTTCCATCATTGACCTTATCATCACTTAACATCAGGTGTGATCAAGGCACTGCGCTTACCCGTTAATATAAAAAAACAACACCATCCCACACGCCCTGCAAATCGCCTCCCCCGCCCGATCCTGTAAATGCCATTAGCTAACATTTACATGATACATTAAACATGCACACTTGCAAAGGCCCAAGACACCGTACACGTAGAACAAAGGTCGTACCTCGTCGGGCCGACCCGGTTCACACGCGCTCAATACCAGGTACAGACAGTACCCGGGCGCTTTTCCCCACCACGAACACGACTCGATCAATCTCCTTACTTTCTGCCATAGGGAATTTCCACTTGTTATAAAAAACCACTCCACACCAGAGATTACACACCAGAGATTAGAAGAAACTAAGTATTACAGTTACAACGGTCAACATGGATTTGGATCACAAAGGTACAAGTAAGCTTTTCTCTAAAAAGCGATTTCTTCCAGCAGTCCATGGTGTTATGGTGAGCAGTCCATACCACACCATATGCGAGTATTTTAAGTAGCTAGTTAGACACAGAGCTGCGTACAAAACTATTCATAAAATATAATATCAATATTACATTAAGAATATATTAAAATATAAATACAATTATACTATACTAATAGTACTATAAATGTAATAGTACTATTAAAGTAACGCTGTTCTAACGCGCATTGCATGCAACTAAGTATATTACTCTTTATAGCAAGGAAGATGTTTTCTTCATGTCCAGATTTACTTTTAAAAAAAAACATAATCGAAGCTATCAAGTGCAGAAAAGACAAAAAGGTAATCAAGTGGTGTTTATTAAACAATGTGTATGGATGTGTATAATTATATATTCAGTATTATTTATTATTTAAAGAGCAGCGTTCTATGACTCTCTTACGCTCATTTTTAATTAAGTTCTAGGTTAGGAAACTTTGCGCAAAGTTTATTTCTGTTACACAAAAAGTCCGTAAAAGTTGGTTAGTGTTCCGTTTATTGTGTTTTTTTTATTTCTCTATATTGTGACCTTCTTATTACAAAAGGATAAAAATATATATATTGTAAATTTAGAAACCTGTAATTGTAATTATCAGTAAAATAAGTATACGTTGTAATAAGCTGTTGGTTTCTATAAATAAATAAATAAATGAACAATTAAAATAGTAATAACTAGCATACCTATATTTTATATCCGCATACGTTTATCTTACAAATTATACCAAGTTCCTGCTGCATAGATAAAGAAAGTGATGTGGTTTAATGATTCGATTATTCAAAAAGCAGGGCGAGATAAATCCGCTTGGAAACTAATCAGGCGTGAATTGTTCTTTCTCTCCAAGCTTCATACTTACTGATTCGTCGAGTATCTCTTTTGTGAAAGTCTGTGATGACACACGAGGGTTCAATTCACAGATAACTAAGTCCATTGTCCCACTATCAGCCACAGTGTCGGCTCCTTCTGAAGCCATTTCCAGCTTTTTCAACTAGGCCTAGTATATCCTAACAAACACCTTTTCCACATGAGTAGGTATAAGTATTCACTACCTACTCATGTGCCTTTACTGTGGCATTGTCAGGAAACTTCTTAGGGTGTTACATCACCAGAATTTTAACAGAAAATTTTGATTAACAGTTTTTGTAAGAGTGAAGTTTTGAGTAAAATATTGATAGCTGTCGAAATTGACGTGAAAAGTTTTATTATTGAAAGAGGTGGGGCGTTTTGTCACTAAGGTTGTTATTTTTCAGGTGTTTCTAAAAATAGGTAGGTAAGGAAATTTTATTTTAAGCAACGCAATCTCTGATTATGACGTGTTTATAATCGAAGACCGCGATTCAAAAACTGCATGCTAATCCAATAGAAATACAGTACTTATGGTTTTATTATAACCATTTACCTATAAAATTTTCTTTAGGTATTTTTATGACGTTGAAGTCTTGTCCTTAGATAACCATTGACAAAAAATATTTGAAAGATATCGAAATTGTTTATGCCCACGTTCTAAATTAAAAACGAGAATTTTAATTAAATTAAAAATACCACCAACACAATAATTAACCTGTTAATTCGGGAGCCCGTAGCAAAAGTTACGTAAGTACAAAAGCAACAGTTTTTTTATCTATCATTTCTTTAGATGTCATTTCCGAAAAGGCGCGAACCGCGTGACGCCATTGTTCGAGTTCGATTTCAATTTCGAACGGAGACGTCCCGTCGCTGCATTATTCGCGGCTGCCAGTGTGAAAAACTTTTTTTTTGTCAATTGATTTGGGAACTTTTTAATGATTGACTTATTATTTAATAAGGGAATGGTAAAGTTGATGAGTACCTTGATCGCTGGCTTACGTTTCCTTAAGGCGAAGGGTAAGGCACACTAGCGCCACCAATTGATAATTTGACAATTACTAACGGACCGGATCTTTTTTTAAACATTGCGTACCGTCCGACAACAGGAAAGCATCTATAGTATTTATATAATAATTTTGCACTACTTTTTGTTGCGTGGTTTATTCACAAAACGGGCTATCGCATTTATTCACAAACAATGGCCACTTTTGGTGTTAGCGAATGAATACAAAAAGAAACCTAAAAGTAGTGTACAAGTATTAAATAATAGATGTTTGCCTAGTGTAGGAAGGTCCGCAATGTTTGAAAAAAAATCCAGTTTAGCAGTTACCTATCAAATTAAATCAATTAGCGGCGCTAGTGTGCTTTACCCTTCGCCTTAACGCTGCAGATTAATAATAAACGCATTCTGCTTATAATTTTTACCGGCGATTTTCTATATGTTATATGTAAATAGGTAACTAAAAATGTAACTGAAAATGGTATTTGTAACAGTGTAGGTACATAATTTTAAAAGCCAATTAAATAAAATAATAATATAGGTATACTAGGTATATATTTACTCTTAAATTATGAAAAACTATTTGTTGCAACCTTAAGTATATGTTTTTACAAATTCAATAATAATTTGTATGGTATGTAGGTATAAAGAGGACAATCATACAACTCAAAAACTTTGTTCTTAATCAGCTTGAACCCGGAAATGTTTGTTTAAAAACACATTTAATGTTATAAAATGTTCAAAAAATATTTTTTTTTACATTTAATCTTACACAAACGAGTAGCGATTCAAGAAGATGACAGCAAAGTGTTGATTGCGACACATTTGGATGATGACTTAATCGGGGCACGTCGAGTGTTTCGCGAGAATGGCAGCGAAGGGATTGTTGTGATAAGTAATTTAGGGTTAAAGTTGTTGACTTCGATGCCAGTCATTAGTACTTAAGATCGGTTGTGAGAATCATGAAAGGGATCATTTTATCCGCCGTTTTGAGTGTATCCTTTGTTGTAGGAGAAAGCTGTTTAAGACTGTTTTCAACAAAAGTGTTAAGGCGACACACTGAAAAAGTGCACCAACTTTCGGCGAATAGTAGACTATAGTTATGGCTCATGAATCTGAAACGTTGATTTTGACTCGATCATAATTATTTTCGAAAACAAAAAACACTATTTTTCAAATTACAACAGAATGACTTAATTGATATGCTTAGAAACCAGTTAAATATATTGATAACATCAATATTCGTAATTTAGTAGCTTCATGTTTTAATAACTAAAACCCATACATTTTTTAAATGTTTTTTTTTTTAATTTGCTGTCTCAATTGTCGGGGGCGCTACGTATTTTCGACCTTATGACAGCGCCAGTAAGGATCAGCCTTTTTGAATGTTCACAAAACGAGGAATCGTCTTAAGGAAAGAGTATTATAATAATAATTAATAATAATGTTTTTATATAATTGTATGCAAACTTTGTTGCGAACAAATTACAATTTGAAAAAAGACACTGTTGAAAAATTTTATTTGAGTTGAATATCGTGTCACGATAGCATAGTTGGTGATAGCTGTGCAACTGACCCGGCATGTCATGGGGTGCGGGTTCGAATCCCGTTCGTGGATTTTTTTCAACACTCTTTTTTCATATTTTTTCAAATAATTAATAATTTTAAAATTATGCTTTCCTACATTGAATGTACGACTCTCGAGAAGTTAGTTATCTAAGCACTCCCGTTTGTGAACGTACCCATGCACCAATAAACTTTACACAAAGCTCCTTTTGCATTAAAAAAATTGAAACTAGATCTATCAAATCGTCATTCTGTAATAGATATGAAAGTTGTTTTTTTGTTAGCAACCATTATATTTTAGTAATTATTAATACGGGATGTAACAGGCACTGAATGTAACAACTGTCCCGCAATAATGTAATGACTACTCTCAAAAACATCTCAAAACATGGTACTAATAATGCCGTTAATACTATACTTTCCTACTGCTGGGCAAAGGCCTCCCCTCCCTCCTTCCTTCCACCTATCTCTATCCTGAGCTAGTTAGTCTCAATTCTTTATGTGGGAGTCCAACAATAATGATAATGATTTTTTATTTAATTTTTTTAATTAATATCGTTGGATAACTAAATCTTAAATTTGATTCTGTTAAATAAAATAAAACTTGCAAACACGATTACAGAAACAGTGATATATTTTGACCTGTAGTGGGCGTGCGAAATCGGTCGTATCGAAAGCTCGACGAAAGTGAGAAGGTTTATTTTTTTCGCAAATCGATCAGTTTTTTTTAAGTATCACTCACACACGGTAGTGCGCGTCACCGCGGGAGCCGCGCTACCGCGTGCCGGCCCTTTGATTGATTTTGCGATTTTTTGATTTACGACGTTTTGATATGGGTGCTGGTGGTATGCGACTGTTGATAGAATTCGTTAGTTCAACACATACCGCCGGTTGTCATTGTTTTTTTTTTCGATTTGACCACAAGGTTTTGTCTTTTTTTTCAAATTTTTGTTGGATGACGTTATATCTCCTGATTATTAAATGGCATGTGGAGTCCTATCGTAACGACAAGTTATTTTTTATTTTTTATGACACACCAACAGAGCAGATATACACAATGACAAATAAAGATAAATTACAAAATTAGCAAAATTTTATTACTAAATATTATAATCATCATCTCAGCCAAAAGACGTCCACAGCTGGACAAAGGCCGCCCCCAAGGATCTTCACGACGACCGGTTTTGAGCTGCTCGCATCCAGCGGCTTCCCGCGACCTTCACATTGATATTAAAATAAAAATTTAAGGTCGGTTTAAAAAATAGTTTTAACATAATAGCAGTTAGTGCTACTTAGATGCATTAACAACTTCGTAATCGCTTAGTTGATAGGTAATCATGATTGTAAAATTGTAATATTAAAAAAAATTACTAAGTATCCACAATGTTCTCCAAAAAAACTGATTGTTGAAACCAACAATGGCACCAATCCCAAATCAGAATGTTAATGTTTACACAAGTCATCAGCATCGTGGCCAAATATTTGAACAAAATAAAAAATAGACGTCCATATGTTGGCCCAATAAATTCGGAATCAACCCTTTATTTACCAACGGGGATCGTTTAGACCCCCATTATAATACTTAATGTTAAACAAACAACGGTCTTTTAGATCAAAATGACTATATCAGCCCTGGTCCGCTGTAATCAGTGAAGATGTACCCTTAAAGTTATGGTTTACGTTTGAATCCATTAGGAGATTCGTTTTTTTTCGCAGAGCGGCGCATTTCTGGCGTAAACAATAGAATGTTATAAATAATGCCACCATTAGTATTCAAACTCGTAATGTAGGTGAAACCTCTGCAAAGTGGGACTGTGAAGTTTGTAGGATGCACCAACATTAAAGAAGTAAATCATTTATACTAATATTATAAAGAGGAAACCTATGTAATTTTGTATGTATGTATGTTTGCAACGAATAAACTCAAAAACTACTGAACCGATTTAAAAAATTCTTTCACCATTAGAATGCTACATTAGCGCTGTGTAACATAGGCTATATTAAAAGAAATAATAATATATAAAATACTAAAAACGACAATTTAATTTTCCAATACAAAATGATTTGTTTGTTTTGTTGTCATGGAAACCATTGATATATGTATATTCAACTCAATGATGGAAACTGTCAAAGCGGTACAAAGTCCGCCGGGTCAGCTAGTTATAAAATATAGTGAAAAAAATACCTAAATGTCTACCCGACCCAATGCTTACGTCAGCCGATCATCGTCAGCCGTCAGCCGGTTCGATTCCTGGCTGGGTCAGGTAGGCATTAAATTTTTTCAATATATTGTATAAATATTTAATTCAGCTTTAGTGCAGCTATTAGCACTTTAAAAAAATAAATTAGAAAAGTGGTCAAAGATCGTTACCCAATAGCTATCTGCTTGGTGAACATCGTAAAGGCGGCATACCGAAGAGGAGATGTGTCACGATTTGGACAGCTACTGTCGAGATTGGTAACTCTATTAACAATATGGATTCTTGGAGAGGTTTGAGGGTTATTGCCCAAGATCAAAATTCCACAGCTTAAGGCAAAAAAATACATGTTATGTTATCTTATTTAAGAAATAGTTTATTTTACAAAATGTTTGCCACTTATAAACGGAAACCTTACCTGAAAAATAGTTAACTATACAGGGTGTTTGGTAATAGATGTATATTCCCGAAACATAGCCATGCAACCAAGTATAAAGAACACTGTAATAACATGCAAAATCATGTTTACGTAGATTTACTTTTCCATAAAAAAACTCAAATTATATAATATTTTATTACAATTATCAACAACGTCAGCTTATCAGCTTGACCTAGGGTTATCACTTTACAGTTTTACTAAGTTAAAAAAAAACTCAAAATTCAAAATCATTTATTCAGTTTAGGCTACAAATAGCTCTTATGAACGTCATTACGCCAAGTAACAAAGAACCTCAATATCTCGGCCATGTGGTGCTTTTCAGATGTGTTCATAATTTTCCAGGGTTCTATTAACGGTACCCTGTCTGTCATATTCGGGATATACAGAAAATACCAAACACCCTGTATACTATATGTATAAAAGTTGTGGCAAATCGAACTATATTATCACTAGCGGCCGCCCGCAGTTTCACCCGCGTGGTTCCCGTTCCCATGGGAATATCGGGATAAAAAGTATCCTATGTGTTAATCCAGGTTATAAACTATCTGTATCCCGAATTTCATCCAAATCCATCCATCCGTTGCAGCATGAAGAAGCAACAAATACACACACATACTTTCGCATTCATAATATTAGTGTGATTCTATAGGTATACAATATGCGATCGGTTTTAAAAGATTTAGGTACCTAACAAAATTGTAGTTTAACTTAATCAAAACGTTAACGCAAACCCGTTCCATAATTTGGATGGCAGACTCGTCAGGTAACGAAGGGTTGCCTGTCCGTTTAGCCAACTATACTTAGTTCGCGCTTCGATTTATGGAAATCAACTATTAACGACGCTTAAGCGCTCGGGACCTTTCATCTTGATGATTGTTTTTTTCAGTTTTTTCTGACGCTATTAAATAATAGGATAAATATCAAATAAAAGGCTTGTTTCCTGGTTTAATAGGACCTTAACTTGCTTAAACAAGAATACCACGATGTTTTGTATTTTTGTATGTCAGCAAAATCTCATTTATTTTTTGTTAATATTTTACGGGTAAGCACAGTGCCTTGATCTCACCTGATGTTAGGTGATGATAAGGCCAATGATAAGAGCGTACTTCAACCGGGATCAACAACTAGTGAGGCACTGGCTATCTCATCTCTAGCTGCCGGAACATAACAATGCTACAAACATTGATATTATGGCGACATGATCGTAATAAGATTCAATAATCAATCAATAATCATTTATTCGCTCAAAACATGGTAATAAAGCTGCTGGTTACGACAATAGCACGAACATACATGTTTTACCAAACTGTCATGCAAATATTAATAATAATTTATTCCAACAAATTACTAATTAATAATAAGGTAATAAATTACATTTCAATCAATTCATTTTATACAATATTTAAATATTCTGAAACACCATAATAACAATGCTCGGTCAATAGTTTCTTTAACTTTATTTAGATTTAAATATGGGAACGGATAATGATTGTCTTACATCAGTTATAAAGCTTGATTGACATTGCGAGACAGCTTTTATTGTACAATGTTGTTTTCGATGTTTTTTGTTACTTTAGATATATGTCCTTTGCAGAATTAAAAAGACCCATGTGCTGTCTAACAAAAACACATGATTCGAAAATGTATAAACTGGGAAGTGTCAATATTTTAAGATCCTTATAGTACGGTTTACATTAACCTAGTCTCGTTATGGTACGAATACATTTCTTTTGAGTAATTAATGCTCTTATAGTAGTATCAGTAGAGTTACCCCACAGAAGCAACCCAGATCTTAGCACTGCCGCCACATGGCGGAGACAAGATCTGCATCTCACAGCATACCATGCCTATGTAGGCATGGTATGCTGTGAGAGCAGTTTTTCTGACACAGTTTAGCGCAAGCGACTAAGTACAAACACAAAACTGTTCATCTTACTAATTACCTTCCAGTTTAAGTGTTTGTCGATTGTTATACCGAGAAAAGATGCCTGATCCACTTTTTGTACGAATTCGTTCTGATATTGTATTTTTAACTTCCGTTCATCTTTGTTATAATTGTTCCGAAACAATAAATAGTTCGTCTTAAGTGCATTGAGCATTAAGTTGTTTTGGCTAAGTTAATTAGCAACTCGCGATATCGTAAAGTTAATTCTATTTATAAGTCAGTATTTTGTTTCTTATTTGAAGTTACAATTAGGGAAATATCGTCAGCAAACAGTACAGTCTTATTTATATTATTATGAGATGTTACAGCTGGTATATCATTAATGTAGAATAAAAAAAGAAGAGGTCCTAACACTCTTCCTTGTGGAACACCATAATGGCTGACTTGATAGCTAGATTCATAGGTAGTTAGAGTATCATTTTCATCTAAATTACTTATTTGTACACACTGCAATCTATATGTTTTAATCCAGTCTAAAGATGGCCCTCCGATTCCATTTTCTTCAAGCCTCAGTAAAATAAGATGAGACACAAAATCAAATGCTTTTTGTCATGTAAAATACAAAACGCTTGTGTCATTTCCTTTGTCTAATTATTAATAAGATTAAACATAGCTAAAATAGTAGACTTATATTTTTGGAATCCGTTTTGTTCTTCTTTTATTATTTTAAATTTATCACTATATTCGTCTGAGTGGTAGAGCCACGCTGCGTTGCAGCTCGAAATGGGCCGGCTCGCCCGGCGTGATACCACCCTTTCACAGAATATCGGCGTGAAACAATGGCACTCGTTGCTGTTGTGTTTCGTCGTGAGTGAAAATACCGGAAGCCCATCTCTCACCCCTCCCCCCTCCCAATTCCTACTCCCTCCTCAAGATCCAACTCCTTCCTCAAGGCCGGCAACGCATCTGCGATTCCTATGGTTTTGCGGGTGTCCGTCCATGGGCGGCGGTTATTACTTTCCATCAGGTGACCCGCCTGCTCGTTTGCCTCCTTTTAACATAAAAAAATATTCTGTTAATTGTTTATACAAGTATTTTTTATAAAATTTTGAAAATATTAGAATTAATGTCACTGGTCTATAATTTTCAATTACTTTTCTATCACCTATCTTATATAACAGCTTTACAATAGATCGCTTCAAAACTTTTGGATATACCCCCTCTTACGACAGAACAGGCGAAATCTCAAGTGCGCAAGCTTTTATACCTCGTCATAACCTTCAGAGTTGGTATCTTTAAGGGATTTTATTATTTTAATAATTTCATCAGGTGATGTAGGTTTTAAAAATAATGAATGGCCATAATTATTGCAATTTAAATTTTAGTTCGAAATCGAGTCATACTTAATAATAGATTTATTAGTGATTTCAATAAAATAATCATTAAACTTCGAAGTTATCTCTGAAACATTTGTGATAATTTAGTTCCCATGATATATTTCATCAATATATTTTTTACCTTGGTCAACGCTACTAGTTTCCATAATAACTTGCCATTAGACTATAGAAAATTTATAGTAATAGTAAAAATAGAAAATATTTTTACTATTACTATAAATTTGAAGTTAGACAATGTTTGTGCTTTCCGAATAAATTGTTTTACTGTCCTAGAATAAGTCAGATATTTATTTTTACTTATCGAAGTTTTTTGTATGTAATAACCAAAGCGCAATTTTCTTTTCTTGTTGCAACTAATTTTTATTCCTTTGGAGATCCACCTCGGCGTTTTTTGATCGTATTAAGTTTTTATTTTCATCTGAGGAAAGCTCATTTTGAAGTTTGATAAATAACACATGAAACATTGAAAATTATTCATTAGGGTCACTTTTGTTACGTATTTCATCATATGACATTTTTTAGGTAGGTCATGTCATCATCATCATCATCATCATCATAATCAGCCTACACACGTCCACTGCTGGACATAGGCATCTCCAAGTGAACGCCACTGAGCACGATCCGCGGCTACTTTCATCCAGCTTCAGTTGATATATTTCTAGTTGTATGTTTAGTAATTATTAAGGGGAGTACTAAGATAACTAGACTTGATACAGGGACGATGTCTAATTCATGTTTAACAGCCCATATAACACCAGTATCATCATCAGCTCATTTTATGTCCCCACTCCTGCACGGCACGAGCCTTCCCTACGGGCCGTAAACCACCACGCGGGCCCAGTACGGATTGGTGGTTGTTAACGATTGCTAATGCAGCCGGGACCAACGGCTTTACGTGCCTTCCGAAGCACGGAGGAGCTTGAGATGATAAATTTTTGGTCACCCATCCGACGACCGGCCTTTACGGAAGTTGCTTAACCTCAGCACTCGCAGACCGGGCGCGTTAACCACTGCGCCATCGAGTTCCTATAATATAACACCAGTATATCTATGGTAAAAACTGTAAATATGTCCTTATAGATCATGCAACTGTACCAAAATATTGGATTCTTAAAGAAAATTGAGCTTATAATAAATTCTAATGTTAATGACCATAGTTCAAAAGATATAACCTTTTCCTTATATTTCATAGCCCATTTCTCTTACGTCCATACAGTTAACAATACTATGTCCTCCTACCGTTTCTTAATGTTCGTTCAGTAAGCACCGATTACCTTAAAAAACAAACAAAAGTCCATCCATCAATTACAAATCCTTCCGTTAGTCCATTTATTTTCCAACAAATAACTGCTTTGGACACGAGCGAGCAATCAAAATCGATAGAAGAATCGATTCGAATCGAACGGGGGTGAAAATAATTATAGATTACTGGTTTATTAATTTTTTTTTTTCTAAATAAAAGTTATTTCTTTATGTTGAATAAAAATTTTTGGAATGCGTATCTTATTACCTTTTTTAATATTATTTGGATCTTGTTATAATTACTTACTTTACTATATTTAAATAATGCAAGTAGATGGAGAGATGCAGAGTCCACTCTTCCACTAGTCCAAAAAGACAAAGAAGAGCAAAGTAAGAATAGACAGAAACAGGGAGAGACAGAGACAGATAATGCAATTACGACAACAGACAAATAGATTTAGCAACTTTAAAAAAAGGAAATTTGGTGGCGAATATTCTTAACGTTATATTATGCAAACATATTTTTAATACCTTACAGGACCTTAAGTACAGTTAATACAGAACCAATAGCCATATTTGTTGACTATTTTATTCTACTATGCTATCATTGTATTTTAAAATTAAAATAAAATATAGGTATTTAGTTATGATTTAATAATGTAGCTACCTAAAAAGATTATTGTACCAATAGACTATTAAAAAGTTCCTTTTACAATTATTATTAAAGGCAAAGAAACAAAACTGCAAATGTATGTACATAAATCTACATAGTCAAAGACAAATATTTTTTATTCAAATAAACTTTAGAAAAGTGCTTTTGAATCGTCCAAAAATTTTTTTACCTACTCAGGACGTCTATTTTTTAGCTGTGGAGAAGAATGGGCGCAAGAAACTCCACAGCTATAATATAAGCAATGACATTTTCAAAATTACATATATCTACAAATTTTTAAATTAACAAATATTTACTTTCTTTATTTTAATTTATTTTTGCTACAAACAGTTTTTATCAGCAGGTTCTAGGCTAGACTCAAGCCCATTACTGGGCGAGTTTACATAAGTAGACCATTATTCTATTACCTACTAACGATCTATGCGTGTATCAAAAGGATTGCAGTGCGTAGTCTTGTCATGACATTGAGCTAGTAATTATGAAACCCTTCAAACCCAAGGCAACGCAAGGGCCGACCACCATAACTCGTCAACTCGATTAATAAACTGTCACTGACATGCATTCATCGTAATGAATAGACAAAATTGTAACGCGAATCGCCATTTTGTAACCGATGGGTAATTTTCGAAACCTCAAACGGCATATGGCGGCGGCAGACGCCATTCGGAGCCAACTGTTGCGCTGGCGTCGGCCATCCCTCTCTGGAAACGAAAAATGTTACAAAATTGGAAAGAGATAGTTGCACGATTCATTAGTCGGTAGTGCGGTGCCATCATTTGAATGTGGTATCGCAAAAAAACAAAAAAAGACTTGTGCTATTATGCGCATGCGCCGACGACACGTGCGCAACGGAAGGGGGGTAGTCTTTGGCGCGAATTTGGATATAATTCGAAATTTTTCGAGTTTTCGAACCGGATATTGGAACGATAATCGTTTGGTTCGGTTTTTTGGGTGTTCAAGGAAACAACATATGGATTATGAGCATGCGCTGAAGGCTAGGGCTGCCCCGATGGGGTGTGCGATAAAAGTTTATTTTCCGTCTTGCTTGCTTCTCGGAAGATAACTTGCTTCCGTTTTGAAGTAACATCCATAAACTTTTATAATGGGCATTGAAAGATTTTTTTAAATTATTGTAAGCAGCCAGATTACAAACGATTTTAGTTTTTTTTAAGATAAATCAGAAATGTTGTACTTACATACTTCCTTAAGAGCGTTAACTGCGTCTCTACATCGCATTTAAACAAATTAGTTACTTTAAAAGCTGAATAAGATGGCTAGATAAGATGAGAGAGAGATGAGTACCTGCAGCCTGCCAGTAGTTGAGGATTTTGGGTAAAGTGTGCTTGCGATGAAGGCACTGTGCTTACCGGTAAGATATAAAAAAATTATTCAAATTCGCTTTTAACATTTTGCTTTAGACGTTTCGACTCAGAATAATAACTATTTCGAAGCATTTGTTTGGACCTATCATCATCATTATCATCATCCTCTCAGCCAAAAAGACGTCCACTGCTGGACAAAGGCCTCCCTCAAGGATAAATCATTTTGAGGGGAATTTGCCATAATCGCCAAGCTTGGCAGGCGGGTTGGCGATCGCAGTAAGGTGAGAATAATCACAGAGAGACGCTGCTGCCCATCCTCTGGAATGGTCCCATAGTCGCCTTCTACGACACCCACGGAAAGAGATAGGGTGGTGCAATTCTTTACCCCCGGCACCACATGGACCTAAGATGGCCCTAAAGATGTTGTTCGTCTAAAAATTATGTCCAAATGTGGCAACAATATCAATAGCCTTATTGCAAGCGAACTGACCCAATATATCAAAGGGTGTGGCTTTAAATCGAGCATGTGGGAGTTTCTTTCAACACTTTTCCGGATTAAAACTAAATTGTTCCAATTTTATTTCAGTTTCTTTTTTGTCTGTTGTTGTAATACGGCGTCGCGCGCTTGCCCGCGACATGTGGCCGACTCGTGCGCATCCCCCGGCGCACCTGAGGGATGTTTTTGTTAGCTTTCACGGTCAACTTTTATTATATAATATTGAACTTTTTACTTAGAACTAGTACTTTACTTAGTAACTTGGAGGGCTAAGTGTTGGTTTGCTCATACTATCTTTTATTCTGTGACCACGGACCCTTTATACTGTTCGAAATGTCAGTGTAGTATTCATACACTATGTATAACTTATGTAGATAGTACCTATTCGCGTAAGCTTTAGAAAATTATAACTAGTGAAATTATTAAGGTATTTAATATTTCATTATCCGTAATGTTTTAGATTTAAGATAACATTAGATCTGTGGTCATGGTGCATCCATGAGATAAAAACACTTGAGGAT